>JAAGEH010000135.1:11295551-11726866 GCA_011751065.1 Lasiurus cinereus | reverse complement strand
GGGAGGGGGACCTGGAGTGGAAGAAATAATCATAATGTGCATATAACAGCTACTGTGATAGATATTTAGAGATAACCCTTCATCAGAGGGAATTAACATTGGTCTCCAGTTCTCTAAAACCACCTGTTTACAAATTTGTCTCACCCCCAAACTGTAAGTCCCTAGGATCCTGGGTGGTTTTCATTTTTTTGATAGTCCCAATCTGTAATATCGTACTTGAGAAAGGGTAACACTTAAAATTCTCTTGTTACATGCTTGAAATCACACTTCCAAACATGTGATATAATTTCCACTTCAGAAGAGTCTTTGAAATAATCATGGTGTTGTGTGCTCAGCAACCATGCCTTTCTTTATCCCATTTCAGTTATTTCTAAACTTAGTTCCCTAAGGTCTGAGCACAAAGAGTACCTCAGGTGAAGTACATATTCCCTGTGAATATTGCCTTTTATAGGGTTTTTGATTCTCTTCTCAAATGAGTGAGAAAATTGTATGTGATAATTTCAGAAATTATTACTGTTATTATATTTTTTGTTAATCTTCACCCGAGTACATTTTTCAGTTGATTTTTAGGGAGAGTGGAAGAGAGAGAGAAACATCGATGTGACAGAAACATATCTATTGGTTGCCTCCTTTATGAGCCCTGACCACGGCCCCTGCTGAGGAGCCTGCAACCAAGGTATGTGCCCTTGACCAGAATTGAACTCTGGACCCTTTGGTCCACAGACTAATTAATGCTCTATCCACTGAACAAAACTGGTTAGGGCTGGTCAATTACTGTTTTGGTGAATCTCTACCAGTAATTTTCCAAAGTAGAATAATTGTTCTAAACTGTGGCTTCAAGACATCTGATAATGCTCCCTATGCAAAGAATGAAGTCTTACTGTGAAATTGTGATCAAGGTCCTTCACAATCAGGAAAAATCTGCCTGTGTGAATCCTCCCTGCCCTGCCCAGCACTTTGCTACGTGGGCTAAAAATGTTTCAAGAATGCAAACATTTTCTCATGGTGAATTCCCTATTTCCAGTCTTCACCTTGTGTTCACTGCTTAATTTCAAGTTCAAGAATCATTTTTTTACTCCCTTCCCAGACACACACAATGGTTTCTTCTCTACTTGATAACCACCTGTTTTGTAGGAAAGAACATACAATTATATTTTTACTTTAATTACTTGGAAATATGTATCTTTTTTTTCTTTTATTTTTAAAAAAATATATTTTATTGATTTTTACAGAGAGGAAGGGAGAGGAATAGAGAGAAACATCGACGAGAGAGAAACATTGATCAACTGCCTCCTGCACAACCCCCACTGTGGATGAGCCTCTAACCAAGGTACATGCCCCTGACAGGAAACAAACCTGGGACCCTCAGTCCACAGGCTGATGCTCTATCCACTGAACCAAACTGGTTAGGGCAACATGTGTATCTTTTAATGAAAATGTCATTCATTGAGGGCAGAGCATATATCTTTTTCAACATTGTTTGTGTCTTATTATTTGATATTCAGAGTAGATGGAAGTGAGGAATATATTGAAATTCATGATGTCTTCACAAAAGTTATTCCAGGAAAATCTGCATTTTCCTCTGTCTCTGTGAATGCTGCCTCTTTATAGGCTTCTGTGCTTTAGATGTTATTCAAGTCTCTGTGAATAAGAAGTGATGTCTTTGGTGGTCTTCCCAGGTATGCTTACCTCAAACCACACTAATATTAGCCACACAGTCTTCTACTTGCTGGGCACCCCTGGCCTTGAAGACCAGCACATGTGGATTTCCATCCCCTTCTTCATTTCCTATGTCATGGCCCTGCTTGGGAACAGTCTGCTCATCTTCCTTATCCTCACTAAGGCCAGCCTCTGTAAACCCATGTACCTCTTCCTCAGCATGTTGGCTGGAATATGTTGTCCTCTTCACATGCACACTACCTCAGGCCTTGGCCATCTCTGGTTCCATGCTGGGGAGATCTCCCTGAATTGCTGTATCACTCAGGTATCCTTTCTCACTTCCACTTTCATGTCTGAGTCAGGGATCTTGCTAGTGTTGACATTTGAGCACTACATTGCCATATGCTTCCCATTGAGATACACAACTATTCTTACATATGCACTGATTGGGAAAATTGGTCTATCTTCCTGAGAAGTTTTCATGCAGTATTTCCCATAGCATTTCTTCTGAAAAGACTGACTTTTGCAAAAGTAACAATCTTCCAAACACTGTGAGTACATTGGGTTGGCCAAATATTCCTGTGATGACATAGGAGTAAACATCTGGTATGGATTTTTTCTTCTAATGTCAACAATTGCTATAGATGTTTTTCTAATTATTGTTTCAAATATGCTTATTCTCTGTGCTGTCTTTCACATCCCTTCCTAAGTGCTCAAATGTGTGGCTCCCACATCTGTGTCATCATCCTATTTTATGAGCCTGGGATCTTCTCAGTTCTCACTGAGCACTTTGGACACCATATTTCACCCCCTATCCATATCCTGCTAGCCAATGTCTGCATTCTGGCTCCTCCTATGCTGAATCCCATCATTTACGGAATTAAGACCAAACAGATCCAGGACCAGGTGAATCATGTCTTATTTTCAAAACAGATATGACTTTGGGAATAGAAAGTCCAATTTTCTCAACATTTCTAGTCATACATTGAGGTAAGATTTAGAAGCTTCTAGTAGGTGGAGGATAGCTAAGACTACATATTTATGTAGTCTATAGACTACCTCACTGAGTATATATTTTTGGAGCCAGTCCACAGGGGAGCTTGGCACATGCTTTTCAAAGTCTCCAATCAATACTAAGAAATCAATTTCTTTGTGGCTCAGTGAACTTTCTCATATCTAATAAATAAACCACTCTTAGTCTATAGCCCTGGATAGATATTTGAAAAGAGATGAATTGTTGATAATTACTGGACTATGCTTTCTTGGTTTGTTTTATGCCTTGCTGTGGTGAAATAATTCCCATCTGTCTTACCTACATTGGAATGTCGCATTAAATATTATTCTCTTTGCTCTCTCTATCACCTCCACCTGTATACATTCCATTACTCTGAAATTTAAAGAAAGGATGAGAGGGGAGCAGGCAGAAACCTTTGGCACCAACATTCTCTTATAGCCTTTCCTCTGATTTTCCTTTTCTTCTTCTGTCTTTTTTCCTCTTCATCCTTCTCTTCCTTTACTTCCTATTCCATGACATCTTCCTCTTTCCAATCTTCTTTTATCTCACTCTTCATCACAGTAAAAGACTTTGAAAGAGTTGTCTATACATTCAGGAATCAATATCTTTCTCTGTTTTTCTTCTCACTCAAGTCAGACAGTTTTCCTATACCATGGCATGGCCTGTCACTGTAACCTCCACATTACTGAATCCAATGGTCAATACTCAGTCTACATCGTTCATGACACATCAGAACCATCTGACACAATGAAACATTCCCTCATTCTAGAAACTCCTCTTCATTCCATCTTAGACAGTGTATTAGACATAAAATGTGTACAATATCCCCCTTTACAACAGAGATATTCCCAACTAATACAATTTTATAGAAGGCCACAATATATTTTCTACTGTGTATGTGCATGCAGGTAAACAAAAAATTTTATTTTTAAAAAATGTTTTATTGATTTTTTACAGAGAGGAATGGAGAGGGGTAGAGAGTTAGAAACATCGAATAGTTGCCTCCTGCACACCTCCCAATGGAGATGTGCCCACAACCAAGATACATGGCCTTGACCGAATCAAACCTGCCTGACACACTATCCACTGACCAAAACTGGCTAGGGCCAACAAAAATTTTTAGTGGGACAATATTCAACCTACTCTTCTTGAATGTGCCTTTCTCAGTTGGCAAAGTAATGTGAACATAATCCCATGCCAAAACTATACATCTCTGTAGGCATTTTTATCACCTCTCTGTTTTACTTGTGTAAGGATATGCCACATATCAATTATCCAAGTATACTCTTTTTTTATAATCCAAGTATACTCTTAAAATGCATTTATACTATGTCATTGTAATTATTTATTCACTGTTCATTTCTCAATTGAAGCAAGCTCGGCATTTAAAAAAAATATATATTTTACTGATTTTTTACAGAGAAGAAGGGAGAGGGACAGAGTTAGAAACATCAATGAGAGAGAGACATCCATCAGTTGCCTCTTGCACGCCCACCACTGGAGGTGTGCTCGCAACCAAGATACAAGCCCTTGACCATAATCGAACCCGGGACCCTTCAGTCCGCAGCCCGATGCTCTATCCACTGAGCCAAACTGGCTTCGGCAAGCTCGGCATTTTATACATTACTTCTCTAGTGTCTATCATGTCATCTGAAAGGGTAGGCACTAAATCAAGATGTTTAAAATACATTTCTTTGTAAACTATGAAATTTTCACTTTAAGTAAATTGGAGATAATAAAATGCATAAAGAAGTCACATTTATTCTGTTAGTATGATTTATCTTCTCTTTTGTTTTAAAATTTTTTTACTTGCCTGAAATTTTTACATATTTCTCGCATAGATTACATATATTATATATGCAAATCTATTTGTATTTTTAAAACATCAAACTATTTTTATATAGCTTTATATATAGTATAAATATTTATTATATTTTAATGTGTTTTAACTGGCTATCAAATATACTTGTTTATGGAAAAACTGTAATTTACTTAAACCATTTCATTATTATTATTTATTTTTATTTTTGAATATATATATTTTTTATTGATATCAAAGAGGAAGGGAGAGAGATAGATAGAAACATCAATGAGAGAGAATCATTGATTGGCTGCCTCTTGCATGCCCCCTACTGGGAGGCTGTAGAAAACAGCATGTGTCCTTTGTTGGAATGGAACCTGGGTCCCTTTAGTCCGCAGACCATCATACCATTTGCTGAGCCAAAATGGCTAGGGTCATTTCATTATTTTTAACTTGCAGTATATTTCACACTTTTCAGTTGTTTAAGAACATAATGTTTATTAAAACATTTCCTCATTTTGCCTGTCCATGAATTTTAGTTATATACAAGTCCTTAATTAGTGTGTTGACAACTTATTTTTCTTTGTTTCCTTTGTGTTCCTCAGAAGTGTTTCAAAATCAAACACGAATTATATTTTATTGTAAAATATTGCTTCTAATTTAGCACCTGAATAATTATAGTCCATATTTCAAAAATATTTGTTGTTTGTTTCAGCAGAAATACAAAATAAAAAAGCATTTTAATGACCACTAGTCATGCCTATTAACAACATCTTTTGTAATTACAAAATGTCTGTCACTTAAGCTTATTTTCACATAACTGTGAGTGTATTTTATGCTTTACTTTTTTTTTGCTTAATGTTATATAACAAGTATTTTCCTTTAGCACCAAGAACATTATGCAAATAACATTATGCTGTCAGCTGGGTACTGGAAATATCAGGTGTAAGACTTTGTAAAGTATATCTTTGTCTAACCACTTTTCTGTACACCTGAAACTCACACAAAATTTTATTAAATGTAAAGTGTAATTGAAAAAAATTAAAAAAGGAACATTATGTAAATAAGTTGAATCTACCCAATAAAAGAGTAACATGCTAATTGACTGTACCTTTGCGACACACACCAGCCAATCAAGGCTGAGTATGTAAATGAACTCAACAAAGATGGCAGGTTAATTTGCATACGCAGACGCCAAGCAGCTGGGGATGGGGCAGGACGCTTGAGTCATTACCATGGTGACAATGCAGGCATTCCGCACCACCCCAGCTGCTCAGGGCCTCTGGGCAACATGGGAAGGCAGAAAGGTAGCTCTGAGCCTGAGCACAAAGGCAGCTCCAGTCATAGTGAAGGTGGTGTCAGCAGCTAGGGGAACAAAAGCCCATTCTTGAAGGAATCTTCATTTGTGCATCAGGCCACTAGTAAGTGTATAATATACTATTATATAATAGTATAATATACTATTATACTATTATTTAGTAAACTAGTGGATTCTTATTTAATATTTACATCTAAATAATTGACAGTATAAAAATTGTTATGAACATAACCAATAATACACATTTGCTATATTTTGTGTTTTTGTGGTATACTATAGGGAAGATTCTTGAAAACTCTTACTGCATTTCTGTGACTGGTCCATGTCAGGTTGAATGTTTTTTATGTGCAAATAGTTTTTCAAATGTGCCTCTCAGGATAATTTGTGTTTTCCAAAAGTTGACTGGGATCTAATAATATAATATTACATATAGAAAACTTGAAAAGCTTTACCAAAAAAGTATTAGAACTAATCAACAAATTCAGTGAAATTATAGGATAGAAAATTAATATCCAAAAATCTGTTGTTTTATAAACTAACTAGAGGCCTGGTGCATAAAATTTGTGCATGGGAGAGGGATGCCCCTCAGCTCAGCCTGCACCCTCTCCAATCTGGGACCCCTGGAGGGATGTCTGACTGCCCATTTAGGCCCGATCCCACCGGGCAGTTGGACATCCTTCTCACAATCCAGGACTGCTGCATCCCAACTGCTCACCTGCCTACTTTCCTGATTGCCTCTAACTGCTTCTGCCTCCCAGCCTGATCACCCCCTAGCCACTCTCCTGGAAGCCTGATTGATGCCTTACTGCTCCCCTTCCGGCCTGTTTGCCTCTAATTGCCCTCCCCTGCACTCCTGGTCATCCCTAACTGCCCTCCCTTGCAGGCTTGATCACCCCAAACTGCTCTCCCCTGCAGACTTGGTTTCTCATAACTGCACTTCTCTGCAGACCTGGTCACCCCCAACTTCCCTCTTCTGCCACCCTGGTCATCCCTAACTGCCCTCCCCTGCAGGTTTGATTGCCCCCAACAGCCCTACCTTGGAGGCTTGGTCCCTCCCAACTGCGCTCCCCTGCTGGCTCTCTTGTGGTGGCCATCTTGTGTGTTGGAGTGATGATCAATATGCATATTACTCTTTTATTAGATAGGATAGAGGCCTTTTGCATTGGTTGGGGCCAGCTGGTTTGCCCTAAAGCATGTCCCATATCACGGTGGGGTTCCTTTGGGGCATGGGGTGGCCTGGGTGAGGGGCCTGTGGTGGTTTGCAGGCCAACCATGCCCTCCAGTGACCCAAGCAGAGACCCTGGTATCTGGGATTTATTTATCTTCTATAATTGAAACTTTGTAGCCTTAAGTGGAGGGCAAGACAGGCCAGGGATGCGGAAGCTTGGCTTCCTAATTTATCACAGGGGGGCAACCCTAGCCTCCTGCTCTCTCCAGCTCCATGGCTGCTGCCATTTTTGTTGGGATTTATTTATCTTCCCATAATTGAAACTTTGTAGCCTTGAGTGGAGGCCTGAGCCTGCCAGGGTGTGTGGAAACTTGGCTTCCTCCATCACTGGGGAAATCCAAGCCTCCCTCATGCTTGCTTTGGGGCTGTAGCTAATTTGGTTAGGGTTAATTTGAATAGCCATTCCTGATGGGCTTGTGGCGTGGCTTGTGGGTATAGCAGAGTGATGGTTAATTTGCATATTGCTCTTTTATTAGATAGGATAATAAAATATCAGAAAGAGAAATTAACAAAACAATCTCATTTACAATGGCATCAAGAATACAATATGTAGCCCAAACCAGTTTGGCTCAGTGGATAGAGCATTGGCCTGCAGACTGAAAGGTCCTGGGTTCGATTCTGGTCAAGGGCATGTACCTTGGTTGCAGGCACATCCCCAGTAGGGGGCGTGCAGGAGGCAGCTGATCGATGTCTCTCTCATCGATATTTCTAGCTCTCTATACCTCTCCCTTCCTCTCTGTAAAATATCAATAAAAATATATATTTTTAAAAAAGAATACAATATGTAGCAATACATTTAACCAAGTAGATAAAAGACTTGTACTATAAGACATTGGTAAAAGAAATTAAAGAGGATATAAATAAATGGTAAACTATAATGTTCTCATGGATTGGAAAAATTAATATTGTTAAAATGTTTATGCTACCCAAAGGGCTCTACAGATTTAATGTAATTTTTGTAAGATTCCAATGGCTTTGTTCATAGAAATAGAAAAACAATCCTAAAATGTGTATGACATCACAAAAGCCAAAGCAACCTTGAGAAAAAAAGAACAGGGAGGCGTCAGGCTTTCAAAAGATACTATAAAGCTATAGTGGTCAAAAAGTATTTTCCTGGCATAAAAACAGATGCATTGATCAATGAAAAGTTAATTCAGCTCAATTAATTTTCAACAGAGGAGCCAATAATATAAAATGTTCAATAGGTGTTTTTGGGAAAACCACAGTCAGGCAAATGGATCAAACTAGACCACTATCTTACACCAAACACAAATATTGACTAAAAATGGATTAAAGAATTGGACATAAGACTTTATACCATAACATTTCTAAAAGAAAACTTATGCAGTAAGATGTTTGATATAGGTCTTGGTAATAATTTTTTAATCTGAATCCAAAGCAAAGGTAAGAAAAGCAAAAATAAACAACTAGAACTACATCAAACTGAAAAGCTTCTGCAGAGGAAAAGAAACCATAAAAAAGAAAAGAAAAGGCAACCTAAGTGAGAGAAAATATTTGCAAATTAGGTGTCTGATAAGGGTTTAATTAAAAAAATACAAAGAACTCACACAATGCAATAATAAGACACCCCTTTCTCCACTGCAAACAGTTCCATTAAAAAAATAGGCAGAAGATCTGAATAGACATTTTCCCAAAGAAGACATACATATAGCCAATAGGTACATGAAAAGGTGCTCAACATCACTAATAATCAGGGAAATGCAAATGGAAACCACAATAAGACCTCACTTCACTTCTGTAGAATGGCTATTATCAAAAGTCAAGAAATAACACGGATTGAAAAGGATGTGGAAAAAAGGGAATCTTTGTGCACTGTTGATGGGAATGTTAATAGGTACAGCCTCTTTGGAAAATGGTATGAAGATTCCTAAAAAAATTAAAGATAGAACTATAATATTCTGTAATTCCACTTCTGGGTATATATCTGAAGAAAACAAAAAAAATTAATTCCAATAGATATCTGTACCTCCATGTTCATTGCAGCATTATTTACAATATGAAACCTATGGAAATAACCTATGTGTCCATCAATGAATAAATGGATAAAGAAAATATGATATGGTGTAAGTTGGTGGATTAGTTTCATTTTTTTTGCATGTATCTGTCCAATTTTCCCAACACCATTTTTTTTGCATGTATCTGTCCAATTTTCCCAACACTCATCTATTGAAGAGACTGTCTTGCTTTCATTGTATGTTCATGCCTCCTTTGCCAAATATTAATTGAGCATAGTGGTTTGGGTCGATATCTGGGTTCTCTATTCTATTTCATTGGTCTATATGTCTGTTCTTATACCAGTACCAGGCTCTTTTGAGAACAGTGACTTTGTAATACAGTTTGAAATCTGGTATTGATATTCCACCTACTTTGTTCTTCTTTCTCAGGATTGCTGTGGCTATTTGGGCTCTTTTTTTAATTCCAGATGAATCTTTGGAGAGTTCTTTCTAGGTCTGTGAAATATGCTGTTGATATTTTAATGGGGAGTGCATTGAATCTATAGATTGCTTTGTGTAGTATGGACATTTTAATGATGTTGATTCTTCGAATCCATGAACATGGTATGTTCTTCCATCTGTTTTCGTCTTCCTCTATCTCTTTATTGAGTGTCCTGTAGCTTTCTATGTATAAGTCTTTTACCTCCTTAGTAAAGTTTATTTCTAGGTATCTCTTTTTAATAAATGATACATATTTTGTGTCAGATTGGAAAGTGAATATGGGCAAATATCTTTAAGCCTGATTTTAGTTCTTTTGGACATATACCCCAAAGTGGGAAGAGCTGGACCCTATGGTGGTGCTATTGTGAAAATTATGAGGATTATTGCTCTTTAGGAATCAAACATATAAATTGAAAATCACTGTAAAATTATTTTTTATAAATTTACCTGTAAGAACAGCTTAAAAAAAACACTGCATAGTATTCAGCTACCATCAGTGCAGTTAACATGTTACCTTAGTATAATGCATTTGCTATAATTAATAAACTAGTACTAATATGTTATATTAACTATCATCCATACCATATTCAAGCTTCCTGAAATTTTACCTGATATCAATTTTTTATTTCAGGATCCCTTCAAAATACCACATTATATTTCGTAGTCACTTCTCTTGGGGATGCTTGGCTATAACCATTCCTCAGATTTTCCTTGTTTTTGAGGATCTTATGGTTTTAATCAGTATAAGATATACTTCAATTGAGATTTGTCTAGTGTTCTTATCATTATTATACTGAAGTTATGAGATTAGGGAAGGAGAATACAGAAGTAAATTGTGGCTTTTAAAAAATACATTTTTATTGATTTAAGAGAGGAATATATAGGAGAAGGATAGAGAGATAGAAACATCAATGATGAGAGAGAAACACTGATTGGTTGCCTCCTGCACACCCACACTGGAAATCAAACTTGCAACCAGGGTATGTGCTCTAACCAGAAATTGAAGGTGACCTCTTGGTTCATAGGTCAATACTCAACCACTGAGGCACACCAGTCAGACATAAATTGTGATTTTCAAAAAATCTTTTCATTATATTACTTTCAGATGCACAACATAATGGTTCCATATTTATATGTTTTTAAATAATAACAACAGTAAATCTAGCAAGCTTTCGACATTATTCATAGATATAAAATTTTATTTCTGGTAATGAAGAGTTTTAAGATCTATCCTCTTAGCAACTTTCAAACATACAATGCAGTATTGTTAACTGTGCTGTAATTATGTCACATGACATTTATTTTATAACCAGAGGCCTGGTGCATGAAATTCAGGCCTCTAGTCATAGGGGGGTTGAGGGGGGTCCCTCAGCACAGCCTGTGTCCTCTCACAATCCAGGACCCCTCGCAGCTTACTGCCTGTCTGCTTGCTGCTCCCTACCGGTTGGCTCACTGCTCCTTAGTGCTGCCATGGAGGTTCCTGCCACCTCTGCTGCACTCA
The DNA here is from genome assembly GCA_011751065.1 of Lasiurus cinereus. Classification (NCBI taxonomy): domain Eukaryota; kingdom Metazoa; phylum Chordata; class Mammalia; order Chiroptera; family Vespertilionidae; genus Lasiurus; species Lasiurus cinereus. The sequence continues at coordinate 11,715,888 of JAAGEH010000135.1, read as the reverse complement.
GCCCTGAGCCTGGCTTCTGGCTGAGCCGTGCTCCCCGTTTGGAGTGCACTGACCACCAGGGGGCAGTTCCTACGTTGAGCATCTGCACCCTGGTGGTCAGTTCATAGTAATCAGTCAATCCACCTTTCCGTCAATTCGCATATTAGGGTTTTATTATTTAGGATAAGACAGTGGTCGGTAAACTCATTAGTCAATAGAGCCAAATATCAACAGTACAACGATTGAAATTTCTTTTGAGAGCCAAATTTTTTAAACTTGAACTTCTTCTAATGCTACTTCTTCAAAATAGACTCAAGAAGACTGTGGTATTTTGTGGAAGAGTCACGCTCAAGGGGCCAAAGAGTCGCATGTGGCTCGCGAGCCGCAGTTTGCCAACTACTGGGATAGAATATTGAATGTGAAGTGTAAATGAAAAATAAAATTTAAAAAGAACCAAATAAAATTTTAGATCTGAAAAGCTTTTAATATATACAGATATATTAAAGCTTTTAATATAAATATATATGTATATATTAATTCTCACTTGAGGATGTTTTAAAAATTTATTTTTAGAGAGAGAAACATCCATGTGACAGAGAAATATCAGTAGGCTGCCTCTGCACCTGCTGACCCAGCGGGATCTAGCCTAAACCTAAGTATGTGTCCTAACCTAGAATCCAACAGGAAATCGTTTGGTATACAGGTCGAGACTCCAACCAATTGAACCACCTGGCTAGGGACAATCTGAAAAAATTTTTTAAAAACATATCTCCAGGTTCTAGTAGGTGTGAATCAGTAGTTAGTGTGTCCTCCATGCACCAAAGGGTCATGGGTTCAATCCCAGATGAGGGCACATTCACAGGTTGTGGGTTCCATCCCTGTTGGATTGCCAGGGCAACTGATCGATGTTTCTCTTTCTCTTTCTCTTTCCCTCTCCCTTCCTTCTCTCTCTAGAATCAATGAAAAGAGCATATCCTTCAAGGAGGACTTAAAAAGAAAAAAAAAATGCTGGTTTGGTTCAATGGATGGTGCTTCTGCAGGCAGACTGAAGGATATTAGGTTGGATTTCAATCAATACCTGTGTTGCAGGCTTAATCCAGGGCCCTCATCAGGAAGGAATTCAGCAAGAGGCAACCAACTGATGTCACTCACATTAGTTTCTACCTTACTCCCTCCCTTCCACTTTCTGTAAAAAAAAAAAAAAAAAATCAATGCAAAAATGTCCTCAGGTGAGGATTAACACAAAGAAACAAACACCCATTCCCAGTGTGATTATTGAAGGAGCATATGAAGTATTTGTTGAATGAACAGGAAAGGATGGGACTTCACTTTCTGTTTTAGCAACTCTGCAAGCCAGAGGGTTTATTTTTATGTTTTAAAATATATTTTATTGATTTTTTGCAGAGAGGAAGAGAAAAGGTAGAATTAGAAACATCAGTCAGCTGCCTCCTGCACACCCACGACTGGGGATGTGTCCACAACCAAGGTACATGCCCTTGACCGGAATCGAACCCAGAACCCCTCAGTCCACAAGTTGACTCTCTATCCACTGAGCCAAACCGGTTAGGGATAGAGGGTTTATTTTTTATTTTAATTTTTATTTATTGATTATTATTTTTTAAGTATATTTTATTGATTTTTTTACAGAGAGGAAGGGAGAGAGATAGTTAGAAACATTGATGAGAGAGAAACATCGATCAGCTGCCTGCACACGCCCTTCTGGGAATGTGTCCACAACCTAAGTACATGTCCTTAACCAGAATGGAACCTGGGACCCTTCAGTCTGCAGGTCAGCGCTCTATCCACTAAGCCAAACCAGTCAGGGCTGATTGATTATTTTTTTTTCCATGCCTATTGTTTTATCATTTAGATTCAGATGTCACATAGAGGGATCTTCCTGATCCTATATAGATAAAACTATGCGCACTTCATTTAGCAAAACTTTTGTTTGCTCAAATGCAAAATGAGTCCAAAGCTTATTTCTCTGGTAAAGGTAGAGCTAAACCTAACTCTCTGTCTAGACGTCTCTAGACCTCTCTTCACTACTCCTTTGGTTTGTTACTAACAATAGAGTTACAGGAATTTAGCTTCCAACTCAACACTGGGGAACATTCATATTATCATGACAAGGTGAGCAGAAATAAAGTTAAGTAAAATCCATATTAATTACATTGTTATTTGGGGACAGGTTGAAAATAATTTCAGTAAATAGAGTTCTCATCTTCATTTTTCCTAGTTTGTAGTGATGAACTGCTTTGTTTGCTGCCACAAGTATTGAAATGGATCGACAATCACAATGGGGTTTATCAATGAACAATCAATAGCACCTTTCATGGCCTTTTTTTCAAGTCTCCAGCATTTTTTACATCTTTAAATAACAGAAGGGTCATCCTGCATTCGGGAAATAGGTCCAGCTAATGTGTAAACTGCATTTCATAGATAAGCAGATACATATTTTGTGTCAGATTTGCGATGGTAAATAGGATTGCTTTTTTAGTCTCTCTATCAGTTCACTATTGGTATATAGAAATGCCATCAATTTCTTGGCATTAATTTTGTATCCTGCTACATTGTTGAATTCATTTATTAAGTCTATTAGTTTTTTGATGGAGTCTTTCAGGTTTTTATGTATAATATCATGTCATCTGCAAATAAGGATAGTTTTACTTATTCTTTTCCAATTTGGATGCCTTTTATTTCTTCTTCTTGTCTAGTTACAATGGCTAATACTTCCAGTACTATGTGGAACAGGAGTGGCGAGAGTGGGCATCCTTGTCTTGTTCCTGTTCTTAGAGAAATGGTTTCAGTTTTTGCCCATTGAGTATGAAGTTGGCTGTGGGTTTATCATATATGGCTTTTATGATGTTGAGGTATGATCCTTCTATTCCCACCTTGTCGAGAGTTTTTATCAAGAAAGGGTGTCAAATGCTTTTTCTGCATCAATTGATATAACTATGTGATTTTTATCTTTCAATTTGTTTATGTGATGTATCATGTATATTGATTTGTGGATATTGTACCAACTTTGCATCCCTGGGATAAATCCTACTTGGTCATGGTGTTTGATCTTTCTGATGTACTGCTGGATCTGATTTGCTAGAATTTTGTTGAGGATTTTGGCATCTATGTTCATGAGGAATATTGGCTTGTAATTCTCTTTTTGTGTTGTCTTTATCTGGTTTTGGTAATATAGTGATGCAGGCTTCATAGAATGAACTTGGATGTGTTCCTTCCTCTTGAATTTTTTGGAATAGTCTAAGGAGGATAAATTTTAGTTCTTCCTTGAATGTTTGGTAAAACTCCCATGTGAAGCCATCTGGCCCTGCGCTTTTGTTTGCTGGAAGCTTTTTTGATGACTGCTTCAATTTCTTCCATAGTTATTGGCCTATTGAGATGTTTAGATTCTTCCTGATTGAGTTTTGAAAGGTTATATTTTTCTAGAAATATGCCCATTTTCTCCAGGTTGTCCAGTTTGTTGGAATAAAGTTTGTTCATAGTATTTTTTAACAATCATTTGTATTTCGGTGGGATCTGTTGTTATTTCTCCTCTTGCATTTCTGATTTTGTTTATTTGGGTTTCTCTCTTTCCTTCTTGGTGAGCCTGGTTAGAGGTTCATCAATCTTTTTTAATCCTCACCCATTAATTTTAGAGAAAGTGGAAGGAAGGGAGATGGAGAGAGAGATAAACATCTATGTAAGAGAGACACACATGGATTAGTTGTCTCCCACACCTTCCCCAATTAGGGCAGGGTTTGAACCTGAAACCCAGGTACTTGCCCTTGACTGGGAATCAAACTTGAGAACGTTCTTCTATGTGCCCACACTCTAACCAATGAGAATCACAGGTCAGGGTAGATTTAGGTTTTTATTATTTCTAGACTTAGATTTTTAGCCAAATGAAGTGTTATTTAGTTTTTCCTTCATATCAAATATATGAAATTTTAACATCTTTATTTGTAATCATCAGAACCTGAAAGCAATCCAAATGTATGTACTCCAGCTGGAAAATGAATAACATAATCCTGTACATCCATATAATGGAATACTGTCAGCAAGTAATGAAAGAATGAGCTATTAATACAAGTAAAACATAGAAAAATTCAAATGCATTAAGTGAAGTGAAACAAACTAGACTGCAAAGGGTACACACAGCATGACTCCATTTGTAAGACATTTTGGAAAAGACAGAATTGTAAGCACAGAAAACAGATAAAAGGCTACAAGGGCTGGTGGGAGTTGATTAAAAGGGTGCCCATGGGTGTTTTTTTGGGAGGGTGATGGAATAGTTCTATATTTTATTGTGGTAGTTGCATGTTTATTGAAACTCAGAAATCTAAACTAAAAAGAGTGAATTTCACTTTATTAATTTATATGATTAAACATCAAAAATAGAATGATGAAAATGGTATTTTAAATTCTCACTTTGCCATTGGATTCCATTCAAATTTTGGAAAACATGAATTTTCTAGAATTTATAAAAAGTGCATTGAAAAACTTTTTGGACATAAAAAGCACATATTAATGAGATAGCTCTAATATTATTATTATTATTATTATTATTATTGACTCATGTCTTCTTCTCAAAATAATAATAATAATAATAATCCTTACTTGAGGATATGTTTATTGATTTTAGAGTATGAGAGAGAGACAGAGACAAGGAGAGAGGAAGAGAGAAGAGAGAGAGGAAACATTGATATGAGGAAGAAACATCAATTCGTTTGCCTCCTTGACCCTGACTAGGGATTGAACCTGCCACCTAGGCATGTGCCTCAATCAGAACTTCAACTTCATACCTTTTAGTGTATGGGATGACACTCCAACCAATGAAGTCACCCAGGCAGGACCAATCTATTATTATTAATCAGAGATGTGAAAATGTATGTCCCCAAGCTCACCTTTGGATTTATTTCAGAAACTTACACTCAGTGAGACATTTATCTAGTCTCAATGGTTCCTCAATCTAGAAAGGGTTCCAAAGCTCACCTCATGACCATTGGGAAAACAGTAGCTTGGTTTCCATTCTCAAAATCATATTTCTTTTGGGAAGAAGACATGAGTCATCTGGTCCCTGATTTATTTGGTCTTGATCCCATAAATGATGGGATTCAGCATAGGAGGAAGTAGAATGCAGACACTGGCCAGCAGTACATGGATATGGGATGAAATGTGTTGTCTAAACTGGTAAGTGAGGGCTAAGAAGGTCCCAAGTCCATAAAAGAGGATAATGACACAGACATGGGAACCACGTCTTGGGAAGAGATGAGAAAGACAGCACAGAGAATAAGCATATATGAAACACAAATTAGCATAACATCTAAAATCACTGTTGACATTAGGACAAAAAGTCCATACCAGATGTTTATTCATATGTCATCACAGGAAAATTTGGCCAACCCAATGTGCTCACAGTGTGTGGGAGAATGTTACTTCTGCAAAAAGGTCAGTCTTTTCAGAAGAAATACTATGGGGAATATTGTAGCATAACTTCTCAAACAGCCAATTTTTCCAATCAAAGTATGTATAAGAATGGTGGTGTATCTCAGTGGCTAGCATATGGCAATGTGGTGGTCAAATGCCATCACCAGCAAGATCCTTGACTCAAAGACAAAGGTGGAATTGATGAAGAATATCTGAGCAATGTAGTGATCCAGGGAGATCTTCTGAGCATGAAACCAGAATTTGGCCAAGGCCTGAGGCACTGTGCATATGGAGAGGACAATGAATTCTGTGGCCAGCATGTAGAGGAAGAGGTACATGGGTTCATGAAGACTACACTTGGTGAGGATAATGAAGATGAGCAAGCTGTTCCCAAGGAAGGTGATGGCATAAGAAATGAAGAAGGGGATGGAAATCCACATGTGCTTGTTCTCAGTGCCAGGGATGCCCAGCAATTGGAAGACTGTGTGGCTAACACCAGTGTAGTTTAAGGTAGTCATTCCTGGAGTATATGACCTGGGTCTTCACCTTCTATTTACAGACATAGTCAACATTTCCATTTGTACTCAAACCTATGTCACCTGATTTTTTCCATAACCAGTGTTCCAGGAAAACTAGGATGAAAAAAGAAATAGGGTATTGTCTTTTTTTTTTCAGTGAAGTAATAATTTTACAGAAAAGATAGATATTTATTTAGCCAATAAAATAATACGCTAAGTGAACATGTTAGTTGTAAAAAAAGCTACTATAGAAACCTAATTGAATGGGTAATTCAGTCCATTTGGCTGTAGGATGTCAAGTGAATTAGGTGGAGAATGGGATGAAGTCATCTTGGAGTTTAAGGATTGACTATTGTCATATAAATGTTTAATACATTTAAAACATATTACAACCCTGTGTGATTGTTTGATTACATCTGCTATGCAATGGTAAAAAGGTCAAAACAAAAGTATATTGACTGGTTATAAATTAAGTAGCTTGAGTGCTATCCTAGGAGGAGATAGTCCACCACCTTCAGCTTTAAATTGGATTGGAAAGCATTAGATATTACTCTGCTTACTTAACATCAGACAAAGTCTTAATATTCTCAAATGTTTACCTTAGGCTCCATAGCCCTTTAGTATAAATAGGATACTCTCATTTTTACTTCTTAGATTAACCCACATCAATATATACCTTATTCACCTGCTTCAAATGTAGTCCTTATATCCTAGAGCATGATGAATCAAGCAGGTCTCTGAGTTTTGGCCACCACAGAGCAGAGATTTTTACGTATTTGCCTGAAGTCTCCAGGGAAAGCCACTTCCTCAGGGAACTCAGATTTACTTCAACAACAACCCTTCTTTCTCATACACATTGGTCAAGTTATTATAGCTCTTTATATCTGCCACCTCCACTCATCTTATATGACTCTATTCCTGGATTGGGTGTGCACAAATATTATTTCCAATAAATAAAATATTAGGATGATTATAACAAATATTTCTGTTTCTTTTTTCATGAGAAACAGTAAATATTAATACTATGCCTATCAGCAACTAATAAATTGACTATAAAATATGGAGATTATTTTAAAACCACTTATTCCTGCAAGGTTTTCATTGTGATCTTGATAAATTTAAAATGAAATTTGTACCTGAACATATGTACAGACTAAGAAGAAGGAGCCCCCCAGTGTGGCTCATTAGGTAGAGTGTTGGTGTCACAGGTTTGATTCTGGTCAGGGACTTGCACCTTGGCTGCAGGCTTGGTTCCAGGCCATGGTTAGGGCATGTGGGGGAGGCAACCAATTGATATGTCTCTCTCACATAGATGTTTCTCTTTGTCTCTCCCCCTTTCTTCCTCTCACTCTCAAGAATTATTTTTTCAATCAAAAAAATATCTTTGGGTGAGAATTAATAAAAAAAAAAAAAGAAGCCAACAGAGAGGGAGAGTCTGAAATTCTAGAATGACAGATTAATGGAGAAAGGTTTTTAAAGAGAACAGATGGAGGGCAAAGCAAAATAGGAGGAAGGGGAATAGAGGAAGAGGTGAAAGATGATTAAAATATAAATGAATTTGAAGGTGGCAGAGTGAGTATGGGCATGTTAAGGGAATAAACAACAGATAAATGTTCTGTTTTTCTTTTTTTTTTTTGAGCCAGGAGTCAGGAATCTCCACACATCATATATCACAATCGCCGGACGAAGGGGCCTACGGTGGCCTAGGGCAGACAAGAAGTGATTGGAAGATGTTCCAGCTCTACCCTTCACCAGGCAGGGGACCTTGGGTGGGGAAATTTTTTAAACTCTCTAAGCTCTGCTTGCTTCCTAATTAGTAAAACACGGGAAATGATCACAGTTATGTCACATTGTGGTAACTGAGATATTTGTACTAAGTCCCTCCTGTCTTCATTCTCCAACCTGCCTCCTCCCTTCTCTATTTACCTTAAACAACACAGCAAGAGAGAGACCACTATTTGAAATGCTAACTTTACCACACCATACTCTCATTACAAATTCTTCTGTGGCTCTACTGCTTCAACATGAATTCTAAACTCCTCAGACTAGTACTCAAAGTCCTTAGTGATTTGGCTTCTAGCCCACCGCATGACATTATTTTCTACCATTTTGTAGCATATCCTCTTTGCTGTGGTAAGCATGAATTATGATTTTCATCTAAATGAAGCAGGAATTTTAGGGGAATATAGGCAGGCTTAGGGATTTTTTAGAATTGGGGTCCATGGAAAAAAACACAGGGCCACAGACTGGGAGAAGATACATTTCCATAATACAAGGAAGCCAGGTGCAGTTACATCTCCATAAAACAAGGAGGCAGCAACAGGTATACTTACATAAGACAAGGCAACTGGTAGTAGCCAAGAAATGTCCATATTTATAAAATAAAGAGAATGAAGCCCTTCATTCATTCAGAAGAAGACAGCCCAAAGGGAATGGGTAAACAATAAGGAAGGAGGGGGAAAACCTCACATGTCCCATGTGAGTTTCGACCTATGAGCCCAGGAGTTATATAGTAACCAATCTAAGGGAATAGTGACAATCAGAGGGGGGGGGGGGGAGATATCGAGGCACCAGGATCTGCAGCCTTTATAAGCCATAGGGAAGTGAACCCAGTGGGACTCTTCCCCCTCCCTACATGGGAGTCAGTTCTGTGGGACTCTTCATGGGAGTCTGTACTTGTTCTTCAATAAATCTCCACATTTACTATACCACGGTCTGTCCGTGGATTCCTTCTTCAATTCCAGCGGACAAAGAATCTGGGTTCCAGACCAAAAATTCACTGTCATGAACTCTATGTCCTTTAAGATCTCTGTGACTTTATTTATGTTCTTCCCTCCTCACATGACTTTACTTGTCAAACTCTTATTCATTCTTCAAGGTTGAATTCAGCATGACACATTCAGAAAACCTCTTCTGGACTCCCAGGAGGCTCTCTATGTTCCACAGCTCCCTGTGTTTAACTTTTCTTTGGCTACTATCCATATTATGTAGATAGCTATTTTGCTCAGTTGTTGGTCTTCTCCCATCTAAGTCCTCCAGGAGCCATTATATGTGTTCAGTAAACATTATTAAAGTGATAGTTCAGCTACCATTTTCCTCTTGAGATGCATATCACATTCTAATAGTCAAAGTGGAAACTGTAATGCTTGTTATTCATAGCTCTTAACTATCTGTTTGTAACAACCCGAGACTCAGATCTATGGCATTCTATAGTTGGGACAACTCTCATACAGATGAACTATTTCAACTTCTTCCCAACTTTAGTTTCTTTAAAAAATTATAAGATTTTGCCCTAACCGGTTTGGCTCAGTGGATAGAGCATCGGCCTATGAACTCAAAGATCCCAGGTTCTATTCCAGTCAAGGGCATGTACCTTGGTTGTGGGCACATCCCCAGTAGCGGGTGTGCAGGAGGCAGCTGATTGATGTTTCTTTCTCATCAATGTTTCTAATTCTCTATCCCTCTTTCTTCCTCTCTGTAACAAATCAATAAAATATATTTTTTAAAAATTGAAAGATTTTAATTATAGCTGACATTATATTAATTTCAAGTATACAACATAGTGATTAGACATTTATGTAACTTATGAAGTGATCACCCGGATAAGTCCAGCTCTTATCTAACTCCACATGGTTTTACAATACGTATTATTGACTATATTCTCTAGGCTGTACTTTATATCCCTGTGACCATTTTTATAACTGGCAATGTGAACTTCTTAATCCTTTCACATTTCCTCCCAAACTCTTGTATCTATGAGTTTGTTTCTGTTTCGTTCATTTATTTTGATTTTTACATTTTAACTTTCTTTTTTTTTAATATATATTTTATTGATTTTTTACAGAGAGGAAGGGAGAGGGATAGAAAGTCGGAAACATCGATGAGAGAGAGACATCGATCAGCCGCCTCCTGCACGCCCCACACTGGAGATGTGCCCGCAACCAAGGTACATGCCCCCGACCGGAATAGAACCTGGGACCCTTCAGTCCACAGGCTGACGCTCTATCCACTGAGCCAAACTGGTCTCGGCACATTTTAACTTTCGTTTTAAGGTGGCAAAAGAGAGAGCCAGAGCAAGAAAGTAATGTTACTGAAATCACATGGCAAATGAATAGACTGGCAAGGCATTTGAACACATTTTCTGACCAGGACCCTTTCCACTGCTCACCCATTAAAAAATGATCTGTTCCAACTCCCATACTGCAATCCAATTTACCTCTTTAGGAAGAAAGAAGAGGTGACGGCCAAATCCTATATCCCCTCTTGTATTGTCCTGGGCATGGTAACCCCCAACCACTTTGGCACTAGCCACTTGGTCTTCTGCTGGGCATCCCTGCCCTAGAAGACCAGCATGCATGGATCTCTTTCCCCCTTTTAAAAAATTTCCTACTTTGCTGCTCCCATTGGGAACAGCCTCTTTGTCTTCATCATTACTGAACACAGCCTCCATGAACCCATGTACCCCAGGCCTTCCCATGCCATTGTCTGTGTCCATAGGTTGTCCATATATGTATATGTTCTTTGGTTAATCTCTTCCTATCTGCTCCACCCCCCGCCACACACACACATACAATTAAGGTCTGTTATTCTGTTCCAGTGGATACAATTTTAATTTCCTTCTGTCTTAGCATGTTTATCTTTGAAATTTCAGTGTAATAATTCCTGCCTCTTCTGTGCAAAAGGAACTTATAGAATCAAAGAGATCACAAAAGTCAATAGATCTCATTTGAATTTTAAAGGATAATATTTATGAAAATTAGAATACATGATAGAATTTTCCCCCATTTCTCAAGAGATACCTGGATCCAGGGGGATACCTGGATCACTTGCTAGTAATTATTTGTGGGGATAAAAGCTGATATATATATATATATATAATATCTACTACTTAATTCCTTTTGATGGAGACCAAGGAGTTGGTAATATGTCATCTGTGTAATATACTAGTAACTGTCCAAACATCAGAGTAATCTGATATGGCAGGGTATTCAGATTTTGAGAAATGAGAATATTTAAGGTTGTATCATTATGGTACACTTCTCCCACTATATGTGAATTGAAGGGAACAAGTCATTTAACATTGACTAATCCCAAGGTAGACACAGAGAAGCAGAAAAGCTGATTAATCTAGTCTATTTTAAAATATTTCTCCGTGATCCTGACATATAGAATCCAACCATTCCCCCGTACACCCCCATTCATATAAGACTGAGTTCTCTTCCATATCCTTCCTCTGGTTTATCAATCAGGCACTGGTTGATTTTGCTAACTTATATTAATTTAGCTCCTGTAATGATGACATCTTGCCTGAGATTTATTCTTTTTATCCTTTCTATTCAGTGTTAAGTTAGGAAGAATGTATTTTTTTTTGTCAATAAACTCTTTTCAAGGTCACTAACATTATTTACAGTATCTCAATTTTTCATGAAATTTAGCAGATGTTCTAAGGGCACATCTGAGATTCTATTTTAGATAAGGAACCAGGCTTGCTGGAAGGATAATGGCTCTCTCATGGCCTATTATTGCTCAGGTACAGAGCTTCATTGTTCCAACCTTAAAAGTTTAAATTCCAAAAAGTGTTGGCTTTGCCGAGGTCGGTTTGCTCAGTGGATAGGGTGTCGGCCTGCAGACTGAAGGGTCCCGGGTTCGGTTCCGGTCAGGGGCATGTGCCTTGGTTGCGGGCACGTCTCTAGTGGGGGGCATGCAGGAGGCAGCTGATCGATGTCTCTCTCTCATCGATGCTTCTAACTCCATCCCTCTCCCTTCCTCTCTGTGAAAGATCAATAAAATATATTTAAAAAAAAAAGTGTTGGCTTTCACTTGGTGGTGCTGTCACCTCAGTCCTGGCCTTCATAGCAATCATGCTTCCACTGGAAAAGCAGAACTAGTGATTAAATATTAAGATTTATTGCAAGGGATTCACTTAGGCAATTATGGGGCCTGGCAAGGCAAATTCTAAATCTGCAGGACAGATTATTAGGAAGGGCAAGGCTGGAGCTCTTGGGCATGTGCTTAAGCTGCTCTTCATAGTTGGAACATCTTCTCCAAGGAAGGCTTGATTCTGGTGTTGGTACCTTTCACTTGCTTGAATTAGATCCACTCAGCTTTTCTAGAGAAATCTCCCTTACTTACAGTCAAATAATTATGGACTTTAATGACATCTACTAAACACCTTCACAGCAACATGTGAATTAGGATTTGATTGAAAAACAGGGTGGTTAGAACCTAACCAAGTGGACACATCAAAAATCCATCACAACTTTCATTTAGATTGATGTGCCCTTTAACAAACTCCATTATCAAGATATGGTTGGGAGATAATGGTGAGAATGGGTATGCAGGCTGGATATTGGCAATCTAAGGTGTGCATAATTCACCTTAAAAAAAAATGTGGATCCACCTATGATCAGATGTGTTTGTGTTAGAAATATTGTCCCAAACAAGTATGAGAACAAGACTTGAATGGGGTAGATTGAGGCACAATTTCCTTGGGAAACCCTTTTGCAAATTATGTAAGATAAAAATAGAGATTTGAGCAAAGGACTAGAGATGGGGAGGAGAAAACAAAAAAAGAAGGCAGAATATGTTTTGGTTGATCCAGATGAGTTTGGGCCAAATATAATTAGTTTCTTTTGTAGAGGGAATTATGAGCAATCTAAGGCAGGAATATTGAGGTTGAAGATCAATTGACATAGATGTTCAGTGACCTCCTTGTCAAACCTGGCTTGCTGGTATCCCAACACCTCTGCAGAGACAAAGGCAGTTCAGAGGCCATGGGGAAATAAGACAGGATCAGTGACTGAGGGGAGTCAACAAAGGAGGTGTCAGTGTCTAGAGAGAGCCATCAACAGTCAGTGGATCCCTATCATCCCATCCTCAGAGGACAGAGGGTCAGAGGAGCCGAGTTTCTTCCACTATCATTGAAACCAGGATTGAAGAAAGGCCGTAGGGGTCCAGTGAAGGCACATTCTGAGAAGGTATAGATGAGGGAGCCATGGTCAGTGATGTTGTAGAAGGAGACAGTATGGGCCTCATAGTCCAGGAAGATCCCAATTTGGCATGGAGGCACTGAAAGGTGGAGTGGAGTCTGCGGATAGGTGCCAGCCTCATAACTTTGTTTCTTCCACAGCCAAATTGTCCAGAAGCCATTCATGGGGCTGAGTATAAAATGCCCCTTCCTCTGCACAGAGTCTCTACAAACACCCAGGTCCCAGGCTTCCTTTCCCGTCACATCTACTTCCCAGTAACGTTTTCCAGAGTCGAAGCACTGGGTACCCAGGACCATAGGATAAGTATCAAACCTCTGCTCATTTTCAGGCACCTTCTGATGGGTATTTCCAAGCCTTACTTGTCTCTTGTCCTTTGAAATGATAAGCCACGAATTGGCTGTGTTTGGATCCAGAGTGATGTGTACTGCAGAGAGAGGACCACAGTTAGCCTGGGAGAGTGTGTGTGGGGAGTAACTAACTAACTGTCTCTGTGGTAGGAGAATGATAGGGTGAACCTGACATCACTGTGTGAGGAAATGACTCCCCAACCAAGCCAGCTCCATTCTTTGTCGGGATTTTTGAGGGAACCACTTTCTCTAGCTCTGTTCCTGCCCCACCTGCTTTGATCTTTCCCTGACCCTGGACCTAGTCACACCCTTGTCTACCCACAGCTGTTCAGCAGGCCGGATCTGTACTCCTGGAGCTTGCCTCACCTCCACATGTCCTTAGCATACTCTTCAGCCCTGGCACAAGGCACACACTCCTCAGGTCTGGGGAGGTGATGTCCATCTCTCCCAGTTTCCAGGATTCACTCCTGGGGGAAACAGAGTTAGACGTCTCATCTTCAACTCTTCCCCCACCCTCCCCAAACCCTAATTCGATAACCTCTCTTGCAGATGACTGATAACTTAAACACAAATTTACAAACACCTGTTATATTAGAATCCCGGGGGGTGAGAGGCAAAAGGAGGCAAGATTTACACTCTATCCAGGCCTCTCCATCACATGGCCTCTGGAACACGTGCATAGTCCTCATCTTCTCTCCAAGCCAAGGTCACCACACAAGCACATCCAATTTCATTTTACAGGCAGAGTGTTGATCTGCGCTGAATCATTTTCTAAGGAACGTCCAGGAATTGAACCCATTCCGTGGGTCCTACTCATGGCTCTTTCTGGGAGGTGTGTAGCCGGTCAGTCTTTAAAAGAAGTCCCATCAGACTGTAGACCAAGAACTTCCCAGAATTTCCGTGTTTGTTTGGGCTTCATTTTGTGAAGATTTTACAGTCCAATTACTATGGACAACTCACCAAATGAGATGCCCAAGAATGAGCCCTTTGAGACCAGAACATATTTTATGGAGGATTGTATCTCTGAGAATAGGAAGGTGCATGGGGAAGATTTCAGTGCATGTTTCTCTAACTTAATAATCATTTATGTAGGTAAATACACTTCCTGCCACCCCTTCCTCCAATAAAGAAAACCTCTCCTTACCTTTCCAGGACACTTTTCACCTCCTGAGGAAAAAAGAGACAGAGAGTAAGTTCCAGAATCACTGGTTTAACGACTGAGACGTCAGTCCTGTGGGTGATGTGATGCCACCCTGAGGTCCTTAGGACATTGCTCTGCCCAGTTCATGGCCCAAAAGACATCTCTGACCAACTTGAAACAGAGGGATGTGTGGATGCTTGTGGGTTAACCAGAAACCCACATATAACTATATGTAACCTCTTGCCAAGAGGATGATCAAACAAGTTAGAAAGACTATGTTTCTTAGGGGGAGGAAGTGAGTGGCGAGAGTGGAAAGAAGTAAATAGCACAGCTTGGCGGATGCCCAGAGACAGTCACAGGGAAAGACTAGCCAAGTCAGGATGCACAGATACTGCTCTGTCTCATTTGTGGGCATGAGTTGTTTGGAGAGAAAAGGCTGGTTAAAGCTCTGTCCTGTGCTGTTGTTAATGTTGCTCCCTTACATATGTGAAGTCAAATCATCTGAGAATATTCTGTTGCTGAGGTTGGAAGCTTGTATCTGATCCTGGCAGGCTCCATGGTGCTCCAAAAGTGCATTAGAAGCTTGGCAAATATATCACTGGTGAATATGAGATTATTTTAAGTAGCATATACACTGGTGACTTAAAAAATAGTTATGTACTTATTTTAATCTTAGCTCTATCTCATACTATTGGGTGAACTTGGTCAAGTTATTTAGCTTTTGTCTCTCAATAAGTCTCTTACCATTTCTGTGCCTTAGTTTTCTCATCTAGAAAATGGAATAATAGGAGCACCACCTCATCACAATGTCAGGAGGGATTCAATGCCTGGCATGTAATATGTGCTGTTTAAGAATATAAAGTCTTGACTGGTTTGGCTCAATGGATAGAGCGTCAGCCTACAGACTAAAAGGTCCCAGGTTTGATTTCGGTCAAGGTTGTGGGCACATCCCCGGTAGGAGGTGTGCAGGAAGCAGCTGATCGATGTCTCTCTCTCACTGATGTTTCTAACTCTCTATCCCTCTCCCTTCCTCTCTGTAAAAAAAAAAAAAAAAAAAAAATCAATAAAATATATTTTAAAAAAAGGAATATGCAGTTATTCTTATGAAATAGAAAAAATATCAGCAACAAAATCAACATGAGTTATTGGCTATTATTGGTTAAGACAAATTTTCTTTTAAACTAAGTTTATTCTGGCAAAAGAGTGAGACAATTTAAAGAAAAAAAAATGTTGAGATCACTTAGGTAGTCCATAGAAGTAGCAGAAAGTATAAAGGAGATACCATTATGACTAAAGTTTGAGGAATTCTTTTTTAGTCCATCTCCTTTCCCTTATTTTTCACAAATGAAGAAATTAGGTCCAGGAAAGGAAAAAATGACTTAACCTAGAGCAGCGGTTCTTAACCTGTGGGTCGCGACCCCTTTGGGGGTCGAACGACCCTTTCACAGGGGTCGCCTAAGACCATCAGAAAATGCAGATATTTACATCACGATGCATAACAGTAGCAAAATTTCATGGTTGGAGGTCACCACTACATGAAGAACTGTATGCAAGGGTCGCAGCCTTAGGAAGGTTGAGAACCACTGACCTAGAGTGATACCAGAAATGGTGACAGGGCTGGGGCTGGGCTACTGTTTCTTAATTTTCAGTTCAATCTGATTAAGGACCTTTCTCAAGGTCATGAATCTGGTACATGTTAGAGCAGGCAGTTATCAGAGACGTTCATTTAAAAAAAATTGCTGGATGGATTACTCCCTCCTAAATCTGGTCTTTCCATGCCTTGAATGCAAACTATTGATTGGTCTGAATTCCAGTTTGTTTTATTAAAAAAAAAAAAATTCCAGGGACCAGGTTTCTGTTTGCTCTGATGATAGCCCCAGGGAGCTCTGGCTTTTGTTTGGTTTCTCCTTGAGAGCAGAGTGGGAGCCTCTCCCATCTCACCTGCAGCAGCTCCACCTCCGAGGCCCGGCTTCTCCTCTCCAGCTCTGAGATCAGCTCCTGCAGGGCCTGGCAGCGCTGGGCCAGCTTGTCCTCCGTCTCCCCCAGGATTCTCAGCTGCTCCCTCTCTTCCTTCTCTAGCTTCTGCAGTTGCCTCTGTTTCTCTTCAGCCAGGAAGTTTTTCTGCTGCTCAAACTCTGCGTGAATCCTCATTTTGTGTGTTTCAACCTTCTCCTTTGGTGTCATTGAAAAGAGAGAGGTGTGTTTGTTAAAAATCAAAATCTCCCAAGCTTGGAGAATTGAAGTGTCCATACCAATTTCTACTCCCTGTGAACTCACCACTCTGGCTCTGTCTGGGAACACAAACACACACACACACACACACCTTTTTGCTGGGAAAGTGGGTAGATGAGGCTTCTGGGATAAAGAAGGGAATGGAATTGGTGGGGCACACTGCAGTTGCTCTAGAATAATAGCTGCATCTGCCCATGGAATCAGAGATTTTCTTCAACTTTTTAAAAAAAACTCAATCAGCATTCAAATGTGTCCTTTTATCTTCATATCTGTGTTACTGAGAAGTAACATCTGTCTCCACTCAACCTCACAAAGAAGTTCCACAACGCCATTCCTAAGTCCTGGGGCAAGAAAGTCTTTGTGCTGTACTTTGCTCCTCCTCTCGTGCTAGTGATTAGAGGGCTACCAATGACACAAGGTGACCCCTCTGCCACCACAGCTTGGTTCACTCTCCCTATTTTCTAAATCTTCCTCTTCTGGCATCTATTGGCCATGAGTTCTTTCCACTCCACTCCTGAGCTGCCTCACCTCATATCATCAGAGCAAAATAAGCTTTAGTTCCTCATTCTACTTTGGACCAGTGATCTGGACACAGTCAAGCAATCACCTGGTCAGACTGGTTTTCCCAGCTCAGGCCTTGGTGGTTCCCCTAAGTGTGTTCCTCACAGCCCCTGTCATTTCCTGACAGGCATAGCCGTATCTCTCCTGGGATAGCTCTGTCCCAGATACTAAGGCATTGGTGCGGTCATCTCCTAAGACCGGGCAGGAGCTTTAGGATGTGGCTTTTCCCTCAGAATCTTTTCTGAAGACTCTCAATTTTTGTGTCTGATTGGGAGCTCTCTCTGAGCTCCATATTGTTTATTTCCCTCTACCAGGAGACCCAGAGGACTGTTGGTTCTTGAAGAGTGACATACTCTGACTCTATCACTCTTCAGACAGGTAGTGATAAGGTTAGGGTTTTCTTGAGGTTAGGACCCTGGACTCTGTCTAGGCTTTTGATCTAAGATGCCTTTGAGGATGTGACTCTTGCCTTCCAGGCTGCTCTCTTCGTTACAACATCCATTTCCAACTTCTCAGCCAATTCTTGCTCTTTTCTCAGTTTCTTTAATGCCACCTGGAGCTTTTCCTGCAGAGAAAGATAGCAGGATAATGCCCAATCAGACCAAGAAGGAGGTGGGGGAAAATCATATGGGTTCTCAGAAAAGCCTGAGAGCAGAAAAGGAAGGAGGACTAGAGTCCCATTGGGGTTCAAATTTTTGTGACTTTTTTTGGAAAAAGCCTCATGTTTCTTAAGAAAGAGCCACACTGTGCAGGTGGCAGGGGTGGGGGCACTACTCATTCCTAATTAACCAGGAAACCACAAGGAAACAAGATCTTTGCAGTATTTTCCCATAACATCTTCCCTGCTCCTGGGAATAAGAAAGTTCTGATGAGCCTTAAATTAGACAAGAAGGTGGGGACCACTCTCCCTTTCTCCAGTCCCCCACCTCTACAGGCACTCTCTCCCATCCCATCTCCTGTTCTTGCCTCTGTGCCAAGACCTTACCTGGTACTCCTGGGCAGCCTCCTCAAGTGGGATCACAGGGTGGTCACGGTGTTTCCGAGACTGGGAACACACCAGGCAAAGAGCCTTCTCATCTCTTTCACAGAACAGGAGAAGTTTCTCTCCATGCACCCCACATTGCTCCTTCTGTGTGCCCTCCTTGGCATTTTGGCTGATTTGTCTGAGGTTGTCCACCATATTGGCTAGCTGGAGATTGGGCCGGAAGTTCCTGAGCAGGAATTGCTTCCTGCACACAGGACAGGTGCCACCCCCAGCTTTGGCGACCTGAGAGATGCATTCATGGCAAAAGCTGTGGCCACATTCAATGCTCACAGGCTCCACCGTGGGATCCAGGCAGATGGGGCATGTGACCTCCTCCCACATCATTGCCAAGGACTTTCCTGACGCCATGGGGGGATGTTCCTAGTAAGCAGCACTGTGGAGACTGCGAGGTGACCTAGTGGGGAGAGGAGAAAAGTTAGGGAGAAGACGAGAAAGGGTGTGAGGAAAAGAAAACAATTCAGAGGAAGATATGAGGGAGAGTGAACTGGAGGGGTTAAAACAAAACAAGAACATTAACCTGAATAACAAAACCTCCTCCTCCACAGTCTGTCTGATTCAGTAAGACAGAAGGGGATAACTGAGTCCCCAAAAGAGACAGTGAAAATTGTCTTCCCAACCAGGGATCCAATTTCCAACCTAGGTATGTATCCTGACCGGAATTGAACACACAACCTTTGGTGTACGGGAGGAACTCCAACCAACTGAGCTGCACTGGCAAGGGCTATTCTTATGTATTCTTATAAATATATATATTTATACACACGTATGTGTTATCAGCTCTCTCTGGGCTTTTCTCTCAGCTACTCTGAACTTGGCAGCTCTCTTCATTTCCCCCATCCTAACCCTGCCCCTCTCTCTTTCAGAGGGGTACTTTTTTTTTTTTTTGAGAGAGAGAGAGATAGAGATAGAGATAGATAGATAGATAGAGAGAGAGAGAGAGAGATGAGAGAGAGAGAGAGAGAGAGAGAGAGAGATGAGAAAGTGCCCAATGTCCGAGGATCGGTTGTCATCCATGGGCGCCGGTTCGGGGATGGAACCCACTACCTTTTGGTGCAGGGGACTATGCGCCAACCAATGAGGCACACGGGCCAGGGCTAGAGGCGGGATGGGAGTCTCAGGATCGCAGCCCTCTCCCACATGGACTCCTCGGGACCACCCTCCGGCTGGGTTTCTGGCTCCCGTTCTGCTCCCCCACCCCCACCCCCACCCCGGCTTTAGCCGGCCCTGGTCCCAGCTCAGGTGCAGGCTGCAGGGCAGCCCTAGCTCCTTCCACAGGACATGGAAGTCCCGTTCCCAGCCCAGCCTCCTCCCTGGAAGAACTGCTGCGGAGAAGGGGAAACTGACCCCCAAGGCTCTAGGCTGGGAACTGGAAGAAAGAGGATCTTCAGGCCTGGGCAGGGGTAGCTAGGTCCAACCTGGTTCACTCACCTTTTCTGGAGACTCAGGGGAAGGCAGCCGGCTATTTCACTTTCGATTTTCTGTAAGAGGCAAGTCTGAAAGGGAGGCGGGCCCAGGGGAGAGAGTGGGAGGAGCAAGAGGAGGAGCGGAAACTGAAGGGGTGGGGCGAGGCTGGAGAAGGCGAGCGGAGGTGGAGTAGATACTCCTCGGGGGTCGGCAGCTGCAGCAGACTCCTGGGCTAGCGCTACTAGGTGGCGGGGTCAGACAGCTCGCAGCGTTTGCTTCCTGCTTTGTGCCCCTCACTACTCAATACAGTAATGCATCTCTCTGCTAGATGGAGGGGCCATCGGCCCACCCCGACATGCTGTGTCCACGTGTGGGAGCTGCTCTAAGGAAGTTGGGTGGGAGAGAAGAGCGCCTGGAGTGCGCCCTCACTTGCCACCATCTGCTTCCTACTTTCAGAAACAATTCCTTCCCCCAACACTTGGTATTCTTTTAACATCAGGGTATAAGAGATTTATTTTGCAGCACCTCAAGGCGTGTATCACACCAGTGAGTGGAAGAAAGGAAGTGACAATGATTGCGCACCAACTGTGTTCTTGTCACTGAGCTAGGGACTTTCTTAGATGATGATGATGATGATGATGATTTTAAAGATTGTGCTAAATACCCACAACATAAAATTTACCATGTTAATTATTTTTAGGTGTATAATCCAGTGGCATTAACTACATTCACATTGCCGTGCAGCCATCACCACCATCCATCTACAGAACTTCTTTCATCATGCCAAACCAAAAACTCTGTCTCCATTAAACAATGATTGCCATCCCTCCCTCCCCCATGCAGCTCCTGCAACTGCCTGTTCTAAGCAGACATGATGTGGTACCCTGCATTGGATCCTGGATTAGAAAACAGGTTCTAATGGAAAAACTGACAAAATACAAAGGAAATCTGAACTGTAGTTAATAGTAATGGACCATCAGTAATTCCTTAGATTTGGACAGATGTGCCATGTTTGTATTAACATTAAGAAAACTGGCTGGAGAATATACAGAAACTTTTTATGCTATCTTTGAAACTGTTCTGTAAACCTAAATTTATTTCCAAATAAAAATTTTAGTTAAAAATCCCCAAACTCTGACCATGAGTGAGAAGCATGACATGTGGATGGACAATGTAGAGGAGTCCAGACTGCCGAAGCCTGTTCTCAGTCACCAATTGGAAAGGAAAGGGAATGTGTATGGAGACTCTATGATGTTTCAAGTCCTTTTCTGAGTGCTCTCATGTTCAGTTATAATTCTAACTATGATTCCCTGAAATAACCATTATTCTCAGTTTACAAGTGAAACATAAAAGGCCCAAGGGGTTAAAGTAACTTGCTTATTATCACAGTTGATAAGTGACAGATCTATAATATATCTCAGCTTTTCCATATCATCATGCTTGATGGATGATTTCCAAGGGTTAACACTGGCAGAGAAAGGGAGGGACATTACTTCATCATCATAGGTTTATTTTGTTCCACCTTTATCCCCTAGGTATAGGCATAAGGTTTGAGAACTTCTCTCCTCTCTGACATGCTCCCTATGTTTAAAGTACTCATGCACACCTCTTTGGCTGTGTTGCCTGATTTCTCATTGGCAGAATTTGGAAAAAGCTTAGGCTTAGTCGCCTGAGAAGTTGAAATGCCTCACTGTCTCTGTTGCTCCAGAAGGACCGAGTGTATCCCAGTCCCTAAACCATCCTCTTGGTCTCCACCTGCCTCCGTGTGTCACCAGGCAACTCATAGAGCTGACTCTTTGGGAAGAGCAGGTGCTCAGGACAGGAAACCTCAGTATTCTTCTGGTGCCCTCTATGAAAAATTATCAGGATGTTACCATCTGATGCTTCCTTCCAAGTCCCAGAGCTGCCTGGCCGAGGACTCAGGGGGTTCAGTAAGTTCAACTCTGAAAATCTCTTGGATTTGCACTGGGATCCCAGCAGACCTGTTATTTCCCTAATTCTATCAGGAGGATTATAAAGTTCTGGTCTTTACTGACACTGCAAGAAATGCATTTCACAAATGGACAGATAGATGAGAGGAGACACAAGCTCTGCAGCTATGGTGAGTGCTAGGCCTGGAGTGTCAAAGCTGAGCTTGTGATGGGGAGGCTGAACACTGAGGCCTTGCACCATCAACCTACATCAGTGTTTCTACTTCTGGGCAGCACTGAATGCTTCTTCACATGTCCCCCATTCATCCCTAGAACATAAAAGCTCCAAATAGCTAGAAAGCAGCTGGAAGTGAAAGGGATCCGAGTTGTTTCTGGGGAGCTGGAGGCCTTCCAGATAGTTCTTGACTGCCCAGGTACAGATGTCTGGCCTAGACAGGTTTATGCTAAGCTTATTTCTAAGCAGAACAGTATTAGAGCTAATTTTTCAACCACCTTCATCCCTTAGGTATAGGCATAAAGTTAGAGAACTTCTCTCCTTTCTGACATACTCCCCATGTTAAAGCACTTATGCACACTTTTTTTTACATCATGCTTGATGTAATAGAAAAACTGGCTATGTTGCCTGATTTCTCATTGGCAGAATTTTTTTGTTTTGTTTTGTTTTGTTTATCTTCACCCTAGGATATTTTTCCATTGAGTTTTAGGGAGAGTGGAAGAAAGAGAGACACATCGATGTGAGAGAAACATATTGATTGGTTGCCTTCTGCAGGAGCTCTGACCAGGGCTGAGCCAAGCAGGAGCCTGAAACCAAGGTATGTGCCTTTGACCAGTACAGAATCTGGGACCCTTTGGTCTATAAGCTGACGCTCTACCCACTGAGCCAGCTAGTGCTGGCAGAACTTGGAAAGAGTTGTTGCTTAACAGCATCACCGGCTTGGGGAAAACCTAGGTCCCCAGCTCTTGACAGTCTTTGCTACACTAAAGCTGCTGTGCCAGCACCTATATCTCTAATTTCTCTTAGCCCCTCAGTCTTAAGACTCAGCTGGCAAGTCCAGAGACTTATAGTCTAATATCCTCTTGAGTACTGGAGACTAATGCCTGGTTGCCATGGAAATCTTCTAATGGGAGAAGGATCTCCAACCTTCTCTAGGCTAGGTATTACTCTTAGGTGGCTCTTAGTTTGACCATGAACCATTTGGGGTCAGACTTTTCTGATCAGAGAAAGACACAGTCTTTGCACTATTCATGGTCTTCTGGAACCCGGATGAACAGATGGTAGAGGGGCAGAGAGAGTGGTTTAATTTTCCCCACACCCTTAGAAGGGTCTGCTCTGCATTGATTCTCTGTCTCTTTCTTCCTCCCTCTCTATTTATTCCTCATTGTTTTTCTTTGCAGGTGTAGGTTTATTACATTTCTCCTTTGCTCTCTAGGAGATTTTATTTTATTTTTTAGGGGAAAGATTTTTTTAAGCCATGAGTCTATATTTAAACTCATGCACTATGAAATGTAGAGATAGCCAATAAACACATGGACCTCTGATACTCTTAGAACTTTTCAATGGGGAAGTTCAAGGATTGATGCAAATAAGAGGTGAGAGAGGAGGTAGGGGTGGTGGATGAGATTGCATAAATCTGAAATTGTATTTCATCTTTTTTGGGAATTAAAATTTTAAGCATTAATGATATTAGTAATCATCATAGCTAGCCAAAAGAAGCAACATAACACAGTGTTGAAGAATGTGGGCTCTGGAGTTAGACTGCTTAGATTTGAACACTGGCTTATCTACTTTCTTACTTCATGATTTTAGGCAAGTTATCTACTACTTGGTACCTTAGTTTTTCCATATGCAAAATGGAAATGATAATTATACCAATCTCATAAAGTAGTAAATACTAAAACAACCCATAATAATTAACATTTATTAATTGCTTATTATGTGCCAGGCACTATTCTAAGTGCTTTGCATATATTCTCATTTAATCTTTATAATGATCTCAAAAGACAAGTATTATCATTAAAGATTTTAGAGATGAGAGTGCTGAGGAATGGACAGACACATGAGCTTTGGAGTCAAATGAACTGCACTTGAAACTGGTCTCTTATGCTTACTCTTAATGTGGCCATTAACAGATTTACACACCTCTCAGACTCTATTTCCTCATCTAAAGAAAGGAGATGGTGCCACACACAGACTTGAGAAGGAGGGAGACTTCATGAGATAATGGATGTGAAACCCTAGGGTATCTCCGCTTATCATCACATTTTCATAAATGCCTACTGTGTGCTAAACAGTTTGTAGTCTTTCCCATGTTCACACCATTCTGTGAGGTCAGTATTATTGTCTTTTATTATTATTTTTAAACATGGCAAAACCACAACATTTTGCTGAACTCCTTCTCACCCCTGCAGCATTAGAACAGCGGGAGGAGGATGCCTTTTCCCTTGTATCAGACACTGCAGCATTCTTGGGTCTTGGGTAAAGATGAGTTGTGGAAGGTAACTTGGCCATTGCATCTGGAGGATGAAGGGACTGGTCCTGAGAACTACTTCTTTCAGCAGGCGACCTCACGCTGGTTTCAAAAAGCTGCATCTGCTTTAGAGAGACATGGGATTAGAGAAAAGGGTGGAAAAAACTGGCCTTCAAATAATCTTGATGGTTTATGTGAGTTTTCTTTGCTATCTGTCATTTCCTAGTACCGTCTTGACACATAACAGAAAGTCAGTTTAGTAAGATAGAGCTGGTAAAAATAATAAAATCATATATTCATTTCTTCAACAAACAGATGTAATTTTGAATGAAGGAAGGCAGATAGAAAAGAGTATGTCCTATATCATTGTAATAGGCAAAATTAATCTGTGGTATTAGAAGTCCGGATGATGGTTAAACCTGAGAGGAGGGATAACTGGAAGGGGTCACAGGAATTTCTTGGGACTGACAATATTTTGTTTCTTGATCTGAGTGCTTGTTGCTTTGAGATAATTCATTCATCAAGTTTTACAATTATAATATGTGGACTTTGCAACAAAAGAGATATTTTAAGAATTGTTAAATTTGGTGAGTAGAAAAATGTCTTCTGAATAGTGTTTATAATGCTTAGGAGAGAGGCAACTGAGTAGGTTAGAAATATAGGATGGACAAGGTCCTCCCCTTTATGGACCTGGTTTAATGATCTCACTTAGACTTGATCCTGCAGCCTCAGGGATCTGTGGGAGTCATTAAACAAAGATATTATAGGAGATATTTCCCTAAAACAAATCTGATCACTGTGTTTCCTCCCTATGCACATGTTTGTTTAAATGTCCACACTTTCCTTTTCTTAAGTAGTCTGATCATGATTCAAATGAAAATTTGGATGATACATTTAGAACAATGAAGAGTGACAAAAATGACAAAAGTAGGAGAGTTAGGAGGCTGTTATACTCTCTAGGGAAATGATGGTGATTTTGGCTACATTAGTTAACTGGGATGTGAAAGGAGGGGATATTGCAAATATAGGTATGGGGAATATGTTACAGGATGAAAAGAAATATTAGGCATTGTGTATGTGTGTGTGTATGTGTGTGTGTGTGTGTGTGTGTGTGTGTCCCCTGGAAATTTCATGGATAAGAGGAAAGGAAACAAAGCCAGAGAGGTGTTAGAAGGTGAACTTTGGGAAGGAAATAGGGGAATTACAGTTTGTGGTTCTGAAGGACATTTAATTTACAATGCAAATCAATGTGTAGATACTTAGGAGACAAAGGGAGATGCAGTCCTGTTGATGAGGAGAGAACTTGTGGAGACTGCAGCCTAATTGCTAGGGAAACAGATGAGCTTGCAGCACACATTCTCAGCTCTTTGGGGTTCTGGAGCTCATGCTTCTCTGCCCCATTCTTCAGGTGGTGTCCTCAAGACCTGTCAGTCTCACCATTCTGCTACACTCAGGAGAACTTAAAAGTACTTGGGAATGTCACAAAGTACTTGGGGCTATCACAACAGTTTTTATGGTAAAAGGGTGAAAAAGAGATATGTAAGAGGAAGGTGCCTTCAAATTAAGTGTGTCCAGAGAACTGTCTCAGAGGCAGAGTCAGCAGAAAGTGTGTAAGCTTTAAGCAGCCAATGATGTGGATGTGAGATCGAGGAAGAGAGAGTTTAACAACATTGAGAGCATTTGAGTTTACCAGACTTAGTTTGAAGAACTCTGGATTACTTTTCCTAATTCAACCCATCTTCATAGGAGAGAAATATGTCACCATTGAATACATTGAAAGTGCCTGTTAGGAGCCCCAAAAGCATTTCCAGAAAAGAAATACAGAAAATGTTGGTTGCATAATGGCACCAGAGGAAAAACCAATCAGCCTCTACAGAAGATGGTTGTGAAAATACACCATTTGTTTGAGTATCCTTTCTGGAATATTTGTTAATATTTATATAAAACTGTGGAAAACCTGTCTCTAAGAATATTATTCTCCTTTTTATTTTTTAAAATATATTTTTATTGATTTCAGAGGAAGGGAGAGGAAATGAGAGATAAAAACATCAATGAGGAGGGAGAATCATTGATTGGCTGCTCCCTGCACACTCCACACTGGGAACTGGACCCACAATCTGGGCACCTGCCTTTACTGAGAATTGAACTGTGACCTCCTGGTTCATAGGTTGACGCTCAACCACTGAGCCACTAATTATTTCATCTGAGAAGACATTTTGAAGAGATAGGCTTTTGAGTATTGCTTAAGTGAATAAAAGAGGTTGTTTAGGCAAAAGAGAAGATAGGTATTGACTAGATGAAGCAATAAGGATAGATCAACTCAAAATTGATTCAATACTACTTATTCAAAGATAATATTAAACTAGCCAGAAAATAGAAGGAAATGGAGCTCCTAAGAGGGATGAGATTTCTTTCATGGACTAAGAAAGTGTTATGGAGATGCTCTTCTTTTACAGCCCACACTTAGGGACTTTATAAATGACTAGTGGCTTAGTGCACGGAATTTGTGCACAGGGGTGGGGAGTTCCGTCAACCCAACCTGCACCCTCTCCAACTGAAGACCCCTTGGGAGATGTCTAACACCTATCTGGGACTACTGGCTTCTAACTGCTCACCTGTCTGCCTGCCTGATTGCTCCTGCCTACCCACCTGACATCCCTACCTGCCCTCTCCTGCTAGCCTGATCTCACCCCCAACTTCCCTCCCCTGCTGGCCTGATCACCCCTAATGCCCTCTGCCTTGGCCCCCACCACCATGGCTTTGTCTGGAGAGAATTTGGACATCTGGAAGATGTCCAGTTGACCCAGTCTAACTAGCATATTACCCTTTTAGTAGAATAGATATATTACATAGGACAGATTGCTTAAATAGTGGGAGGGGGGTGAAGGGTGGGCTTTGTCAGCAGGAGAAAATGCTCTTGGCAGACAAAAATACATAATCCCTATATCTGGACTGATAGCCAGCCATATGCACTATACTGCCAAACCAGTCATTAAAAAATGGAATCACTTTCTTAGACCTTACACCAAACAGCTGTTGCCCTTAAACCCCTCCTCAGCCCCCACCTTAGGTTCTGCCTTCACAGTTCACCCAGATTAGGTTCTGATTGGTGAGTTTCTATGCCAGTCAGTGTCAAAAGCTCTGCTTCCTAGGCAGCCATTGGCTCCTCACACCACCCAGATTTGGTTCTGATTGGTTGGTTTCTATGCCAACCAATCAGCATCTCCAGGCCTATCAATGGGCCTGATTAGAGAGGCAGGGCTGATCAGCAGCCCCAGCAAAGCCAGAGAGAAAGAGAGGCATGGCTTCTGGCCAGGCCCATAGTGAAAGAGAGAGGCAAGTGCTGATCAACAGCTGTCACTGAGGCTATGGATCAGACCCTGCTTCTCTTTCCCCAGGCCTCTCTCCAGGCCTTATTTGCAGGCTCCTTGGCAGTCAGTGCTGGTTCCGGGCTCCCACAGCAGAGGCAGTCAGTGCTGGTTTGTCAGGGCATCCCAGCACTGACTTCTGGTTGGTCGAGCCTCTGATCGTTGTGGATGCTATGGACCCTGGGTTTTGTATACAGTATTAGGATGATCAAATGAATGAATGCCTCTTATTGTAGGTTGCACAATCCCTTCCTGGAATCATGATGTTCTCCTGCAACACAAGCACTTATGGTCATTCTACCTTCCTCCTCACTGGCTTTCCAGGCCTGGAAGCTTCTCATCATTGGGTTTCTATCCCCATAAACCTTATCTGTGCGGTTTCCATCCTGGGCAACAGTATCATCCTCTTCCTGATCGGCACAGACCCAGCCTTACAACAGCCTATGTACATCTTCCTATCCATGTTGGCAGCTTCAGATCTGGGCCTCTGTGCCTCCACCTTCCCAACTATGGTACGGCTCTTCTGGCTGGGTGCTCGTGAGCTGCCCTTTGATCTCTGTGCTGCACAGATGTTCTTCATACATGCCTTCACCTATGTGGAATCTGGTGTGCTGCTGGCCATGGCCTTTGATCGTATTGTTGCCATCCGAGACCCTCTGCACTATGCTACAATTCTTACCCACTCAGCCATGGCCAAAGTGGGGGCTGCCATCCTGGTGAGGGCTGTCGTGCTCAACCTCCCAGGACCCATGCTCCTGCGGCATCTGCTCTTTCCCCAGATCAGTGTACTCTCTCACTGCTACTGCCTGCACTGTGATCTTGTAGGACTGGCTTGCTCAGACATCCAGATCAACAGCTTGGTTGGCCTGGTCTCCATACTCCTCTCATTGGGTCTTGACTCCTGCCTTATTGTGCTCTCCTATACACTGATCCTAAGGACTGTGCTAGGCCTTGCATCTCCTGGGGAACGTTTCAAGGCACTCAACACGTGTGGCTCACACCTCTGCATTGTTCTCATCTTTTACTTGCCTAAACTGGGGCTATCTGTGTTGCACCGAGTAGAGAAGCATAGCTACCCTGCTTTGGCAGTGCTCATGGCTAATCTGCACTTCTTGGTCCCACCCTTCATGAACCCCATTGTTTACTGCATCAAATCTAAGCAGATCCGCCAGGGCCTCCTAAAGCGCTTCCAGGAAAAAAGGATTGATGTTTTCTAGAACAGCAAAAGGACCCAGGTCAACCCAGGCCTTTGGGTGGAGGAGGATTAGTAGTGAAGATTTAAACTTAAGGGTTTTTTAATGAATCAGCTCCAACTATTGAGTTCCTTGTGTGGCACGATCAGCTTTTATAATTATAGTTTTTGGGATTGAGACCATTGGAAAGTACATCAAAGTATTATCTTGATAATCTTCTCATTGCTCTATCCGATTAGAGCTGAACTATTTCAGATTCATATATACTGTAACTTCTCCTTGTCAGGGGGAATTAATCATACTAATTGTGAGGATGCATGTGCATATCTTTTTGTGCAGGTAACTCTCTCCTTTTCCACCTGGATTACCACCCCCACTCACCAAACATTTAATTTTTAAGCCTAAAGAAGAACTGTTTTCTTATTATGTATAAATAGTCTACATTTACCTTAATACTGGCCTTCTTCTTCCAAATTTAATATAAATTAAATACATATAAATTTAATATAAATTTTATTTTAAATTTAATATAAAATAAAATCATATACCAAGAAGTAGAAAAGGGGAGTGGGTGGTGGGAAACTCATAGGACAACATGGTAGATGCAGAATTTATACAACACTTATTTACTGTTCAGGGAGTGGTAGTTTTGGTTCTCTTCATATGTGTCTCTGTTTATTTTTCTTTTTTTCAATGACCATTTACATTCAATGTTATTTTGTATTAGCTTCAGGTGTAAAGGATACTGGTTAGGCAATCATATACTTTATGAGTATTCCCTTTGGTATTTCCAGTATCCATCTGGTAACATATATAGTTATTATAATATTATTGTCTATAATCCTTATGCTGTGCTTTACATCCCTGACTATTTTGTAACTACTAATCTGTACTTATCATTCCCTTCATTTTTTTCATTTGATCTGCCAACTTGCCTCCCTGTGTCTCTATTTTGAACTAGAGGTAAAATTTGACACAGCCAAGCCTAAGAAAGCTATTCAGTATAACTTCTGGATAGAGCTGGTTTCTCAAGCATCAATGGTAAAGGTGGAATAGCCACTCATTTCCAATGCAGGTGATCTGCTAGGATGTAGGATCCATGAAACACAGGATTCAGGGATTATTTTGTTCGCTGATATTTCCCCAGTTTCAAGAACAGCACCTACCATATATTAGGTGCTTAACATATATTGTTAAATAAATGAGTAGAGAAGATGAAGGCCAAAAAAATTTTTGACAGCTGATCCCCAAGAAGGGAGAGAGCTGGGAGACCTGACTGTCTGAGGCCTGTGGGGATAATAAACAGTTGGTAAACTTCAATGGAATGAGGTGAGGTTGGAAGTCAGAGACTTTGGGGATAAGGTAAGATTTATATGGTCAAAAAGTCTGTTTCTAAGGGTGCAGCTCAGCAAGGCACTAAATTTTTTGTGCGAAGCTTTGTCCAAAGCTGCTTCCAAACTTTGAGAGGGACATTTACCTAGAAACTGAAGGATGTCTCACTTCCTCACTAGCATTGCTCTTGGCCTGCTCAGTCCTAAAGAACACATAACATTTCTTGCAGAATTGAAACAAGAATATTCCTGGTAAAAAAAAAAAACAAAAACAAAAACAAAAACAAAAAAAAACCCACTCAAGTTTAGTTGGAAAGGTTGTTTCCCCTATTAGATGTATTTATATTAGCAAGCAAAGCATGCATTTCAAGGACCTCAGAAACCTGTATCTACAGTAACTAGAAAGAGGCCATTGCCAACCCTGTGTATCTGAAGGTCACAGATCCTGCCCCTAGAGCCTAGGAAGCAAGAACAAAAGAAAGTGAGTTCAAAGTTATCTCTTTAGAATATTATCATACCTAATAATGGACAAACATGTAAATTGTACCTCTGCTACACCCATAGCCAGTCAGAATGAGTATGCAAATTAACCCAACAAAGATGGAGGTTTGCATATGTAGGTGTCCAGCAGCCTGGGTCCCCGGAACTTTCTCAGCACCCAGGTCACTCCGAGGTAGGCCCCATTTGGGTCCTAAGCAACCTGGGAAAGGCCTGAGCCAGGGAGCTCCTGGGCAGGGGCAGAACCTGGCAATCACAGGGAGCTGGGGGTCCCCTGTCCAGGTCCCAAGCCCAGGCCAGAGGTTTGGTGCCTAGGCAGGGGAGGAGCCGAGTGATATGAGGGAGCTAGGGGTTCCCTGTCCGGGCCTCAAGCCTTAGCCAGAGACTTGGGGCCTGGGCAGGCGCAGAACCGGGTGACCCGGCGATAAGAGGGAGCTGGGGATCCTCTGCCCAGACCTCAATTCCTGGCCAGAGGCTTGGGACCTGGGCAGGAGTGGAACTGGGTGATCAGAAGGAGCTGGGGCCCCTGTCCACTGCCCATGCTTGAGCCAGAGGCTTGAGGTCTGGGCAGGGGTGGAGCTGGGCAATCAGAGGGAGCTGGGTGTCGTCTGTCCAGGCCTCAAGCTTCAGCCATAAGCTTGGGGCCTGGGCTGAGGTGGAGCCGGGCAATTGGACAATTGGAGGGAACTGGGGGGCCCCTGCCTAGGCCCAGAGGCTTTAGGCCTTGTCAGGGGTGGAGCCAGAGAATTGAGGTGATCTGTGTGAACTACAGAAAAAATACCTTTTCTAACCACTCACTGGCTATGCTCCCTGTTTGCCACTGGTAATATCCTTAGTAACTTGGGTATGAGAATCCAAAAAAGTGATCTGGGGTTTTTTCAAAAAAAGGAGCAAAAAAGGAAGATCCGCTGCTGGAAGTCTAAGAAATGTCATATCCTGTCCTAGCCAGTTTGGCTCAGTGGAGAAATTTCCTTTTTAGAGGGTTAGCAGAATTAAGCTTAGATGTCAGACACTCAGTATAGATTTGTGGGGATTGTTTAGCTTTGTTGGTTTTGCCCTTTCTCAGCAGCAGCCCTGAGCTTGGAGCCTTTTCCCACCCTTAACCCCTACCACCTTACTGTTAGTTAATTCCACAGCTGCACTGATATCAAGGGAAGGGATCTGGGGTCTAAGTGCTAACAACTTTATCTTCAGTGTACAGATGCATCAGTATGTCCCATAATGCCTTCCTCTGCTGACAGACCCAATAACTAGTATCAGAGCCTGACAAGAGGGGGAATTCTGAGATGGTCTCTAAAAAGTTTTACTACCAGTTCAGCCAGTTAAAAGATTATCAGAACATGATCTACAGTGGCTTTTAGATTTTGGCATTAATTTTAAAAAGAGTCTATGTTCATGAATCTAAGGCTCCTGCTCTTAATCTTTAAGTTAATCAGATTCTTTCACTCATCCATGCAGAAAACCTGTGTTAAGCAAAATTTTATCTTTGGCCTATACTAGCTGTGTGACTTTTAGTTTATTTCATCTTCTCTGAAGCTCCATTTCCTTATCTTTATTTCTTAAAAATATATTTTTATTGATTTTAGAGAGGGAAGAAGTGGGAGAGAGAGATAGAAACAACAATTATGAGAGAGAATCATTGATTGGCTGCCTCCTGCACACCCCTTACTGGGGATGAAACCCACAACGTGGGCATATGTCCTTGACCAGAATTGAGTCCAGGATCCTTCAGTCCACAGGCCAGCACTCTATCCACTGAATCAAACCAGTTAGGGCCATTTCCTCATCTTTATAAAATGAATACCTACCTCACAGAGATGTTGTAAAGATTCAGCCATATAATGTACATAAAGCACTAAATCCAGCTGCAGAGAACCAATTTTAGATGTGCTTGTGTAGTTATTAAATTAATGCCTTTCTTCCTTATTCATTGCAAGCACCAGGAAGGCATTGTTTCTCCTGACTTGTCTAACCCATGCAAATGGGCTGAAATATTGTAAGCCCTTTACACATAAAATAAAAGAATGAGTAAAGGAAAGACTGAATTCCTGGCAAATGGTAAATGCAGATAATTCTATAATTTTTATTGAACTCAATAGATTGGAGCATTTATTATTATTATCATTATGCTTTAGGTAGCTATGTACCAGGTATGATTTTTAAGGGTGGCAGAAATATCAAGAACACTGAATGTTTAGTATCAATAGATCATCTATGTCAAAGTAAATTCTCTGACAGAAAAAGTGTGGGTTTTTAAGAGCAAGAAATTACACATTTTGGTGGGTGAGCCCAAGCTACTGAATCTTTAATATTTTTCTGAATCCTTCAGGCTGACAGAAGCATCTTCCTTACCTTGCCAGAGAGAACAGTTTCTCTTTGCCTCCCCTTAAGCTGGTACTTTGCAAGAACATTCATGTTTTCTTCAAGATCCATTTATCATTGGTCATGGTTTCCAAACCAGGTTATATCTTAGAATAGTGTAAGTGGAGAAGTACAATACTTGGCTCTAGAGAAAATAACTCACATGCAAGGAAAATTGTAGACGTGTAAATATGGTGTGCTTTTTAATTTTCTCCTACAGAGAAAACCAGAGATCTGTGAACCTCAGTTGAGAAACTTCGTAGCAACATAATAAAATTCTATAGATTTTTAGTTAATCAGTTTCTTCCTTTTGCTGTCTTTTCCTCTTCTGACCTTGTATTCTAGGGTGGGTCAGAACTCTGTATACCACTCTTATGACTTTGGCAAGTGTCTCCATTTCTTGGCAAAACTGAATGTAGGCTGTCCTAGTTTACTTCACAAGGACATTCTTCTGATTCCCGTCACCAGTACATTTAGTATCTGATTTATGATTTTTAGATGGCCTAGATAAGTCATCTTACTCATTGCTCCCCATTGCTTCAAAGAATTTATTAGTAGCAATAACTTGTGTAAGCATATCTAATCACTCTTCTCAAGAGTATATAATGTTGGTCCTGGATCTATTGTAGTTACAAAATAGAAAAAAGTGATGTTCTGAGAAAGGCTTAGAGCCCTAATCCTGCTGGAAGAATGCTTAAAGAGCAGGTGTCAGAAAAGACTGAAAGAGGATCCTAAAATTGACCCTCAGGTGAGGAGAAGAGGTGGGCTTGAAGAGAGGAGAACAGAACAGAATATGTTATAATGGATTAGCTGGACCAAAATGAAAGGAAGAGAAAGTGCAATGATTCTGGTCACAAGGTGTAATTCTTCTTGTATTATAAAATCATGAAGACTGCAACTAAAAAAGTCACTGAACAATAGCTTTATTTAGAGTAACATCCTTGATATCAGCAATTTTGGTGCTAGGAAGACAGTTTGACATTTAAGTTTCACTGGTCTCTTAAACATCTTTCCCAAGGATTAAGGGAAGAGGATAGGGTTCCAGGGTGGGGTGAAGACTTTATGACCATGTGGTGCCACACTTCAACAGTCGGAGAGCCCCATCCCTGATCTGTTTGGTCTTCATGCCATAGATGATGGGGTTGAGCATGGGTGGCACAATGAGGTAGAGGTCAGCCAGGAGGATGTGGATGTGCCGGGGCACATGCTGGCCAAAGCGCTGTGTGTAGAATGAGAAGAGGCCCGGTGTATAGAAGAGAAGAATGACACCAAGGTGGGAACCACAGGTGCCAAAGGTCTTAGCCCTTGCTTCCTTAGAGGAGAGGCCTAGCACAGCCCGGAGGATGAGTGCATAGGAGACAGCAATGCAGATGAAGTCAGTGCCCACCACCAGTGTGGCAGCAGTGATGCCATAGATGTTGTTTGGCTGTGTGCCTCCACAAGCTAGCTTCACCACAGCCATGTGTTCACAGTAAGAGTGGGCCACCACTCGGCTACAGTAGCTCAGCCTTGCCAGCAAACAGGTGAGTGGAGTCATGATCCCCAAGCCACGAAACACAGCAGCAGCCCCCAGCTTTCCCACAGCCTCTGGTGGTAGAAATGAGCCATAGTGTAGTGGCCGGCAGATGTCCAAGTAATGGTCAAAGGCCATTGCTAGCAGGATACCAGATTCTACTGTTGAAAGCCATGGATAAAGAACATCTGAGCAGCACAGGCTTCAAAGGCAATCTCAACAGCATTTGCCCAAAAAAGTGCAAGGAGCTTGGGGACAGTAGATGTGCAGAGCACCAGATCAGTGATGGAGAGCATGCATAAGAACAGGTAAATGGGTTGGTGCAGTGCAGGCTCTGAGCGCACCACCAGCAGCAGTACCACGTTGCCGAGCACTGCCAGGGTATATATGGAGCAGAAGGGAAATGCAATCCAAAAGTGGGATGCCTCCAGGCCAGGAATTCCCACAAGCAGGAAAGAGTTTGGGTTCTGATGGCTGTAGTTTGTGAATTGCATGGCCAGGTCAAGGTTAGGTAGTATAGAAGACCTTACTGTCTTACCCTTAGCCATAGGAAGTCCTGACAGGTGAAAGTATTGGGATTTATTCTTATGCTGTGGCTGAAATGGAAATAGCAGCAGGAAATATTTGAATTATACAGCATGAAAAACATCCATAATGAGAACATTGTAGAGCAATAGGAAATGATGCAAGGCAAGAAGTGAAATTATCTTTACTAGGGCTCCTTTACATTTGTATCTAGGGAGTCCTTTACATTTGTGTTTAATTCAATGATGTCATGGTTGTAGAATTCTTTCCATGGTAAAGATGAGGGCTAGGAACTCTTAGAGCTTTCTTCTTTCTGCTTGTGAATCCTCTTCTGCCTGTATTTTATTCTGACTCATCTGACAATATAAGGGTAATGTAATTATCAAAGTTCAGGAAGATGGGATGAAAGATTAAAATGTGGCTACTTTTCAAGATGGAAAGATTAGGACTGAGGAGAAGAGAAAGGAAAACAGGGAGATTTTGGATGGGTTTTTCAAGTCACTGAGCCCCTGGTTACTCATAGATGAGGCTCAGAACTGGGTTCTGTCCAGGAACAGCAAAGCACATGTTGAGGAGTTGAATCTCTTATAGTTGGCTAATGTTAGTACTAGGATTCCATTCTTGCCTTAGGTATCCAGTATGGATGCTGGTAGAACTAGGTGAGGTCATCCAGAATTGGCCAATGTTAGATGTCAGGCTGATTTGGCCATAGTATGTAATTTGATAAAGTTATTAAGAGATGATTGCATATGAAGTATACTTTCTTATAGAAATCAAAGGTACATGGAAGAAAGAGGAGATAAGAAAATTTTGGTAATTAGGAGTGGAACCACTCACTGTAAGCAAATATGGAGACTAAACTTGGTCAAATGATAGTACTGAGCTCCTACACATCTCCACCCCTTCTATTTGTCTATTATCTATATTCTCTATATTCCCTGATCTTCCTTCACCTACATGTACTTTCTCATTTTTTCTCTTATCCACTAGACAGCCAGTGATTGAGAATTTGAAAAAGAGGGGAGGCTAGTAAGAAAATTTAAGAAGGGGACCTTAGAGACTAGAGGAGATGAGGATGAAGAGGAAAGAAAAAAAAAGAAATAGATATTAGAGAGTAGAGAAGAGGGAGAACAAGAAAGAGAGAGATCAAGAGAGAGAGAGAGAGAGAGGGGGAAATGTACCTTTCCTATACTGGTTTCTAATAGAATGAAATGTGACTATGTTCTAGTTACTAGTTGGGACACAGATATCTGATTAATTGGGCCCCCTGGAAATAACCCATTTGTATCCTTTACTTTAAGCTGCAATACTCCCTGAAGACCCTTGCATCACCTATTAATACCCAGAGAGATAGAGGCAGGAAGAAAGGAGGAACCCTGGACCAGGATGCCTGCTTTCCCATCTCAGTACCAACTGTGGCTTTGTAATATTGAACAAATCACCTGTCCCTTTCTGTCTCATCATCCTATCTTCCATTTGTTTTCTATTTTCTGTTCTGTGCTATTTCCCTTTCTGAGTTTCCATCATTCAGCCTGGCCCAAAGATATCTTAGGGGATTTTAGCTTTGGTGGTCGCCAAAGGATCAAGAAGAGAAAAATCTGAGTAGAGTGTGGGACCTTGGAAAATGATATATGTAAACCTGCTCCATTCTATGAATGAGCACACTGTGTGTTTGACTGAACATGTGATTGTCTACATATATTGCTGTGCAAAATGCATGAATAAGGCTGTACTCAGAAGCCAGGTACATTTAGGTAAGAAATTGTTTTAGGCGTGTCCATGATTTAGTGCTCTTTCTTTGGTGTGGAGAAAATGGGGAGCTGAATAATCCAGCCATATATAAGACAGCCATGTTTTCTTCTTTCTCTTTTCTTCTTCTATTCAACCTTTAAATAATTGAATCAAGTTTCCTCAGTCCCTGAGCTGCCACTCAATAAACTTTTATTCTATCTCTGTAGCTACACAACACAATGACCGTAAAGTTAAACTTGCTTCAGTCCCATTTGCACAAATGAAGAAAATGAAGTTAGAAAATCATATGTGGAGCATAATGTTCTAATATTCCAGGTAAAAGATCGAGGTCAAAGTGGAGGTCTTGAGGTTCTCACTTCTGGGCCCTCTCACTTATATTTGAGTTAGAGCTCATGAAAAAATGTCTGGAAGAAGAAGATTATATGGCACTGGAAAATGATGCAAGGTAGGAACTGAGTGAGTTACCATCACAAGTGTTCAAAGGAACCCTTGCCACTTCAGTTTAATTCAATGATCTCCAGCTGTGGACTAGAAAATGACTGGCTACAGAAATTTCTCCATGGTAAAGGTGAATCACTAGAGATTCTTCCAGCTTCCTTCTTTTTATCTGTGAACCCTCTTCTGCTACACCCTAGTGCTGTTTTCTTCTGATTCACCCCCTCTGGAAATCAGGCAAGCAGACACTCCCTGCCTCTTCCAGATGACTTGTCCAAAATAATTACTTTTATACCCTACACCTCTCTGTGTTGTGAATTAATTTAACATTTGGTGTAATAAAGGCCTTACCTAAAATACAGGACAAAAGTAGGTTAATAATGATAAAATAAAATAAAAAATAAAATAAAATAAATAATTAATACAAGAATAAACTCTGTTTTGTATACTTACAACTTTAAACCTACATTTGCTACCACTATATATAAGAATAGAAACTCAAGTACCTGCAAAGGAGCATGTTCTTCATCATTGGAGGTGCTCCTGAACATCTGGAAGCTACCA
Source organism: Lasiurus cinereus (assembly GCA_011751065.1). Classification (NCBI taxonomy): domain Eukaryota; kingdom Metazoa; phylum Chordata; class Mammalia; order Chiroptera; family Vespertilionidae; genus Lasiurus; species Lasiurus cinereus. Next base: position 11,678,312 of record JAAGEH010000135.1, on the reverse strand, counting down.
ATATTCGCTTATGGAAAACCATGGACAGCCTGATTCAAATCCCAGATCACACCAGCTATGTGATCTCAGTCAAGTCACTTAACATCTCTCAACCTGCTTCCTCATCTGTGACCTGGAGAGATTAATTCCTACTGTAGAGGCTACCATGAGGAATTATTCTAGGAGATATATATCTAAAGAGCAATAGCACTACATAGCACGTAACAGTGATCAAAAGCATGATTCACTTGTAAGTCTCTTTTATCTGAAGTGGAGACCATCTCTGTGAGAAGGTTATCTTAGTGGCATCAGGTCTTTGGTCTTATCATAGTGTGTCTATAGTAGGGTTGAACAGACAGACAGACTTACCAGGTCTGGGGTAGGGAGTAGTAGTGAAGTATTAAGTACTGCCGGGTTTAGAATGTGGGGACCAAGAGAGCTGGAGTATTTATCCTGTGATTAGAGCCCTACCTGAAAGTAAACATTCCCTGGGGATAAAATCAATAAAAGGACCTCTGGGATGGTGGGAAGAGGTAGAAATTGAAGCTAGGAAATTTGGGCCATGATAGGATAGGCAGGAAGGATAGGATAGCAGAGAAGATTTACTCTGAAAGTTCAGTGTGGCTAAGGAGGAGGAAGGTGGAGAGCACAAATAATTCTAAAGGCTTTTTGGCATAAAAACACAGTTTAGAATATTTTGCTTTTTTTCCTATCCCCTCCCCTCTGTCAAAAACATTTCCTTTTCTGTTTCTTTTGAGCAAGCTACTTCTCTGAATGTTAGTTCTTCATCTATAAAAGGAGAGGCAATGATTATTAAATGAGATGATATATGCAAGACATTTACCATGTTGCCTGGTCTATGCTAACCTCTCAATAAAAAGCTGAATTTTTTATTTTATTATTTTATCTATTTTAATGATCACCGATTGAGCATCAATCGTATGCAAAGGACTATGCTAGATGTTAGGGCATAGAGTTGAAGGGTGATGCCACTGTTCTTAAGGAGATCACAGCCTGGTTTGGAGGACAGGCAGACGGATGCATATTAATTACAAGTCAGTTATATATATATATATGGACACAAAATCACATTAAGAAGGAAAGTGGTTAGCTCTCAAAAGTCAGTAGAGAATTTAGGGTTTAAAAGTTTAATGTGAGCTTGTAGGAAGGTGCACACGAGGGACAGAAGACAACATGTGTAAAACATGGTAGGGAAGAGTTTATGGGCATGTTATTGGAGCCTCTAAAGCCCAGTTTAAAGTTAACACTTTCATAAGTCTTCTCTAATACTCTGAGTCACCATCACATGTTCTTTCTCTTCTCTTGTCCATGCAGCATCTTATCAGATACTGTTTTTTGTGATACTGCCCACTTTAAGTCTTACTGGTATGACCTTAGGTGGGTTAAGTAACAGCTCTTAGCCTCTGTTCCCCACCTACAAAATGGGGAGAATTGTCATGAAATATTACATGTAAGATCTTTAATACAGTGCCTAGAACACAGCAAGTCCTCAATAGATTTTTGTTATTACTGTCATTACATTATCTTTCAGTTAGTTTTCTACACAATGGGCTTTGTAAAGGCAGACGCCAGATGAATTCATCTCTAGATAATGCTTCAAAGATTATGATGATGTTAAATTTTGGGAGAAAGCTATTGAATAAGCCAATGGGATTTTGGTCAAATGTAGGCCAGGCAGACAAACTTGATTTCAAATAATCAGTAAGTCAACCAATATATATTGATGACTTACAGATACAAAGAATTGAAAAGATTCTTGTATTAGAGAGCTTTCAATGCATGCAGGTGATGGAGGGAAAAACTAGTGGATGTTGGCATGGCCTGGATGATAGAGAGGAAGGTGGAAGCTTTGTTCTCTAAGCACAGAGATTCCCTGGAGAGCATGGAGGAATGATCCTATCTAATAAAAGAGAAATATGCAAATTGACTATACCTCTGCTATACCCACCAGCCATGTCCACCAGCCAGTCAGAGTGAGTATGCAAATTCACCCAGCTAAGAAGGCTATGGCCACAGAGACAGGAGGAGGAAGGCTTGGGTTGCCCTGGCAATGGAGGAAGCCAAGCTTTCCACACACCCTGGCTGGCCCAGGCCTCCACTTAAGGCAACAAAGTTTCAATGGCTGTGCCAGCAGAAGGTTTGGCTCTGCTCCAGGCTACAAAGTTTCAATTATAGGAGATGAATAAATCCCAGATACCAGGGCCTCCACTTGGGTCGCCAGTGGGTATGGCCAACCTGCAAACCACCACAGGCCCCTCACCCAGGCCACCCCATGCCCCAAGGAAACACCCACCCTGATCCAGGATACCTGGCCCCCTCCCATGCACCAGCCTCTATCCCATCTAATAAAAGAGTAATATGCAGATTGACCATCACTCCAACACACAAGATAACTGCCCCCATGTGGTCAAAAGATCCAGCCCCCATGTGGACACAAGATGGCCACCACAAGATGGCCAGCAGGGGAGGGCACTTGGCAGGTCCAGGCCTGCAAGGGAGGGCAGTTGTGGGTGATCAGGCCAGCAGGGGAAGGCAGTTGGGAGGGACCAGGCTTTCAAGCGAGGGCAGTTGGGAGTGATCAAGCCTGTAGGAGAGGGTAGTTAAGGGTGACCAGATGGGCAGATGAGGGAAGTTGAGGTTACCAGGCCTGCAGGGAAGGGCAGTTGGGGGAGACCCAGGCCTACAGGGGAGGGAGTTAGGGATGACCAGACCTGCAGGGGAGGGCAGTTAGGGGTGACCAGGCCTAGGGAAGGACAGTTAGGGACAAACAGGCTGGCAGGGGAACAGTTAGGCATCAATCAGACTGGCAGGAGAATGGTTAGGGGCTGATCAGGCTGGCAGGAAGAAGCAGTTAGGGCCAATCAGGAAGGTAGGCAGGCGAGTAGTTGGGATCCAGCAGTCCTGGATTGTGAGAGGGATGTCCGTCTACCAGTTTAGGTCTGATCCAACTGGGATCAGGCCTAAATGGGCAGTTTGACTTCCCTCAAGGGGTCCCAGATTGGAGAGGCTGGGCTGAAGGACACCCCTCCCCTCCCGTGCTCTGGACCTCTAGTTCTATAATAATTAAGTTTTAGGAGTGCTGGGTTTTGGCCATTCCCCATTTAGACCTTCCAGAGATAAAACGGATTCTAATCGAGGGAATAAGTGACAATAGCAGATAAGTGAGATGAGCCTTAAAATTTTCTGCCATCACCACAGTGCTTAGAGCCAAACTTAGGATCTCTGTTGCCTTGATGGGGCTCAAGGCTATGCATGGCTACTCATTGTTAACTTATGATACCATTGGGCAGATTTTTGTTCAACCAACAATATTTACTCAACAGAATATTACTGAACACCTCTTATGTACCAGCATTTCTCTAAGCACTAGGAATGTAGTAGTGAAGAAAGAAGACTAAGTCCTTGTTCTCATGGAATTTGTATTGCTCATTTAAAAATAATATGTAAAAAGTAGGTATTGAAAAGTTCTATAAAAACAGGATAAGAAGAAATAATATTGTAATGACTTGGGTGACAGATGGTTACTGGATTTATTGTGGTGTTCACAGCATAAAGTATATAAATGTCAAACCACTGTGCTGTATACTGGAATTGATATAAAATTATATATCAGCTATACTTTAATAGATCATAAATTAAAAACAAAAAACCCAAATACACACAGCAGGCATTTGTTTGCATATTCTAAGGAGACTCCATTTCTTAGTAGATTCTACAGGGGAGGAAGGTGAGGGTTGTGAGAAGCACAGTAATTACTGAAACCAGACTATACTCTGCCTCAAGGGACACATGATTGAATGCCACATAATGGTGAGGGAGTAGGGAATATAGAAATCCAGGGGTTAGAACCCAAAAAGACTGGAGACTGGCACGGAGAAGTTCCCTAGAGTCACCCCCAGAGAAGACACCAGGCCCATCATGGGGCCTTTTAAGGATATTCTTCAGGGAGAGAATCTGCTGTTTTCTTTTTCTTTGGGGAGAAGACTAGCTGATTGTGAGGATATAGCCAGACCTTCCCTTTGCATCTCTCTCTTTCCTGCTCTCCTTTCAATGAGGGGGAAATTGTACCAGTGTCAGTGTTCTCTGAAGCCTACAGAAAATGAACTGAGCATCACACTGAGAGGTGAGAGCACACTGGGTCAGTGGTAGTAGGGATAGACCAGGAGTACACAGGGAGCAGTGAAGGAGTTGGCACAAATGGGATGAGGGGTGAGCAGACCACGGAGGGGTACTTATGCTGAGATTAACCGGCTACTTGACTCTGCCCCTGTTAAGGTCCTAGAACAGGAGCAGGGTCAAGGAAAGAGGCCATGTGAGCTGAGGTGGCAGAGAAAACTGGAATAACCAGGATAATGATAGAAATAGGATTGAAAATAGTAATCGCTAAGGGAAGTCCCCAAAGGCTGCGTGGAGCTTCAGTAAGAAAAGAGTATATTTAATGGTTGACAGAATTAAGCTAGGTTGGGGGGATGAGTCCAGAGTGCACAAGACAGAGTCCATCTCTCATGTACCTTTCATGTCCAAACAATTTACCTCAGTCTCAGGCATTACCTCACCTCCTGATTCTCTTGTTTTCTATCATTCTCATCTTTGTCTGTCTGACTCTAATAATAGAAGAATTTCTTTCTATCCTCCTCAAATACTCTATCTTCTACAAGTTTCAGATCTCACCATTATTACAAGAAATTCTTTTCTGCCTCCCAGGCCTGTGCTCCTGTGTTGTGTGTGAGGGGCCACTTTAGGAAAGCCTTGGCTAAACAACCCAGACAGGTTAGTCACATTCCTCCTATAAGTGCTGCTTGCTTCATTCCTACTTCACATTCTGGCTCTACCTCAGTCATAGCTGCTGTGTTAGTCCAGGGGGAAAAGATAGAAACCTGAAATAGGGAGATGGAAGGGACAGATCAGGTTTCAGCAACAACCAGCTTTATTTTTACAGTATGGTCTATAGACAGAATACTGGTATAGGAGTTAGGAGATGGAAAATTTGTTCTAGATCTGCTAATAACATCCCCCGTGACCATCTGAGGCCTCAGCTTCTCAAATACATCATTCTAAAGTCCTTTCAGGATAAAGGTATGGTCTACTGAATAGTTTACAGTACTGACTAAATACTCTCTAGGTATGGAATCATGTGTACTTTTGGGGGATACCAAGAAATAATAACCAGTTTCACTCAGTGGATAGAACATTGGCCTACAGACAGAATGGTCTTGGGTTTGATTCCAGTCAAGGGCACATGCCCAGGCTTCAGGCTCGATCTCCAATAGGGGACTGCAGGAGGCAGCCGATCAATGATTCTCTCTCATCACTGATGTTTCTATCTCTCTTTTCCTCTCCCTTCCTATCTGAAAAAAAGAAATAAATAATGTCTCAAGCTTCCTTTTGTCATTTGCTGATATCTTGACTGTGGAGGCAGGAAACAAAAATAGGACAATCACATGTAAGGACTGGACAAACACTCATGCAGTCAGGGTGAAGGGAGTTGGGGCAGGAGACCAGAGAAGCAGAGTAAATGAAATCTTGAGTTGAAATGAAATTAGAGATATATTTTAGTTGAACCTGGAAAAAAGGAGGTTGAGAGATTATTTGGCATTTTAAACAGAATAGGCCAGCTGTGAGACTGAAGTGTGTGAACCAATAAACTGAGGACCAGGGATGTTCAGCAGGAGCACACAAGAAGTAAGAGTGTTGTACCTGGGCATTCAGGAAGAGGAGACAACTGTTTGGGATTGGAGAAGCACATTGACTTAAGATAAGGTGACAGCATATATAAGAGGACATTCATTCATTTATTCAAGAAATATTTAACAAGTTATGAATAGCTGCTATGGATATTAGTGGTGATAATTAGAAAACCACAGGCCTGTTGTGAGACTTCCATACTGTCCATTCCAATGCTAAGTCTTAGAGAATATTGACAGATATACATTAGGTTTGGAGAAGATGTTTCTACAATGAAGAGAGCTTTTATTCTGATGTAAGTAAATAAAATTGATGGAAGAATTTTATACACCTTCTATTTGTGCAGGTGTCTAAAATTGGGAGATACCCATGAGTCTCAGTTTGGATCTGATGGGAGTATATTATGGAACAGGAGAGAAGAAAGTTTCTGCAGGTAATGGAGTCATTTATACATTAGTTTAAAAAGCACTTTTGAACACTAACCATGTTCAACTGAGTCTATGAATTTAGAAATGAGTAACTCACAGTCCTATAAATGGACAGACACATGAATTGGCAACACAGATCATACTCTCCTTACTTAATTTAGCATATTAAAGAGAGAAATCAAGATGACGGCATAGGTAAACACCTAAACTGCTGCCTCGCACAAAAATATCAAAACTACAACTAAAAGACAAAATGGACACCATCCAGAACCACAGAAAAGTTGGCTGAGTGGAAATTCTACAACTAGAAGGAAAGAGGAAAGCACATTGAGACTCAGAGGAGCTTCAAAAGGCTGAGGTACAGAGATGCATGCATGTGTGGAGAGGACAGGCGGCTGAGTACACGGGCGACTGAGTGTGTGACTGGCTTCTTCAAGTAGGAGGGATATGGAAGCTCCCAACTGTGCTGATCTCCCATCCTGGGCAAGACTCTGGGAACCCAGATCCATTCAGGGGAAATCTGGACTGTCAGGAAAAGAGAAAGCTCACTGAGACTCAGGGGAGCTGCAGAAGGCAGAGGTCCGGAGGCACACGCACAGAGAGGACTGACTGCTGAGTGCTTGGGCGGCTCAGTGCACGGCTGACTTTCTAAAGTGGGAGGGAGATGGAAGCTCCTGACTGTGCTGAACTCCAGTTCCAGGTGAGTTTCTAGGAACTCAGACTCATTTAGGGAGAAATTGGATGTCTGGCAGCAGGCAAAACTTGAGGGAAGCTTTCTCTCAAAGGTGCTTGCAGTGATTACTGAGGGACACTGAGACCAGGGGCCTCATAGGGCAGGGCTGATGGGAAGCCAAGCCTGTTTGCTCCGCCCTGAGACTCTGCCCCATCCAAGCTGAGCCCAGAGGCTTTTGCAATTTTGCAAGTCTTGTCTCATAAGAGTATCTCCAGCACAGAAGTTCTCCCAGCATAGAGACAGCTAATCCTCACAGCCAATCAGCCTGGAGGTCTCCCAGTGATACCAACAATAATCAAGACTTAACTACAATAAGGCTGTGCACACTGGCCACAAAGGGGTGCATCAAAAGTGTTTACCTCAGGTAACTGGGAGAGACTGAGCCACTGGGCCCTATAGGACACCTATCACACAAAGCTACTCCACCAACTCAGGGAATCAGCAAAAATGCAAAGACAAAGAAACAGATCACAAATGAAAGAAATGGAGGAAAGCAAATGACTGGATATAGAGTTCAAAACCACGGTTACAAGGTTTTTTCAAGAATTTCCTAGAAAAGACCAAGAAATTTAATGAGACCCTTGAGGATATTAAAAAGGACCAAATAGAAATTAAACATACACTGACTGAGATAAAAAATATTATACAGAGACCTAACAGCAGATTAGAGGACCGCAAGAATCAAGTCAAAGATTTGAAATACAAAGAAGCAAAAAACACTCAACTGGAAAAGCAAAAAGCAAAAAGAATAAAAAATGTGAAGATAGTGTAAGAAGCTTCTGGGACAACTGCAAACATACCAACATCAGAATTATGGGGTGCCAGAACAAGAGAGAGAGCAAGATACTGAAAACCTATTTGAAGAAACAATGACTGAAAACTTTCTCCTCCTGGTGAAAGAAATAGACTCCAGGAAATACAGAGAACCCCAAACAAAAGGAATCCAAAGAGGACCATACCAAGACACATCATAATTAAAATGCCAAGAGCAAAAGACAAAGAGAATATTAAAAGCAGCAAGAGGAAAACAGTTCATTACCTACAGGGGAGCACCCATACGAATGTCAGCTGATTTCTCAACAGAAAAATATGCAGGCCAGAAGGGAGTGGCAAGAAATATTCAAAATGATGAATAGAAAGAATATACAACCAAGATTACTCTCTCCAGCAAAGCTATCATTCAGAATTAAAGATCAGATAAAGAGCTTCACAGATAAGAAAAAGCTAAAGGAGTTCATCAACACCAAACCAGTATTATATGAAATGCTGAAAGGTACTCTTTAAGAAGAGGAAGAAGAAGAAACAGGTAAAGATAAAAATTATGAATAACAAATACATGTCTATCAACAAGTGAATCTAAAAATCAAGTAAATAAAAAATCTGATGAACAGAATAAACTGGTGAATATAATAGAATCAGGGGCATAGAAAGGGAGGGGTCTGACAATTCTCAGGGGGAAAGGAGTGTGGGGGGTGCAGGAAGAGACTGGACAAAAATCATACACCTATGGATGTGGAGGGGAGGTAAGGACAGAGGGTGGGGTGGGAGTAGGGTTGAGGGGAGCTATGGAGGGAAAAAAGAAGAACAATTGTAATAATCTGAACAATAAGATTTATTAAATTTACAAAAATTTAGCATATTAACAAGTCCTCATTGAAACACAGAAAATCCTCCTGGAGGAGGCTGAGAAGGTTTTATGAAAACGATGGCACAAGCTTGAGAAGATAAGGAAGGGGAGAGAAAAAAGCATTCCAGATAAATTGTATGAGCTACAAGCATAGCTGCATTAAGAAGTGGCAGCAAATCTAATGTGGCTGAACATAGGATAAATATTTAGAGAGATGGTATGAGGTGACATAAATAATTTAGGCAGGGGCAAGTTTATAAGCATGTTGAGTTGTTTTCTATTTTTCTTGTACCAATGAGATCTCATAAGTGGTTTCCAACAGGGAAATAATATGTTGTCTGTCACATTGCAGAGGATGGATTGAGAGTGTGTGCACGGAAACTAAATAGGAGTCATTTATAGTGATACAGGTAAGATATGATGTGAATTTGTAAAGCCACAAAGAGCACAGAGAGGAGGAGAACAGTGTAGAAAACTTAGGGGCATGATCAGGGGCATTATTATTGACTGAGACAGAACTCCAGGAGGTCTAGCATCTGGCAGAAGGCTGTGTGACTGGAGTATAATGAAGAGAGGTGGAAAGGGATGAAGCTGAAAAGTGAGCTGGGACCAGCCCATGCAGATACTTGTAAATTAAGGTGGATTCCATCCTCAAGTACAATGGTAATTCCAGAAAGGTCTTGGGTAAGGTCTGGCATAATATAATTTGCCTTTACCTATAAATAGTTTCTTTGGTTGCAGTATAGACAATAGATTTAGAGGGGCCAAGATTCAGAACACAAAGCTCAGTCAGAAGCCTTTTGTATACTGGAAGAAAGATGATGGTGATTTGAAAAGAATATTGGGAAGGGAAAGGAAATGAATAGGGAATGATACTTTTTTTTTCAGATTGATAAGATTTGTGAATGAATTAGAAACAAAGGAAGAGGGAGAGATCAAATTAAGGATTATCCCTGCATTTATGACCTCACTTGTTGCAGTATGGGGAGGAAATAATGTGTGGGGTGGTAAGATTTCTGTGTGGGCTGTAATTTGTTTGAGATGATCATGGAACATCTAAGAACAGCAGGATATACTAGTTTGGAACTCAGAGTAGAAGCTATACATTTGGGAATTCTTTGAACAGACATGATGAAAAAGCCAAGAAGAATAGGAGAGAACACCCAGAGAAGTATGGCAATAGGAGGGGAATTAAAAAAAAAAGGAGAGAATGAAGGAAAAAAGAAGTGATGAGAAGATCAGTGTAAGAGGAGTAGTGGAAATGGAAGTTAGATTGGAAAGGACTGGAAATTAAATGAGAAATGAAGAAGTAGAAGTTGAATAATGTCAAAGTTTTTAACAAGTTGTGCTGTGATATAGGAATAGAATTAAGGGATATTAAATGGAGGAAGATATAAAGCCAAGGATTACAGGATCATGTTAATGTTAATCAAAACAAAATTTTAGAAAAAGAAACAGGTTTGTGCAAGCAGAGGAAGACAGTAATAAAAATAGTTTTGGTACAATGCTTTACAATTTTCAAGGTCTATTTTTATATTTGACTTCATATTGTTACACAATAAAACTCAGTAAGATGAGCAGGGAAAGTATAATTGTTTCCTTTACTTATAAATGAGGAAACTAAAACATTAAAAATATCAGTGAATAATGTCAGCTTCCACTGGTATACTGATGGCATAATCATCACTTGGGCCCAACATTCTAAAGCTTTCCCTTATACTTGCTAGATTTGAACTGATCATGGACCACATGTGACATTGCCATTTACCATTGTCAGTAAGTAATCTAATTTTTAGTTTTTCTTAATTGAAAAGAGTAATCACATTTACTAAGCACTTTTTAATGTTCCAGATGTGTGCTAATCAATTTTTTAAATTTAAATATTAAGAAAAAAATTTCAGTTTTATTGAGATGCAATTGACAATAACATTATATGATTTAATATAGGTATATGTTGCCAAGTGATCCCTACAAGTTTAGTTAACATCCCTCACCTTATGTAGTTACAATTTTTTCTGGTGATGAGAACTTTAAGATCTACTCTTTTAGCAACTTTCAATATATAATACAATATTGTTAACTATAGTCAACATACTGTACATTACCATTCCCAAAACTATTTATCTTGTAAATGCAAGTTTGTATTCTTTGACCATCTTCCCTCATTTCCCCTAACCCCTGGCAATCTCCAATCTGTTTTCTGTTTCAATGAGTTTGTTTTCTGTAGATTCCATATAGAAGTGACATCATACATATTTGTCTTTCTTTGTTAGAATTATTTCACTTAGCTTAATACCCTCAAAGTCCATTCATGTTGCAAAGGGCAGGATTTCCTTCTTTTTATGATTTAATACTATTCATTGTGTATAAATACATTTTTTAATCCATTAATTCATTGTGTTAAGTGTTTTAAAAGATTATCTAAATCAATCCTCAGAAGAAACTTTTTAGGTAGGAAACTTGACATTTCAGAACAGAGACTCTTCTTTCATAATTAAGAGTGCAGTTTGAGTTGGGAAGAAACAGGAAGAAAGTGAAAGTTTTTGGTTAAGGTTTGAATTAGGCAGGGATCTGCATCTTCTATAAAGCTGTTCTTGACCATACAAAGACCATAACAAGCTCTTTGTCCACTCAGTTACTTAATGAAAACTGCTTTGTGATACTAGCTCTATTGCTATTTAATGTCCTGATCACCCAATGATTTTCTGAGCACCCTGAGGGCAGATAGTATGCATAATGTTTCACAATGCATATTAGGATAATTTTTTAATTTCTTTCAAGGTCTAGAAGTGGGATCAAGGGCTAATCCTCCATATGAATGATTAGAGGGTGAGCTTGAACACTATAATTTAGCTCACATTAGATATTCTCTGGGAGAGCCCTGTGGAAGTTGAAAACAGAAAGAAAAATTCCAGGGGCCATGTTACTCTCCAATGTCACCTCAACTCATCCAGCAATCTTCTTCTTGATGGGGATTCCAGGCCTGGAGGATCTACATATCTGGATCTCTATTCCCTTCTGCTCAGCCTATACTCTGGCTGTGCTTGGCAACTGCACTCTCCTCTTCATCATCCAGGTTGATGCAGCCCTTCATGAGCCCATGTACCTCTTTCTGGCCATGTTGGCAACCATTGATCTGGTCCTTTCTTCTACAACATTGCCTAAAATGCTGGCTATTTTTTGGTTTAAAGATCAAGAGATCAACTTCTATGCCTGCCTGGTCCAGATGTTTTTTCTCCACTCCTTTTCCATCATGGAGTCAGCAGTGCTGCTGGCCATGGCCTTTGACCGCTATGTGGCCATCTGCAAGCCACTGCACTACACCACGGTGCTGACCAGGCCCCTTATCACCAAGATTGGGATAGCTGCTATGACTCGGGCTGTGACGCTAATGACTCCACTCCCTTTTCTGCTCAGACGCTTCCACTACTGCCGAGGATCCATGATCGCCCATTGTTACTGTGAGCACATGGCTGTGGTAAGGCTGGCCTGTGGGGACACTCGCTTCAACAATATCTATGGCATTGCAGTGGCCATGTTTATAGTGGTGTTGGATCTGCTCTTTGTTATTTTGTCTTATATCTTCATCCTTCAGGCAGTTCTACAGCTTGCCTCTCAGGAAGCCCGCTATAAGGCCTTTGGGACATGTGTGTCTCACATAGGTGCTATCTTAGCCTTCTATACACCTGTTGTCATCTCCTCAGTCATGCATCGTGTGGCTCGCCAAGTTGCCCCACATGTGCACATTCTCCTTGCCAATTTCTATCTGCTCTTCCCACCCATGGTCAATCCCATTATCTATGGAGTCAAGACCAAGCAGATTCGTGAAAGAGTCTTAAGACTATTCCTGAGAAAGGATGGAGAGTGAGGGATAGGTGGAGAAAAAGTGGTACAGGTTGAATGCAGGAGCAAGGGTGTAGATATGATAGAAAGTGGAAGGTTATCAGAGACTCTATGTTTAGTTCTTTATTTTTATAGTTAAAAAGAAAGTCACCAGTTCAACCAGGACTCATGGATCTGTGTCCCTTGATAGCCTCTGGATTCAAACTGATGACTTTTCACCTAAAGACACAACGATGCATTCGGCTTCATTTATTAAGAGAAGACTAAAAATCCGAGTTCCTATTTTAAGTCATTGGGATTTGGTGGACTATCCACTCTGGATTCATATAAGGACCAGCAATTTATCTGAGGCAGAAATGCCTATATAGTTTGACCATTGGTGTTCAATATCTTCTTAATTACTACCAGTTTGGGGGAGCTCATAACCTCCCAGGGCTAAAGGTTCCAAGTAAGACATATTTGCTTCTTAAAATTTATTTCTTCAACTGAGTCAGCCTAAGTATTCTGTGACTTCTTTTGACATCTAAAGCTTCATGCCCAATACTTCTCATTAAAGACTTTGAATAAGATGTCTTCTGACATTTGCTTAAAGCATGCAATCTTTTCTTTACACACAGATCAATTTTATGTTTTCACCCAAAATGTGACTTCTTCATTTATTTACTAATCTATTCACAAAATATTATTGAGTAGCAAATCTGTGCCAAATCTTTTCTTGGGGTTCAGAATACATAGATTTCTAAGGGAAGGATGCTACATTTCCATGTCCTGAAACAGTAGAAAATTTTACTTATAAGGTTATGCTCTCTAAACTTTTCATGGCCAGGTTCAGAATTGTGAAGAAAAGAAAGTTAGGCAAACAGATGGGAGATAGGGACATAGGCCTTTGTCTCTTTCTCTCTATCCCCATGCAAGCATACATAATAGATAATTCCCTTAATATTAATATTGACAATCGGATTTGTGTGGCCACACAAACCTTCATACACCACCTTCCACAAATGCATCATGTATTTTTATTTTGTGACTTCCTTATTTCCTCAGAGACTACTTTTAGTAATTATATATTTCTATTTCTATCTGTCTCTATCTCTATATATCTGCCTATACATATTTAGCTTTGAAAGATGATTTAAATGCCCATATCAGATGGGGTATGGGAAGTTGGAAGCTGCCAAAGAGGGAAATATATAGCAAGAACCATGTATTGCTTCCCATCTCTGCTCTCATAATTATCTCTGACAAAAAAAGTTGTTTTACCACTAGTTTTTCTTTGGTTAAAAACTTCGTGCTTGAACACAATCTTATTTCCAAAACCAGATAAAGATACTATAATAAAATAAGATTATAGACCAATATTCTTGACAAACATAAACGCAAGCATCTTCAACAAAATATTAGCAAACCAGATGCAGCAAAAGGATCATATACCATAATCAAGTGGGATTTATTTCTGGAATACAAAGTTGGTACAATATCTGCAAATCAATTAATGTAATATAACACATAAACAAAATGAAGAATTAGAAACCACATGGTCATATCAGTAGACGGAGTAAAAGCTTTTAACAAAATACAGCAACCATTTATGTTAAAAACTCCCAGCAAAGTGGAAATAGAGGCCTCAACATAATAAAGACCACATATTACAAAACAAAAACTAAATTATACTCAATAGAGATAATCTAAAAGCATTTCCTTTAAGACCAGGAATAAGATAGAAATGTCCACTTTCACCACTCTTAATCAACACAGCACTGAAAGTCTTAGCCAAAGCAATCAGACAAGAAGAAAAAAATAAAAGGCATCCAAATTGGAAATGAAGAAGTAAAATTGTCATTTTTTGCAGATGACATTAACACTATAGATAGAAAACCCTAAAGACCCCACCAAAACAAACAAAACAAAAAAACCTGCTAGAATTGTTAACTAAATTCAGTAAAGTAGAAAAATACAAAATTAATATTTAGAAATAGGTTGCATTTTTATATACCAATAATGAGTATAAGAGAGGAAAACTAAGAAAACAATTCCATTTTAACTATACCAAAACATAATACCTACGAATAAATTTAACCAAAGAGGTAAAAGGTCTATACTCAGAAAATTATAAGGCACTAAAGAAATAAATAAAAATAGATATACATAAAGGAAGCATATATTGTGTTTGTGGATAGGAAGAATTAACATCATGAAAATGTAGTACCCTAAGCAATTTATAGATATAATGCAATCCCTGTAAAATATTAGTGGTGCTATTTCACAGAACTAGAGTAAATAATCCAAAAATTTATATGGAACTGCAAAAAATCCTGAATAGCCTCAGCAATATTGAGGAAAAAGAACAAAGTTTTGAGATATCATGCTGCCTGATATCAAACTATACTACAAGGCCATAGTAATCAAAACAGCATGGTAGTGACATAAAAACAGATATAGATCAATGGAACAGGATAAAGAGCCCAGAAATAAATCCATGTTTATGGTCAATTAATATTTGACAAAGGAGGCAAAAATGTACAATGAGATGAAAACACCTATTTAAAAAATGATATTGGGAAAATTGGACAGATACATAAAAAAAAAAGAAACTAAACCACCTTCTTATACCATACATAAGAATAAACTCAAAATGGATTGAAGACTTAAATGTAAGAATCAAAGCCCTAATAATCATAGAAGAAAACATAGGTAGTAAAATCTTGAACATTTCTTTTAGCGATATATTTTTCTGATATATTTCCTTGGGCAAGGGAAACATAAAAAACAAAGAAAACAACAACCACCAAAAAACAAAAGGGACTACATCAAACTAAAAAAATTTTTGCACAGCAAAGGAAATCATCAACAAAACTAAGAGACAATCCACCAAATGGGATAACATATTCACCAGTGAGATATTTGATAAGGGGTTAATATCCAAAATTTATAAAAAACTCATATTACTCAATCTCACAAACAGCCCAAGTAAAAAATGGGCAAAGAACCTGAATAGAGACTTCTCTAAAGAAGACATATAGATAGATGGTTAATAGACATATGAAAATATATCTAATGTCACTAATCATCAGAGAAATGCAAATTACAGCCACAATGAGATATTACCTCACATCTGTCAGACTGGCTAACATCAATAAATCAATAAATAAGATGTGGAGGAAAGGGAACCCTTATGCACTGTTGGTTAGAATGCAGATTGGTCAAACCACCGTGGAAAGCAAAAAATTAAAAATTAAAAGTGATTCCACTTTTGGGGGTTTATCTGAAGAAACCTAAAATAAGAAATTGAAAGAATATATGCACCCCTATGTTCATTGTAGCATTATTTACAGTAGCTAAGCAATGGAAGCAACTTAAGTGCTCAGCAGTACATGAGTGGATAAAAAAGCAATGGTATATAGTATATACAATAGGATGAAATCTTACCATTTGAGACAGCATGGATAGATCTAGAGGGTATTATGCTAAGTGAAATATCACCCATCAGAGAGAGACAATTATCATATAAATTCACCTATATGTGGAATCTAAAGAACAAAACAAACAGACAAACAAAATTGAAACAGACTCATAGACATAGAGAACAAACTGATGGTTACCAGAGGGCAGGGGCATTAGGACTTAGTAAAAGAGGTGAAAGGATTAAGAATCACAAACTGATAGTTACAAAATAGTCATTGGGACATAAGTAAAGCATAAAGATTATAATGTAGGTACCAAAACATTATCAATAATATTTTGGTAACTACATATGGTGCCAGTTGGGATACTAGAAGTATCAAAGGGAACACTGTGAATTCTATGATTGTCTAACCACTAAATTGTACACTTGAAACCAATATATATATATATATAAAAGCCTAAGTGATTAAATGACTGAACAACCGGGTGACCGGTTGCTATGATGCTCACTGACTATCAGGGAGCACTCAACCTAGGAGTTGTCCCCTGGTGATCAGTGTGCTCCCACAGTGAGAGTACTGCTCAGCTGACTGACCCGACCCAGTGGATCACCAGCCTGGTGGCAACCACTCCTTAGTAGTCCTGCAGGTCCAGTCGCTGGAGAACGGGCCAGGCACCAAAAGACTGGCATGCCACCGGCATGACCCTGACAGCACCACCGGCCTCCTGGAAGTTGGCCTCAGGTATTATGGCTGTTTCCCCTCCCTAGATATTCCACAAGGAAGAAATGACATAGAAGCAGCCACCAGGTGGCTCCCAACAACTGGCATGAACGTCAGTGGGATGAATCCAGATCCCTGGCTGGCAAGGGCGTCCCACCTGGAAGGCTGATTGCATCCAGACTTCCCCCAATCCCCCTTTAGGATGGACGCCAGATGCGGGGCTCATGGCTAATGAGGCTGCTATGGTGGCGCAAGCCTCTCTTTATTGGGACTGACTAGGTGCAAGCCCATGGCAGGTGTAGTGGGGCCAAGATGAGCTGGAGTGGCAGGTGGAAGTGGCAGGCAGTGTTGGACTGTTGATTTTGGCCCAATCCCTGCAGACCATGCTGAGAGACCCCTCCCATGCATATGAATTCATGCACTGGGCCTCTAGTAAAAAATAAAATTGAAAGAAAAGAATACTCAGAAATGAAAACAAACTTCTAGCTTGTTTCTTTTGAGCATAGTTGGGACAGGTAGAGTGCTTTAAAATAGCAGTAGATATTAACAATATACAAATACACACAGAGAGTAGCTGGAATTTATGCCTTTCTGGGTCATTGTCAGACAGGAGTTGGTTGCAGTTTTTGTTTTAGTGAGGTTCTCTTTCTTAGGAGACACTGCAAGGAAGGGGTAGAGGAAAGTAGACACATATCAAAGACAAAGGCCCACACAGTCTCTATATGAAGCTCTCACAGTCTCTGGGGTGTTAAGCACAGCTGGCTTCTGGGAGGCATGATTTAGCACCACAAAAAAGGTGGGGATGTCAGGACCCCAGGGGGTGGGAGCTCTGCATCAGAGTAGTCCCCCAGAAAATAGGCCAGAGTCTTCCATGAGCCTCTGAGAACCCTTCACACATGCATCAGTGTTTATTTCCACATCCCTTTGGGAGAAGAGTGGAGGTTTGTGAAGATAAAGGCAGTAGCTCTCCTCCCATCTCCCTCCTTCCAAAACATCTATCACTGGAAGATGAAGGCTGCATTGGACTATGGACAGAGCTGAACTAGCAGAGACAGGAAAGAGGTGACAGGTGTGGTGAGTGGGAGGGGATGGGGGCACCTCAATTACCTCTGACACTCAGTTTTAGTCTTAGGCATCAGCTTCCTGCCTGCTCCCTATTTCTTTATTGCCTCTACTTTGGCTCTTAAATTGAAGAAGCCTAAGTTTTGACAGTCCAACCCAAATGCTATGTCTACATACTCCAGACACTCCCTCCACTACAGGGGATTTTTGCCTCCTTTCTATGCCAAACACTGTAGTTCAACCCCAAGCAGTTTTAGCTAATTATACCAGCTTGGATCCTGTCACTTCTTACCTATCATTTCTCCTCCCATCCCACCAGTATCCTTGTTCCAATTAGGGAGCTATTGCATTAGTCAGGAGAGAGAAAATGAAGCCTGAACTAGGAAGATGCAGAGAGAGGTAGAAAGACATTTCCTATTGGTTCTTCCATAAATCACATCCACGAAGGACCTTAGATGAGTGACTATTTTCCCATCTCTGGATCGTATTCATTCAGATTATCTTTCTGATACCCTCTTATGATAGCAGTGTAGACTACAAAGTAGATGCTGGTGTTGAGTACTCTCTGTCCATGGAGACCCATTTAAGCACTTTGGAGAAAAACAAAGAAATAGAAAAGTCCTCTAATCTTATATGGACATTTTGACTTCAGAAACATAGTACAGGCAGGATAAAACATTCACTGCAAAGCAGATTTCTATGTTCTGGATGTTTGGTTAGAAAGAAGGCTCCATATACTGAGATCCTTATTCTAGGAGGGTATATTTTTTATTTTATTTTATTTTATTTTATTTTATTTTATTATTTTTGGTTAATCCTCACCCGAGGATATTTTCCCATTGAATTTTAGAGAGAGTGGAAGGGAAGGAGAGAGAGAGAGAGAGAGAGAGAGAGAGAGAGAGAGAAACATTGATATTAGAGAGACACACCTGACCAGGGAAAAGGGTTGAGCTTGCAACTGAGGCACGTGTCCTTGATCAGAATTGAAGCCGGGACCCTTCAGTCCATGGGCCAACACTCTTATCTACTGAGCCAAACCAGCTAAGGCTGGTAGGGGTATATTTTTTTTATGAGCTTCAACAGAAGCAAGGGTCATGTGCTATTGGATACTCTGTGTTTGGGGGAAGAAATTGGTAGAACAGATAACTTTTTTTGTGTGTGTGATGAAGGATGGATCGGTCACAGAGTGGTAACTTATGTTTAGTAGGTAGAGAGAACAAGTCAGGGAGATGTAGAGACTCAGAAGTAAAATAAAATATATTCAGTTTTGTTGAAAAAAAATTTTTTTTCTGACGGTGATGGTGCAACAGTCATTTATAGACTATCTGCTATGTACCCTGCACTGAAGATATAACAGTGGAAAAAAAAGTTCCTGCTGTATATCCTACAAAGCCAAAGTGCTTTGTTCCCGGCAAAGATGTTCAAGGCAGAGAAAAATACTTTTAATTGAGAAGATTTGATTCTGATGCATGTTATCAAGGTTGGTTGGGTTTCTTGGAATGTATCTCCTGGTTGAATGTTAAATGGGAAGATAGCCTATTATTGAATCAGCTAGGAATATCTGAACATAGTGAGAGGATATTTTCAAGTCTGGTTGTTCATTCTTCATTTGGTGAAATATTCAACAAATGTGGATGCTAGCTAGAAGCTGCATTTATAGAAGTGAATAAGGCAGTCCCTTTATTTTACAACTAGGGGCCTGGTGCACAAAATTTGTGCATGGGTGGAGGATCCCCTCAGTCCAGCCTCCACTCTGTCCTCGGGACCCCTTGGGGAATGCAGGATCAGGCCTAAATTGGCAGTTGGACATCCCTCTCATAATCTTGGATCACTGGCTCCTAACCACTCACTTGTCTGCCTGCTTGGTTGCCCCTAACTGCCCCCCTCCCCTACTGGCCTGGTCACCCCTAACTTCCCCCTGCTGCCAGCCAGGTTGCTCCAAACTGCCCCTCTCTGCCAGCCTGGTCTCTCCTAACTGTCCCCCTGCCAGCCTAACTGCCCCCAACTGTTCCCTGCTGCTGGCTTGGTTGCCCCCAACTGTAACCCCTTGCTGGCCTGGTTGCACCTAACTGTCTCCCCCCTCACCCCCACTGGCTTGGTCATCTCTTACTGGCCCCCCTGCTGGCCTGGTCACACCCCTCTGCCAGCCTGATCATTCCTAACTGACCCCCTCTGCTGGCCTGGTTGTCCCAACTGCCCCCCCTGCCGGCTTGGTCACCTCTCACAGGCCACCCCCTCCACTGGCCTGGTCACCCCATGCAGCATGCTGTTCAGTTGTTTGGTCGTCCCTCACTAAGCCCCCTTGCTGGCCTGGTCATAGGCAGCAATCTTGTGAGGGCATGAGGCTTAATTTGCATATTACCTCTTTATTATATAGGATAGGCAGATGTTTGTGGAAGGATAGCAATTGGAGCCCACAGACAGAGATCTGCACACATTTTAAAAGTCTTGTTTCTGTAGAATATGAGACAGGATGGTGTCTTCAATAAGTGTTGTGGTGATTGAAACAGAGTAGACAATTTTGAGACTTTCTGTGGAGGCTGACCCAATTGGACCTGCTGATGGATTGAATATGGTGCAGGAAGTAAGGCGTAGATAATAATTCTGGGTTGAACAACTAGTTGGAGAGGATTTTATGTACTGACATATGGAATGCACATAGGGGGATGAAGTTAAGATGCCCGCCTCAAGCATGATAGGCTAGATAGCTGTGAGACTGTTATGTGGGGATAATAAATTAAGAGTTGGATATATTAGTTTGTGGCTATGAGGGAAGATATGATACAGAAACATATTTTCATAATGTTGGGAGCTGATAACAAAATTCATGGTAAACAAGTAGAACACTAGAAAGAGATGATTTAAGAACATTTCTGAAGCAATATTCTCCTTTGGTATATTTTGCTTTCACTTGTTACTGGGTAAATTCTCTTCAGTTTAATAATATATCTTTTTCTCTTCCTTCTTAAAAACAATTGAACACACACACACACACACACACACACACACACACACACACCTCCACTTCCCTCTGCAGCTGACAGGGCCCCTTTTACTGTTTGTCTTTGCAGAAGCCTAAGCCAAGTTAACAAATTTCAATTTCTCATTTTTCTCACGGAACTCCAACAAATCTGGATTTGCCTTCCTCTAGTCTAGCAAAATTTTTCTTACCAAGGTATCCAACCCACTGCACTTCTATATACAAGCCCAATTTTTTGTTTTGGAATTATGTGACTTATTGGTAGCATTTAGTATGGTAATAATTTCCTCCTCCTTAGTTCACTACTTTCAATAATGTATCAGGATAACACATCATCTTGGAAACTTTTCTGATACGTTGCCCATTCTCAGTCTCTTTTGCTGACTCTTCCTCCATTCAGCCCAACTCCATATCCTCTTTCATTTAAAAAATATATTATTTTTTATATTTTTATTGATTTCAGAGAGAAAAAGAGAGGGAGAGAGAGTTAGAAACATCAATGATGACAGAGAATTATTGATTAGCTGTCTTCTTCATGCCACACACTGGGAACAGGGCCAAAACCAGGCACGTGCCCTGATTTAGAATCAAACCATGACCTCCTGGTTCATAGGTTGATGCTCAACCACTGAGCCATGCCGGCTGAGCCATTTTTTATTTTTTGATATAAATTCATATTGCTTACCACGCTGGCTATTCCGATCTTTATGAAATATATAATCTTATGTAATGATGATAAAAACTACAATACCTGAATTCTATAAGAGAAAAGTGGTTGTGTCAAAACTGTGGCAACTCCAATGTTTAAGAATTTGACAGAGGAGAAAAATCAACAAGAGAAGAGGAAAAGATCAAAGATTAACAAAGTGCATTTATATGGAAGTCAGAAATCGATCAGCTTTGCTAAACATGAGTTCTGTGATGAAAATAAGGGAGCTAGAAGATGACTAGAAGGAAAGCCACATGAATAGGGAGGTTATCATGAATTGAGATGGAAGACAACCAGAAGAAGAGGATCCTTATTTTCTTAGGAAGTTGGAGGTAGGGCTGTCTTTACAGAAATTTGTGGATGGGGAAAGGACCTGGAAGACATATCAGAGTAACTCTCTCTAGTAGAATTTTCTACAATGATGAAAATTATCTGTATCTGAATAATCTAGTATAGTCGCACTAGTTACATGTGACTTTGGGCATTTATAAAGTGTTGGGCATAACTGAGGTATTGAATTTTCATTTTATTTTAATAAATATAAATTGCTACATGTGGCTAGTAGCAGTCCTATCTAATAGTGTAGTGCTAGGGAAAATATACAAATTGTGCAATTAAAAGGAACATTAGAAATTGCAGGCTTTATTCAACTTATACAAGCACCCAAGCCTGAGATTTCAGGACAGGAAATTGGCTTTTCTGGTTGTGAGCTTATCTTCATTTTCATGTAGTTTGGAACCAATGTATGTTCTAAAGAAATGCATTTGTTTAAACATATTTCTACTTCTTTTAACAGGGTATTCCTGACATCACCCCAAACACAGAAAACACTATCTTCTCTCCACTCCTTTATGAAAGCTGTCTGGTGATATCAGTTCTAATCATCTTTAATATTCTATCTACTCAATGAAATTTAAAGTTCCTCGAGGTAATAAAACATGGATTATGCTTTTCCATTTCTATGAGGCCTAATAACTGATTATGTTTAAGGTCTAGCAATGAAAACAAGAGCTAATTCTCCCAAGAAGGTTTATATAGAAGGTGAAAGGGCCCATAAAAACTGATAAGGGGAATTTCCAGAAGTTATGTCAGCCTCCAATATTACCTCAACCCATCCAGCTGTCTTCTTGTTGATAGGAATTCCAGGTCTGGAGCACCTGCATGTATGGATCTCTATTCCTTTCTGCTTTGCCTATATTCTGGCCCTGCTGGGCAACGGCACCCTCCTCTTCATTATTCAGGCTGATGCATCCCTCCACGAGCCTATGTATCTCTTTCTGGCCATGTTGGCAACCATTGATCTGGTTCTTTCTTCTACAACATTGCCTAAAATGCTGGCTATTTTTTGGTTTAAAGATCAAGAGATCAACTTCTATGCCTGCCTGGTCCAGATGTTTTTTCTCCACTCCTTTTCCATCATGGAGTCAGCAGTGCTGCTGGCCATGGCCTTTGACCGCTATGTGGCCATCTGCAAGCCACTGCACTACACCACGGTGCTGACCAGGCCCCTTATCACCAAGATTGGGATAGCTGCTATGACTCGGGCTGTGACACTAATGACTCCACTCCCTTTTCTGCTCAGACGCTTCCACTACTGCCGAGGATCCATGATCGCCCATTGTTACTGTGAGCACATGGCTGTGGTAAGGCTGGCCTGTGGGGACACTCGCTTCAACAATATCTATGGCATTGCAGTGGCCATGTTTATAGTGGTGTTGGATCTGCTCTTTGTTATTTTGTCTTATATCTTCATCCTTCAGGCAGTTCTACAGCTTGCCTCTCAGGAAGCCCGCTATAAGGCCTTTGGGACATGTGTATCCCACATAGGTGCCATCTTGTCTACCTACACACCTGTTGTCATCTCCTCAGTCATGCATCGTGTGGCTCGCCGAGCTTCTCCTCATGTACACATACTCCTTGCTATCTTCTATCTTCTTTTCCCACCAATGGTCAACCCCATCATCTATGGGGTCAAGACCAAACAGATTCGTGATCATGTGTTGAGTCTGTTCCAGAAAAAGGCTATGTAGATGCATACTTTTTTCCTTACTCACCAATTCACTACTGAGTGGGTGGTGGGTTAAAGCACAGAGGGAAGATTTCAAGTAGGAAAATTGCAGAGTCTCCATGTCTGTTAATTCTCAATAATGCCAATCTCACAGATCCACCAACAAGAACAAAACAAGTGTGTCCTATAGTCTGTATGATAGCAGAGGTTTGACCTTCCTATTTTCATAGACTCATCACATGGTTAAAAAAAACAAAGAGCCTTCCAAAGTGTTATTGTCATATCAGTGAAAGATGGTAGGAATATTGGCTGAGACTGAGTGAACTCTTCATCCAGACTGTGAGTGAGGAATTGAACCCAAATTTTGTTACCCATAGGTTAAAACCACATATAGGACTGAAAATAATTCCTTATCTCTTTTGGTAAGTGGTTTTCAGCCTCTGACAATCTTTAGCCTACAACTGTTGTAGTGGCTTTACAGTTGAACAGCTTCTTTTCTAAGGAGACTTATTCCTTCCTTTAAGTCAGTTTCTTTCTGACCCATAGTAATGATCAATTCCTTATTGCACAATTAACAAAGGAGTCTTGGGATATCATTTTATAAAAATTTATATTATGGTAACATTTTTCACATGCATATGCCTTTTGTCTCCAAAATCCTTACTAATTTTCTCAAGAAGAAAATAGTTATAATATGTAGCTGTGATAGATTATTATTGTTCACAGATATTTATTATCCTGTTCCTTTCTCCCTGAAGGGGAATTTCCTTACTCTAGGAATGTTAATTCTTCCTATGGCTTTCTTTGGCCAGTGGGATTTGAGTGGCCTGGAAATGTGTCATAATAATCAGAAACTTTAAAATGTGTTTGTGTAGCTTGGATCAGTGTCTCTTGCTTTTCACCTGTGCTACAAAAATCAATGTTTCCCAACAGAGATTTTCCTCCAACCTAGACCCATGATGAGAAGATACACAGATCACGTATGAGTCTAACTCACTGCCTGGAACACAGCCTCAGTTGGCCCACAGTGTTCATTTAATGAGCAAAGAAGGTTTTTTTTTTCTTCTGTAAACTACTGAGATTTTGGAGTTGTTTTCTGGAATGGTGAGTTCTTTCTTGCACTCCAGTATCAGCTCTTGCATGACAGTTCAAGACTCCAAGTACTTAAATAAAAAAAAAGAAAAAAAGAAAGAAAATCCACTATTTCTTCTAGTATATCCTAGAAAGGAATTTTACTTATCTGTCTGCTTTTATCTCCTTACACTAATTCTCACAATTGAACATTACAGAGTAAGAGTGATCATTCTGGTCAGTTAGCACAGAGTCCTGTAGCTGAAATGAAGGCATGAGCATTGGAAAGATTCAGAGTGGACACTGCCACAGACTTGTGGGGATGTGAGAGCAATCTTGTTCAGTCAACCGTACTTGAGAATCTATTAGAAGGAGGTCATTTCCCATAGGTAACAATGCGAAGAAGCACCAAATTACAGCACAAGATGTGTCTGGGGTCAGAGGCCAGATAAAATACAAGGAAGCAGGAGACAGTCCTTTCCCATATGACTGCCATGATAGCAATCTTATAAAAACCCATTCATCCCCTACTGCAGTTTTAAACCTAACATAAAGAAGAGGCTGATAGGAAAACTCCCTGGAGAATTTTTTTTTTTAATTAATTTTTATTAATTTTTTATACATATCTCCCCATTGCCCCCCCTCCCTCCCAGGCGTACCCCGACCCCCCAGTGTCTGTGATCATTGGTTATGTTTATAAGCATGCATACAAGTCCTTTGATTGATCACTTATTTACCTCACCTAACTTTAATCTTTCTGCTATAATTTCACAGTCTGTTTGATGCTTTATGATTTTTGTCCTCCTGAGAATTATCAGTCTACTCCCTTTCTGTGCTCCTGATTCTATTATATTCACCAGTTTATTCTGTTGATCAGATTTTTAATTCACTTAATTTTTAGATTCACTTGTTGACAGATGTGTATTTGTTGTTCATAATTTTTTGTCTTTTACCTTTTTCTTCTTCCTCTTCTAAAAGGGTACCTTTCAGCATTTCATATAATACTGGTTTGGAGTTGATGAACTCCTTTAGCTTTTTCTTCTCTGTGAAGGTCTTTATCTGCCCTTCAATTCTGAATGATAGCTTTGCTGGATAGATTATTCTTGGTTGTAGGTTCTTGTTGTTCATCACGTTGAATATTTCTTGCCACTCTCGTCTGGCCTGCATCGTTTCTGTTGAGAAATCAGCTGACAGTCGTATGGGTGCTCCCTTGTAGGTAATAAATTGTTTTTCTCTTGCTGCTTTTAATATTCTCTCTTTCTCTTTTGCTCTTGGCATTTTAATTATGATGTGTCTTGGTGTAGTCCTCTTTGGGTTCCTTTTCTTTGGGGTTCTGTGTGCTTCCTCGACTTGTAAGTCTATTTCTTTTACCAGATGTGGGAAGTTTTCAGTCATTATTTCTTTAAACAGGTTTTCAGTATCTTGCTCTCTCTCTTCTTCTGGCACCCCCACAATTCTGATGTTGGTACGCTTGAAGCTGTCCCAGAGGCTCCTTACATTATCTTCACATTTTTGGATTCTTTTCTCTTCTTGCTTTTCCAGTTGAATGTTTTCTGCTTCTTTATATTTCAAATTTTTGACTTGATCCTTGCCTTTCTCTAGTCTGCTGTTAGTACTCTGCGTAATAGTATTCATTTCAGTCAATGTATTTATTATCTTCTCTTGGGTTTCACTAAATTTATTCATCTTTTCTAGCATATTCTTGCAAAACCTTATAAGCGTGGTTTTGAACTCTATATCCAGTCGTTTTTTTTCCTCCATTTCTTTTGCTTGTAATCCCTTCCCTTGTCTCGGCATTTTCACTGTGCTGGGAAACTTCTGTGCTGGATTCAGCCGAAGAAGCCTCTGCTGAGCTTGGGAGGGTGGAGTCTCAGGGCTTAAGGGACCGCCTTGCCTTCCAGTCGGCCCCGCCCTCCACGGCCCCTGAGTCTCACGTGACTGGGTAATGGCTGGAGCGGTCCTTGTGCGTGCGCACCCGCAGCGCCTCCAACCGCTGCCTTTCCGGCTCCCCTGCGAACCAGGACCACACGAGTCTACTGAGTGGCACAGATCGGAGGGTCTGTCTCCCGCCCACTCGTGAAAGCCAGCGGCACAATCAGCAATCCGTCCTCCGCGTGGTGCCGTGCGCGACCAGACCTCCGATCCTTTGCAACTCCCCTAAATTTCCGTGCACCTCTCCCTTTTCACAGTCCAAACTCCCCCCGTATGAGTTTCAGCTGGATCTGGGGTTTAGTGTCGTAGGATAAGGGGTTCAATGCCGTTGGGAGTCTCCGTTTCCCTCCCGCCAGAGAAAGCCAGCCAGGTACTCCGGCACCCGCTCTCTCAGCGCGCGTCTCGGTACCTCAGCTTTTTGCAGCTCCTCTGGGTCTCCGTGAGCCCCTCTCTTTCCCTCTAGCTGTAGAACTTCCACTCAGCCAGCTTTCCTGTGGTTCTGGATGATGTCCATTCTGTCTTTTAGTTGTAGTTTTGAAATTGTTGTGCGAGGCAGCAGTATAGGTGTTTACCTATGCCGCCATCTTGGATTCTCCCTGGAGAATTTTTGAACCTGTATCAGACTAAATTATATATCAAAATGAACTAAAAACTAAATAAAGTTGACTGAACTTGGTCAGAAGTGCTATCTTCTATAATACTTTTATTTTATTTTTACTCTAAATCCTATTGTGCAAAGAAAAAACATAACCTGAATCAATGACATATTTTCACAACTAAATCTGTACTATAAATTTTCTATTTGCTATACAAGGAACTGTTTAGAGGTATTTAGCCTCTTACTGTCACAAGAC
Source organism: Lasiurus cinereus (assembly GCA_011751065.1). Taxonomy (NCBI): domain Eukaryota; kingdom Metazoa; phylum Chordata; class Mammalia; order Chiroptera; family Vespertilionidae; genus Lasiurus; species Lasiurus cinereus. The sequence goes on along the minus strand of JAAGEH010000135.1, from coordinate 11,651,256 downwards.
TAGTTATGTGAGTATCACTAAATTGGAAAGCCAGAAGTATACATGAGTGGGTGCTGGACAGCCAAGGAGAATAGAAGAAAGCTAGCTCTGTTGATATGGCTTTCTATAGAGAAGCTAAGAACAGAGTTTTACAGAGTGGAGGCTGGTGTATTCCTCACTGAGGCACAATTGCAGACATTATCTGGTTTTTCCAAGAACTAGTTCCAGCTACTCTTCTACCTTATCATTCTTCCCTGGGGCTTTTATTGCACAATTAAATACTGCTATTTTTAAAAGGCAATTTTTTTTTTTATGCCAGGCACTGGCATTTTAGATTCATTATCTTATTACATCAATAGAGGCCCAGTGCACAAATTTGCATGGGGTCCAGTTGGCCCAGCCCCAATCGAGGTGGATTCGGCTGGGCCTGTTGGAAGGAGGAGATGGCCCGAAGCTGGCCTCTCCCCCACCCCCCATGGGGGCCCATCAGGGCTGGGCAGGTTGTGGGGAGGGGCCATGGGCAATTGGTCAGCAGGCCCCACCCCTGGGGTGGGGCAGACCATGGGGAGGGACTGTGGGCAGTGGGCTAGCTAGTCCCACCAACAAAAGGAGTAGGGGGTTCCAATCAGGGCCAGCGTTCTGGGGGAAGGGCCATGGGTGGTTGGCCGGCTGATCCTGCCCCTGATTGGGGTTGCCGGGGCAATCTGGGGTGGGGAGGATGATCAGGAGTGGGGCTGGCTGGTAGAAAGGGCTGTGGGAGATTGGCTGCTGGTTCCATCTCCTGATCAATCCGGTTTGCTCTGGCTTTTTATACATGTAGATTATAACAAACACATTAGGAGTTAGTATCATTTTCTAGGAGAGGAAACTGAGGCTTAGATTGTGCAAGTCTGACAGTTATTGATTCAGATCCATCTCTGCCATTTATTGTAATTCCAGAGCCAAGTCCTTCACCATCTGTGCCAAATGAAACTTCACAAATAACCATAAAAATGCCTTCTCCTTCATCTGTTCCCCAATTTCACTTTTCCATGAAGTCTTGCAGACTCTAAAGGGACTGATGAGAGTGTCTTTTACTCCCATCCTGGGGCGGGTGATAAAAAGGGAACAGAGATATTTGTGTGAAGGAGAAGTAAGATGTTGGCTTTGAATAAGAGAGAGATTTAATTATTGGACTTCTGTCAGGTCCCTATACTGAATTCACCACTATATATTTCCTCCCATCTTATTCTGAGATAACCCCTTCACTGTGAAAGAGCTCAGCAATGAATATAATTGACAATGGAAGTAAATGCTCTACTATAACCAAGTTCACCCTGAGTCTGATAGGCATGGATGTTGTCACGGGTGCTCATCCCTGTATCCAGGACCATACAGACAATGGTATTTTTCTCTTCTTTATCCTTAGTCATTCAATGCCATCCATATAAAGAAGCTAGAGATGATTGGCATTTGGTCTTGATCTATGGTAGACCCAATAGATTTCTAAAGAGAAATACTTAACTGTGAGGTTTCTGAGAGGATTTGGCCAGAAAGTTAATTACATTTAGAAGGATTAACACTAAATCCAGATTAAAAGCCCTGGATCTCCATATATACTCTCTGCTTACACAATAAAAATAGATTTAGACATTATGCCAGAGAGCCATTCCATGACAAAATTTTCTTGTCATTTCAGCATCAGTGCCAGTGATACATTTTTTTCGCACTCCAAAGCCTAAGATCATGATCAGAAGATATTTTGAAAATCAGCTTCTATTTCTGAGGTTTTTATAGTATCTCTATCAATTCCTACTAAAAACATTTGGCACTAAAATTATGTTCATAGAACACAACCTTTTCCCAGTAAGTGGACTTAGTTTTGGCACTGGACTCCAGGGCCCTTGATAAGGAGATGGGGGAAGGAGCAATCCTCACCCCAAAACAGTGGAGAAAAATATACATGAGCCAACCAACCTTAGGTTTAGGAATATAATGATAAGAAAATAGAAATTTGAGGTTACCTAATTTTAGAAAAGAGTTTGTGAAATCCTAAGTTTCTAATTTTCCCCTTTTTTTCATAATGATATGCAAATCAAGGTGAGATGTGCATTTTAAAATCTAAAACATTTTAGAACTAAAATAGACATGTAATTCTGAATACAATTAATACTGATTGCTTCATTTCATTTTTCATGCATTACCATAATTTCTGTAGGTTTCTAGCCTGGAATAGTAATTTTATTATGAAATTTCTATGATCAAGAAAAAGAAAAGAAAAGGGTTAAAATCATATAAAAATAAAAAAATATGAAGCAAGAATTCACCAAAGATCTGAAGTTATGTCAAGGTTTGTATCTACCACTGTGTCTGTATTTATTCTCATCACCTTTATTCCATTCTCTACCTAACCTCTTTCAAGTCAGTCTCACTGTGACCTTCTCATTATGTCCTTTTATTATTTCAGTATAACTGCTGTCCTTCATGTATGCCATTTCAGGGGCTCCAAATCAAAAAATCCCAAATTGACCTTCTGTCTCCTCTTACCTGCTTCCATTTAACTCTATTATGAGGAGAAGATGTGGATATTACATTTCCATCTATCTATTAAATAGGGCAGTAAGGTCCTATTAGGTTAAGATTTCTAATATTCATATTGTCTCCATTCTCAACAAAAGGTCTTTTCTGGGGCAAGCCAAACGGATTGGAAGAGCTTGCCAACACAGTTGGAATTTTTTTCAGGCCTTTGCTGATAGAATTTGTAAATGGTCTTCAAGAAGGTATTAGGGTAGCCTGGCCAGTGTTGCCCAGTAGTTGTGTGTTGATTAACCCTTGAACCAACCCGGTCAGGGCACATGCCTAGTTTGCAGGCTAGATTTCCCCAGTAGGGCTGTGCAGGAGGCAGCCTATCAATGATGTTTTTCTCTCATCAATGTTTCTATTTCTCTATCCCTCTTTCTCTAAAAATCAATAAAAACATACTAAAAAAGAAGGTATTGGATAGTTTTACCTTCTAGAAATTGTTCAAAACACTCTCCAAAGAGAAACTAGAAATCCTTTAACAAAAAACATCAGACATAAAAATGATCCTAGTTCTGTGATTGTGCATAATTTGATGAAGTCAAATAGGGAAAGTAGCATAAAAACTTATTTCTTGATTTCTCTCCACTGTCATATATTTCGGCTATTACCCTCTCCATTTTCAGAAAATTCATGGTCAAATAGAATATATTCTAGCATTCATCATAGGCCCTTATTTCCACAACTCCAGTAAGACCCAGTTGCATGGGTCTTATTGCATTGGCTGCCTCAGTCAGAGCCTTTTCCTTTCATCACCAAATATTTACATTCCTTATAGGTACAGAATAGTCACTTGGGATGAACCCCTGCTTTAAGAATGTAGAGAAGTCTCGAATCTGTCTGGTACGTACAGCATAGACAACTGGGTTGAGGATGGGTGGGATTAGGAGGTAAAAGTTGGCCAAAAGTATATGGATATGGGGAGACACATGATGTCCAAAGCCATGAGTGAGAGAGGAAACAGCAATGGGGATGTAGAAGACAAGGATGGCACAAATGTGAGAACTGCATGTGCCTAGGGTTTTAAGCTTAGCCTCAGGGGTGGCTAGTCTCATTACAGCTCTGAAAATCATCACATAGGAGGCAGTGATGGCTAATGAATCCAGGATCAATACAAGGAACCCAATTCCCATTCCATAAAAGTCGTTGACTCTTGTGTCACCACATGCAATAGTGACCACGGCCATGTGCTCACAGTAGGAGTGGGCAATGATTTGGGTCCAGTAAAGGGACAGCCTCAGGCGAATCATCAGGGGCAGGGGTCCAATGTAGAGTACTCCACGGAGGAGGGCAGCCAGACCCAAACGACTCACCACTGTGGGGGTAAGCACCGAAGTATGTCGTAGTGGGTCACAGATGGCCACATAGCGATCAAAAGCCATTGCAAGGAAGATGCCTGACTCAACTGTGGCAAAGCAGTGGATGAAGAACATTTGGGCCAAGCAAGCATCTAAGTCGATGTGGTGGGCACCAAACCAGAAGATGGCTAGCAGTTTGGGAATGGTAGAAGTTGACAGGACCAAATCAATGACAGCCAACATGCATAGGAAGAAGTACATGGGCTGATGCAGGCTGCGTTCCATCTTTACCACAGCCAGGATGATGACATTCCCCACCACAGCCACCAAGTACATGGAGCTGAAGGGGATGGAGAGCCATATGTGCAGAGACTCCAGCCCAGGGATGCCAGTGAGCCAGAAAGAAGTAGGCACCAAGCAGGCATTGTTAGACACAAACATATTTGAAGATGTGAAGTACCCAGAGGCCAGGAGCTCTTATTTTTAGATTTTTTACTTCTATGAGAAATATTGCCTCTAGAAACTGCAGACTACTAGTTCTTTTTTCTTTTTTTCCATCCTGGGGAACTGATGGAATCTATAATAAAGCAGAATTGTAAGTGTGTTTTTGAAAATTGGCATATTACATATTTATAAAAGAGACTATGATCCTGGATTCATTAGCCATCACTGCCTCCCTATACCCACTGGTAAATGTAGAAACAGGTATGCTCATGATTTCTACTGCTAAATTACCCTACTCCACTGTAGAAGTTCCCAAAATGTTCATCCCCTTTGATCAATTTTGCTTCTGGAAACATTTTTTAAAGGAAATGGAAAATACAGAAAAGTTCTATGAGCCATGATTAAATGTAAGTCTATGTAAAGTGTTTAGCCCAGTTCCTGCATATACTTCTCTTATCACTGTATATATAGTAACATGGTAACATCAATAACAAACAATGATTGGCTACTTGTAATTATTGATTTTATAATTATAAAAAGTTGGAAGAAATATATGTTCAAAAATAAAGCACTGTTTAAATTCTAGTACAAGCAGTCAATGAACTAGAATTATGTTTATAACCTTTTTAGAGCTATATATTTACATGATAAGATGTTCACATATTTCAGTAAGGGAAGGCATGGCAGGAGGCATATTCTGATATAATTATTAAAAATATATGTGTGGCATTTAAAAACACATTTTAATGTAAAAATGCTTACTTCTTTGACTTTTCCTTTTGTATGTATATATTTTTTAAAAATGATTGAGAGCTTTAAAAATCTTAAAAATTATTAGAACTCAATAAAAAATTTTTCCTTAGTAAATTGCGCTTTTATATTAGTCAAGTGCAATTCTCTTTTCTCTAAAGGTTTAACACTGATTTGGCCATATTTTCAAATCGAATTGACTTCTTCAAAGATACTTGACATGAAACCTAATATCTCCAAGAAAAAGCTCTCTCATTTAAGGTTGCCCAGATTTCACAGTTAAAAAAATGATGAACAGATAAAAGTTCCTTAAGAAAGTTTTAGTGTAAGGACAGATCCTATTAAACTTTCTGAGAATCTGGGCATTGTATGTAATTTGAGTTAGATAACAGAAGAGGTATATCTTTTTATGTGCAAATTTCATTGGACATTTTTGTCCCATTATCTGATGATAGTGATAAAAAGAAATAGACTGACAGAGATCAAGAAGTGTGTGGTCAATGAAAAGGATCCTGTTGACTGTTTCCTATTTTTTGAAGAGACAAAGAGGTCAGCATGAAAGCACTGCCACCACCTGTCTAACTCCTTGCTCTTCTGCCCTTCAGGTACCTCTTGCTAAGCATCTAGCAATGGATCCTATTGCATCACATCCTTGGGGTGCAGAATCTGAGGGTCTAATTTGCATCCTACTCTGCCCTGGACTTGACATCCTCATGTTTTCCACCAGATGCTTAGCAGAGTCAAGTCTCAGACTCCTCGTGATCACACTCACCATGGTGCCTTCAAATAGCCATGTTTTTTTGCTGACAGGTTTCGCCTCCGTCTTGGTTTTTATCCAGGCAAATTTCCTCTATTCTTCAAGGCCCATTGCAGATCACCACTCCTCTACAAAGCCTTCTTTTGTATCTCTAGCCTATACCAGCATTAAGTGGCCAATAGTCAATGCATTCTCCCCAATGGTCTCAAATAAGCCATGTACATTTCAAATATTCTTGTCTAAGACATAAATACCAATTACATTTTCATAGCAAATAAGCATAAGAAATACCCCATGTAAGCTCATGAATTCTTAATTCATGCACCAACACAATTTTAAGTTTTTTACATGTTTTATTACTTCCGGTTCACGTTTTGGGTGCTAAAAAAATGAAAGCTTTGTAAATTTTAAAATAATTCAATATAAGTGTTCTCTTATATTAACTCCAACTTTACAATTCTGTGACTTGGGTACTTAATATGCTAATGAGGGAATACATGTATGAAGTCATTTCCTTGGGATCAAATAGAAGTTTCTGTGAATCTATAGGATAAGACAGGAAAGGGAAAGAGGTCTTAGGAGGCAGCACCAGCTCAGGGCACCAGTTTTACCATCTTCTACACAAGTGTTCCCACTCCAGAGCTTCATCTTAGTGTTTGGGAAGTGTCTAGCCTCTTAAGTCCAAGTCATTTTATTATGAAAAATGAGGAGAATACCAAACTGTAAAGAATAAGTATAAAAAACAAACAACATAGGCATGAGACTCTTGGCACATAGCAGCAGCTTCCTTTCCCTGGATTCTACTGTTCACGAAGTAGATTCTACTGTTTGGTTCCATCTCTGGGATATGCTTGTACATTCTGCAAGTTGGAATAGTTCTCTGTATTTCTCTGTTTCATGGAACATGTTTAAGGATGCCTTACAAGTCCAGGAATTGTATAGATGAAACAGAGGTTTAAGGGAAACAGTAGTTAATAAACAATTTTATCTCATAACAGGGAGAATATATGAAATGGTCTCTGAAAATATTGTGATCAACCGCCATCCTAAAGCAGAAAGGGGCCTAGTTACTCAATGTTAGGGTAGGTCAACATAATGGCTACTCATCACACAAAAAATCAATGTTCATAGGATTGAGTTAAACCCAGATTTATAACTTAGATTTGTGCCAGACCCAGTTTAATAAATGAAACTGTCTTAGGCTGGGACAAAGAGAATGTGAACATATGTATAAAAATAAAATCCACCGAGTTTATAATTGGCACCTTGAATGGTGGTTTGATCTAGATTGTGGCACCTAAGTTGTGTACTTCACCTAGAATATTTCAGAGAAATGTTTTCTGTGTCAACCCACGTAAGGACCCTAATAACATTCCTGGACACTAGTAATGTTCTTTTAAGTCCTGGTGGTGGGTCTGAGGTTCCTGAGAGGTGTTTTGTTACGGTGAAATAAACATGGAATAGAAGTAATACCCACTGAGGTTCACATACTAACTGCACTGTTCCTGGCTGCATGACTTAGGGAATGTAATCTCGCTACCTTGACTTTCTATTCCATTTCTCTGTCTAAAATGAAGGGAGTGATAGCTATGTTAAAGATGCTTCGTGTATTAAATGAACTGTGTGTTTGTATGTGTGTGTGTGTGTGTGGTCAGATGTTAAGTGCACTCCTTCCTAACTGATCCCTCCCCTCAGTTCTTTGCCCTCTTCTGCAAAAAACAGACACAGTGCTATCCTTCTTCCCTAGCTCTATGAATAGACCTTTAGACACAGTTATAATCCATTGAAGAGATCTGTTTATCGTGTAAGGATCAGCTCAGAAGATCTTGCCTGACTTGAGTAGAAGGCGAAAGGTCACATCGGGCTGGAATAGTTGTCTTTCCTCTTGTGTTATGGAGAGCACTAGGCAACAAAGCATTGAGAAAACATTGGGTTTTTCCTCTTCCTTGATTCATAATCCAGGCCAAAATTTGACCAACTTATTTCCTCAACTTTTGACTAGAACTGTGAAGAAGTTAAGCCCTGGATGGACCAAAAGACAAATGTAGTTTCTGAAAATTGGAGTGTTTCCAATGACTTTGGTTCCATCTCTGGGATATACTTACCCATTGGGGTGCCATCCACAGAGCTTTAGGCTTTGTTTTACAGTGGTCCCTTTTGTCAGGATGCTTGGACAAATTTAGTTCACAGGCAAAGAGGAGGGCATAGCTCCGATCTCTTTACTATTTTCTCTGGTGTCCCTCCCTCTTTATCCAGATGCTGAAAATAGACAGTTATTTCTCAAGGGTTGCATAGAGAAACCTGTGCCCTTCCCACTGCATCTTCAGTTATTCTCCTTGGGATCAATTTTCACTCCCTATCCTATTCCACCCCCCAGGATTAGATTATAAACTTACAATTCTATTCTTCTGATGGGGTTCTTGGCTGGCCACAGGTCACTCCTCTCTCCCTAGGCCTGATGTTTTTAAAGACTTCAAGAGGGAAGTCTTGAAGTTTGGAAAAGTTCATAAGAAAAGGAGGAGGGGATTAGAGAGGGGTATCAAATACTAGTATAGCCAATATGAAAAGTTAATTTTTTTGGTCAATCATTGTTTTTATTATTTAAAAACTGTTAATATCAACTCTAGGCTACATAAATAAAGAAGAAATTTACTTAAATACAAACTTCAACAACACTGTAATTTTTCATTCTGCTTCTAGTTTTAATTCGTGTTTACTTAAAAATATTTATAATTACAAGTTACAATAGTTTGTGTGTTCATATCTGTGGTTACTTTAACTTACACTTACCAGAATTAGTGCGAGTATAGTTTCAGTTGTCCCACTATAGCAAGTGAGCAAGTGGCACAGACATATTGGTCAATAGTCTTTTTCTGCTCAACTTTAGGTTAGAAACCCAGGGAAAATTATCGACCACTGTGCAGGCCTCATAAATTCTACTGTCAAATTGCTTTCCAAAAGTATTTGCCCAGCTGTGTTTAATCCAGCAGTTAGTGAGCTCATTTGCTAAATTGCTCTGTAGTAATTTTAAAATATCTGCTATATAAATGAACAAAATAGAAAATTGTTTTCATTTCTATAGAGAATGAACAATTGAACAATTTTTACCCAATGCATTTATTTTGAACATTTTCTCTTCTCATTTTTTTCTAACATATACTTATTATTTTTAAAGTAGAGAGAATAATTTCTGAAAATATGGCAAAGATTTAATGTTTTCTATAAAAAAGTTCTGACATACATTCAAGGAGGTATTTTTATAACCACTGCTAGCAATTTGTAATACTCCATTTTGATTTATGAGAACCCTCAAGCAGATTTCCTAATTATTCAACAGTGCTTTCTCTCTTCTGTATCCTTGCTGGCGGGCCTTGAAATTTTATTTCAGCTTTCTCACCATCTTTATAATGGCCCTTGTCTGTCTTCCCTTTCATTCTCATCTCTGCTCCTCAGGTGCCACATTTAGAGAGAAAAATAGATTGTTCTCTAGCTGTTAACAAAATGCTTTTTGTGGTTGCTCTTTCCATCCAGCCCCAGATTCGATTTTCTAACCATTTCTGGGAAATACGTTTCAACACAACTTAAAATTTTAGGAGATTATTGCTCTTTCCCTGGTGCAAACTAAAGTTAAAGGAATAAAGTCTTAGGCAAAATTGGAAGGATATAGAGATTTTGATGTAGGATAGAGGAGTTAAGTCTGATTTTAAAGCTACCCTCCACTCCAGGTTTATTGAGATACAATTGGCATATAATATTATGTAAGTTTAAGGTAGAGAATATGATGATTTGATACACATACTAGTTATTATGCATTGTCTAATAATGACCACAATAAGGCTCCTGGAATCATTATGCTGGCCTGAGCAGAAAGTTCTTTTCACCTTGATTGACCTACATGGGATGCCAAACTGTAAGACAGGGTTGATTGAATGAAGACATAAAACTGAGTTGCAGGGGTGGGTGGGTGGGAAGAAATCAACCAATGAACTTGTGTACATATATGCATAACCCATGGACACAGACAATAGGGTGATGAAGACCTGGGGTGGGGAAAAAGGGGACATATGTAATACTTTTAACAATAAAGATTAAGAAAAATATGATGACCCGGAACATTCAAATGAAGGATTAAGATGTTTTAATGATGCAAAGTTTGAAGTTTTCCTGCCATTGGTGTCTCACCTTTGGGCTAAAATGCCCTCTCCTGGACAGTGTTAGAATGAACATGGACCATGTTTCTGGTTCATCTTTCAAGACTGAATATGCACTTGATTTATTTATTATAGATTTAAGATATTATTCTATGGGGAAAATTAATTTAATGTTCTTATGCATATTTCATATGCATAACTCTCTATTAGTTTTAAAAGGTTATACTTTTATTTTTCTGAGGTGTTGATTTTTTTTCAACCACAATTTACATTCAATACTATTCCACACCATTGCAGATGTATAATAAAGGGGTTGGAAAACCATGCAGTCTAAAGAGTGGTCCCCCTGATGACCCAAGCATCCACCTGGGCCAGACCCAGTTATTTTTTTCCAGCTTCTCCTCCTTTTCTCCTCTCCTCACCCCCTCCTTTCCTCCTCCTTTTAGAAGTGAATCACTCAGTTATCTTGACATTATTGACTATATTCTCTATGCTGCAGACTACATCTCTGTGGCTCCTTTGCAATTAACAAATTGTGTTGCTTAATTCCTTCACCTTTTCACCCAGTACCCAGTACTCCAAGCCCCATACCTTCTGGGAACCATACAGTTTTTTCCTTTGTATCTATGAGTCCATTTCTATTTTGTTTATTTTGTTCATTAGTTTTCACATATAAGTGAAATCATATGGTATTTGTCTTTCTCTGACTGACTTATTTCATGGCTGTCTTGCGAGTTGGCCCATAAAGTCAAATTATTAAAGGAAGAAGCCTTACTACATGAACCTTTAACAATATAATTCAAGTCTAATTGATTTGATTTATGGATTACTTATCATTTTTAATATTACACAAGACATTCAGGTACTAAAAATCCTAGCTTACCTATTACATTTTCAATTTAAAGGCAGAGTTCAGTTGGTGGAGGTGATTATTGAACCATGTTTCAAAAGCTAGATATGAATCTGTATGGAGTGGCATTCCTATGTTACTTGATTGAGGGTATAAACATGTGCACAGGCATAAAAAGAATAAACAACCATGTATATTGCAGCAACTGTAAGCAGTTTTATATAGAATGTAAAATTTAAGGTGGGGAAGCAGGTAGAAAGCTTCTAGAAATTCCTAGCTTTTCCCAAGGTGCCAGAGAAGTAAGATCCTCTGAAAGGGGTGTAGGAGGTGAAAATGAGATCCTTTCTGTACTGATTCTATTGCATTAGTCCCTGCCTGGCCATATAGGCTCCTTATCTGTAAAAGACAATTAGGATGTCTCTTCTTGGTTTATGAGAACTAAGCTCTCTCAAAGACACAAAAACAACAGCAGTCATGTTGACAACAAGGATGTTGTTTATTAAGCACCTAATATGTTTGTCTTCTTTCTAGCCCCTTTCCATACAGTATCTCAATGAATAAAAACTCAGTTATAAGAACTACCCAGAGACAGGCATTATTCCCACTTTACCCTTGAAGAAATGGAGTTCAAAGTTACATGGCGGGTATATGTGTAGCTGTGTTGGCTTGCAACTTAAACCTTTGGTGCTTCAAAGGCCATGTCTTGACATGCGTCCTAAAGAGTGATGCCTCAACAACCCATGAGGATCCCATTAGGACACAAGAGAAACTGTTCTCTCCAATTGGCTTTTTTCTGTTGAATGGAACGTTAGATTGGGAAGATTAGGTTAAGATGTAAGGGAGATGTGCTGCTCAACCCACAAGGTCCTTCTCTCACAATGTAACCCAAACTGGGGAAAAGTCTGCTGTATCTAGTTTTTAGGGAATTGATTTGTCTTAAAGTTGGTTCAAGACTCTACCATCACCTTCAAATGCTGTAAGGATATCAAACTTCATTAGAGATTTACTTCCAGGCTGAGATCTAGTCTCAAGGATATTCTGCATCCCTCCTCTAGAAAGGCCTTTCTGATTTCTATGTGTCCTTAGAATAGTTTCAGACTCCAGGAAGGCCTGCAACAAGCAAGAACAGGAGTTGGACCCAAGGGATCAGACTCAATTAGGTCTGTCTCCTTAGACTTCTCTGGACCAATCTTGATATAGCAGGGATAGCTGTGCCTAAATTTATGTTCTGTGTCCATCCTTCTGGGACAGAGCCTGCTATTTTCCTCTCCACTGAGGGAAGTGAGAGATTATGAGTCCAGGTGGAATTCTCTCAAGCTCTGAACAGAATGCTTATAAGTGCCAGGCCTCAGAGGTATTTGGAGAACCCAAGGCTCTTGTTCTCTGACACTATCCAGCCCAGGTAAGAGCATCTTAAAAAAAAATGTATATATATATATATATATATATATATAAATAGATATATATATATAATTGATTTTTTTTTACAGAGAGTAAGGTAAAGGAGTAGAGAGTTAGAAATATCGATGAGAGAGAAACATCTATCAGCTGCCTCCTGCACACCCCCTACTAGGGGTGTTTCTGCAGCCAAGGTACATGCTCTTGATCAGAATTGAACCTGGGACCCTTCAGTCTGCAGGGTCTATCCACTGAGCCAAACCAGTTAGGGCAAGAGCATCTTATAAAGGGAAATTTAGGAAATAAACAGGGGTCATCAGGAAGAGTACCCAGTCTATAAGAATGAACAGATTGGGACACATAGGTTGTGCTCCAGTATAAATCTCCAAGATAAGATTCAGAAGGAAGGCATTCTCTCAGAGTGGGACTTAAAAGGGGTGGAGTCCACAGAGTCAAACGCAAGGAGGCTGAAAAGGCCTCTAATCTACTAACACCAATTCAAGCCCCTCTGAAAACATATCTGGGTGCTTTAAGTAGGCACATTTTTTTCTCATTTAACATAGGTAGGCACTGTGTTAGCACAGGAATTACACTAGAGAAAAAGAGAAGGCATGATTTCTGTTCTAATGGAACACATTCTGTTTGGGGGAACATACATATAATTAGGCAATTCAGAGCATTATGTGTGCAGTACAAAGACAGGGACCAAGCAGAGAGTAAGTGTTGGAGCAGGCTACTTAAAGGTGACATCTAAGTTATGGCAAGGTGCATATGTAAGGATTAGCCAGATGAAAAAGATGAGAATATTTCAACATCAGGAAAGGACATAGGTAATTCTCAGAGACAGAAGACCATGATGCCATTAGGAAATGGACAAAATTCAGCCTTGTTGGAAAGTAGGAGGCAGAATTAGAATGGTAAAAGCTGTGGTTGATGTTGGCAAATGTACCTGGGTTGTCCTTCCGTGATTCCTTACACCCTCACAGCATCCTTGAAAAGAAGGTACAGTAGCCTGCTTCTGTTGTGTTTAAGGTGTGACGGCTATTCTGACTAGAGAAACATAAGATGTATTGAGATCATAGGGAAGAATGGGTGGTCACCAATGTTCAACCTACCCCCATTTAGCAGCTGAAGGACATCTCTCTAGTTGTGAGTGCCCTTTTCAGTTTCATGATGTGTTCTAGAAGATGGATAGGCAGAGGAAGAAATTAAAGGAGATGAAATATCCATCTAGGAAGACAGACCTCTATACTAGTATTTTCAAGTATGGGGAAGGAAAGTGAGAGATAAGAGATAAAAATAAAGTTCATCTCCTTGAGGCCAGTTCAGAGGATTGAGGATATTTGACTTGAATCTAATAATTTCTGTGATATAGTAGAGGTCTGAGACCTGATTGCTTTCAAGAGAACTCATATGCCCATAATTCATTATGCTTACATTTAGCCTTATATTTAATTGGGCTGTGAGATAAAATAACTTTTAGGTACAAATCTAGAAGGGAATAACTCTCAGGTTGTGACTCAGTAATGATGGGACACAAATGGCATCAGGAGAAAGGACAAATTGCTAACACAGCTTTTTCACTAATAGGAGAGTCATTTCTACAAGCATGGGAACAGAAGGCATAGTCACTTGCCAACGCTGTTTCTATTTCTATTTGTAGTCATCTATGAGAATCTTGAAATGGAGAAAACACAGCTTATGGAGAGGACTTCTGTGGGATAAAGTCACCAACATACTTACATAGGTTGCCATCCTACCAGCATCATGGCTCCCTTCAGAGATAGACATTTCAGAATTCTTTGGAGTTGATGGAATGTATTTTGGGTTTTGCACATTATTGTTAAAAGATATAATGCTTGGTGTTATTGTGTCAGATTAAATGAGGATGCATTTAATGACTTCTCTAGGTCACAGTGGTTTAAGTCTGTTGTGGAATGAAGTCAGTTGTATTTATCTAATGAGATAAAGTAACTTGTCTAAACTCCTATTATCAGGATCTGACACCATATCTGGAAAATTCTAAAGCCCAGACTACTGACTACTCTGCTCTGTTAAACCCAACTAGGTTCAAAATATGGAGGTCAAAGCTTCTTTCTTTCCTTGACATTCCTGTAATACAGTACATAGGAACACATCCTGATATTTCTTAGACCCTGAAAAAAAAAATACACTGTAAGAATGACATGACATAACAAGTGCTGAATAAAATTAACTACTATTTGTATTTCTCAACATCATTGTGTCTCTTATTTCAAGGAGTCCTCACTTTGAAACCAAATATGATCCTGAGAGATACTAAAGGGTTAAATGACTGAATAGGTACCTGTTTGCCTTAGGTCATTTCATTCATGCATGCAAGAACATTACCCCTTGAGAACCATATTACAAAAAGATGCTCAGACATTTCATAAAAAATGTATTTTGGCCTGTGCTTGGTAAATTTGTGAGTACTATAATAACAATAATATTACACCTACACTGTGACATTTTGTAATTTCCTCTGAGAAAGAAGTTTATAGCATCTTATCAATGATCCTATTCTTTATTATAGGACTTAAGAATAAAATCCTCTTGTCTTTTATTTCTAGAAAAAAAGCTCTACTGCATTTTGGGGCACAAGTGAGGAGGTTCATTTATGAATAGCTATGCTCACTTTTCATAATGTCTGCTCGGTACCCAGCTCCTTTCAACTCACTGGCATCCCAGGGCTGGAGTCCCTGCACATCTGGCTCTCCATCCCCTTTGGCTCCATGTACCTGGTGGCTGTGGTGGGGAATATCAGCATTCTGGTTGTGGTAAGAGTAGAGCGCAGCCTGCACCAACCCATGTACTTCTTCCTGTGCATGCTGGCTGTCATTGACCTGGTTCTCTCCACTTCCACCATGCCCAAACTGCTGGGAATCTTCTGGTTTGGTGCTGGTGATATTGGCCTGGATGCCTGCTTGACCCAAATGTTTCTCATTCACTGCTTTGCCACAGTTGAGTCAGGCATTTTTCTTGCTATGGCTTTTGACCGCTATGTAGCCATCTGTGACCCACTGCATCATACCACAGTGCTCACTCATACTATGGTGGGACGTTTGGGACTGGCTGCCCTCCTCCGGGGTATACTCTACATTGGACCTCTGCCTATGATGATCCGCTTGCAGCTGCCCCTATACAAAGCCCGCGTCATCATGCACTCCTACTGTGAGCACATGGCCGTGGTCACCTTGGCGTGTGGTGACAGCAGGATCAATAATGTCTATGGGCTGAGCATTGGCTTTCTGGTGCTGATCCTGGACTCAATGGCCATTGCTGCCTCCTATGTGATGATTTTCAGAGCTGTGATGGGGCTGGCTACCCCTGAGGCCAGGCTTAAAACCCTGGGGACATGTGGTTCTCACATCTGTGCAATTCTGATATTTTATGTTCCCATTGCCGTTTCCTCTCTCATTCATCGATTTGGTCACCAGGTTCCTCCTCCAATCCACACTTTGTTGGCCAACTTCTACCTCCTTATTCCTCCAATCCTCAATCCCATTGTCTATACTGTCCGCAGTAAGCAGATCCGAGAGCGTCTTCTTCAAATCCTGAAGATACAAACTAAGATCAGATGACTACCCCTTTCCCCTCTCTCAAATAAGTACATGTGTTTAAATATGGGCAGCCTTTCAAATGGGAACTTCAAGAAGTCTGAGGTGCTAGGACCAGTATTATTCAGCTTTAATAATTCTAATGGAATGCGAAGAAAGAAGGTACAGGTCTGAATTCTAAGAGGAAAATATATTTGTTTAATAACTATAGGATATTTGAGATGTGGAAGGTAAAACAAGGACAGTATCAGTAACAGAAATACCAACTAATGTTTACTCAGCAATCACATATCGTGTAATTCTTACAAACATCCTGACATCTTGTGAGGTAGGTAGTATTCACATTTGACACATGAGGAAAAAGGACAGGATACTCTTACTTGATAAACTGCACACAAAGTTTAAGCTGTCTAGATCAAATGGTTTGATTGGAGTTTATAATATATTGTGGTTTATAATTTCTACCGTTTTCTGTATCCGTTTTAATATAAGTTCTAAAAAAAAAAATCTGAAGTCAGCCTAGCCAGTGTGGATCAATGGTTGAACATTGACCTATCAGCCAGGAGGTCACAGTTAGATTCCCAATCAGGGCATATGCCTGGATTGCAGGGTCAATCTCAGTGCAGGAGACAGTTGATCAATGATTTTCTCTCATCATTGGTGTTTCTTTTTCCCTCTCCCTCCTTTTTCCTCTGAAATAAATAAAAAAATATTTTATATATTAAAATAAATAAATAAATAAATAAACAATAAATAAATAAATAAATAAATAAATAAACATCTGAGGTCATTTCGTTAAAATGGTCTGAGCTACAAGAAAAGCATTTTCTGAGAGAAAAAAAAAATGGCGGCAGAATAACTGGATGTGTCCTGAGCTTTGATCCAGAGCAGATAGAAAGAACAGCTGAGGGTCACACAGGGATTGTTTGTTGGCGAATTAAGGGACAGCTATACTCCAGGAGAAGGTGGGGGACTGCTGGACAGGACTCCCCTGACAAGGCATCCCCCACTGCTGCTGGGTTCCCTCCTGGAGCCAACAGCTCAGATGTAGAGACTGTGCCATCTTGAAGGGGAAGGTGGATGTTATTGGAAGTGTGAAAATCTACAACTATGGTACCCACTGAACAGCTGCGAACCCCAGAATACTGGTCCCCAATTGGTGCAAACACACGGATTCAGAGGAGCTCTACACTCTACCATGGAAAGGTAGGATTTTGCCTGGGATAAGGTGAGGTTACTGGTCCTGGCAGGACAGAGAAACACGTGCACTGTGGGAGCTGGAGGACCAGAATATGTCTGCACCTAGAGAAATCTATAGCTGTTGGGGCTGGCGTCATCTGTGAATGTGGAAGGGGGTCCTCAGAGTTGCTAAAAAGGGGTCCCTAAAAGCAACCCATTTTGATTTGAGGCAGAAGGACAGCCTGGGAGTGTTAAAAGTGTGTCGGCTGCTTGGATATGAGGGGGGGGGAAAGGGACTGTACAGACCTGAGTACAGCTCCAGAGTTCGCACACTTGTGCTTTTTCCTCTTCAGATCCTTGCTTCTTATTGCTAAGCCCAATACATAGGATCACCCAGTTGGGGACACACTATGAGACTGCAGGGGAAAGTTGTTTTTCTGGAACCTGGGAATCAGAGTGGGGAGCGACCATTGGAGAACCAGTTCTGGGGCAGCCCACTCCCACAAACTGGTATTGAGTCCCAGAGGGAAAGCAGGATCTAAACACAGGCTAGAGAAGACCTATAGACTTAGAGGTCAATTCAGAAACACTGCCACCCAGGGGTTGAATCACAAATTGACTCTTGTGTAATCACAAATGAAGGAATACAAGAAATTAAGACACACCGCCTGCTTAAAAATTGGGACTGGCTTACAACACTGAGGAGTAGTGGAAGACAGGGAACTGCAATACTGTCCTGACTGGGAAAGAAGAGTGCAAAACAGAACAATAGAGGAAGTAAATGACCTTCACTACTGCACATTTATTTTTTATCTTTATTTTTTTCATCTTTTACTTAAGAAACTAATTTTTTTTCCTCACTTGATTTTACCTTTTTAATTATTACATTTTTATTTTCCCAATCACTATTATTACTACAACTATTTTACCTTTTTGTTAAAAAAGTGTCATTTTATTTTCTCTTTATTTTACTTTGAGAATAGTGTTCTACATTCTATTTTCATCTTTCCTTTAGCATCATATTAATGTATCTCAACTCTATTTTTATGCAATCATTCTCTTCCTAACTTTTCCTCTTTTGTTGTCCTGTTCCTATTAGCAATTTGTTACTTTAGATTTTCCCTATTCTTTCTTTTACCCTTTGTTAAAATTTCACCCTACTTATATATCTAATTCATAATCCCCTGCTCCAAATCCATACACACCTCTCTCTTCTCTGTCTTCACTACCTAAAAAATTGTTTTTTCTCTGTCCTTTTGTTGTTGTTTGCTTGAATGTTGATTATATCGATATTTTATGCTTTTTTGTGAGATTGTTTTGCTTCTTTGTTTTTTGTTTGTTTTGTTTTTGGTTGCGTTTTGCTTCTGTTTTCCCTCCTTACATGATACAAGTTGTTGTTTGTAATTTACTTTAATCTCCAGGTACTTGTTGCTGGCATTTGGGATTAGTGGCTGTTCTATTGGAGTTTTCTCCATATGTGTGTGTGTGTGTGTGTGTGTGTGTGTGTGTGTGTGTGTGTATCTATCTATCTATCTATAACTTGTTTCCCTTTCTTTCTTATTTTCTTTCTTTTCTCTCTTACTTTTTCCTTCTCCCAATTTCATTTTAGCACTCTTTTCCTTTTTTCCCCTCTCTCTTCTTTCTCTCCTATCCACTAATTTGCCTCTCTCTGGTGGTCACCTTTATTTGGGGTTATTAATATCGTGAATACATTTCTGTTCAGTGCCTTGTGTGTTGTACCTGGTTGTGTTATATTTAATGCTTTTAAATCAATTGCAAGAGGGAGAGAACTACATAACTAAGCAACCGGAGAAGATAGATATACCATGGGGAGACAAAAAAAAAAAAAGCTCGCATATGAAAGAAAATTACACATCAACAGAAAAGGAAGTAAACAAAGTGGAGGCAAGTAACCTGTTAGAGAAAGAATTTAGAGAACTGGTCATAAGGTGGATGAATAAAATGGAAGACAAATTTGACAATGTGAGTAAGAACCAAGAGTAAAAATGAAGAAGAACCAAGAAGAAATAAAAAATGACATCGCTGCCATAAAGAACTCAATAGAAAGCAAAAGAGTAGACTAGAAGAAGCAGAGGACTGCATCAGTGAGCTAGAAAACAAGGTAGAAAAAAATACCCAAGTATAGCAGCTTCTAGAAAAAAAAATTAAAAAGCAAGAGGAGAGCCTAAGGAAACTTTGAGACAACACACAAAAAACAACAACATCTGCATAATAAGGGTTCCAGAAGGAGAGGAAACTGAGCAAGGAATAGAAAACCTGTTTGAGGAATAATGACAGAAAACTTCCCTAATATAGGGAACAAAAACCCACACAAACCCAAGAAGCTCACAGAGTCCCAAGCAAAATGAACCCCAAAAGACTGATGCCAAGGCACATTATAATTAAATTGGCAAACATCAATGACAAAGTAAGAATCTTAAAAGTGCCAGAGAGAGACAGAAAGTTATCTACAAAGGAACACACATCAGACTAGTGACTGATTTCTCAACAAAAACTCATCAGGCCAGAAGGGAATGGAATGAAATATATAGTCATGCAAAGGGAGGATCTGAATCCAAGAATACTATACCCAGCAAGGCTATCAATCAAAATTGAAGGTGAAATCAGGAGCTTCACAGACAAAAAAGGACTAAGAGAATATATTACCACCAAACCAGCAATGCAAAAAATGCTAAAGGGTCTGCATTTAGAGAAAATAGGAAGTGAAGAAGGAACACAGGGGTAAAGAATAAAAATAGCAACAAGTAAGTACCTATCAATAATAACTTTAAATGTAAATGGATTAAATGCCCTAATCAAGAGACATAGGGTAATGGATTAGATAAGAAAACACGACCCATATATCTGCTGTCTAAAAGAAACCCAACTCAGAAAAAAAGATTCACACAGACTGAGGGTGAAGGGATGGAAAAAGGTTTTTCAGGCGAATGGAAATGACAAAAAAGGCTGCGGTAGCAATACTTATATCTGACAAATTAGATCTCAAAGTGAAGGACATAATAAGAGATAAGGAAGGGAGCAATCCAACAAGAAGAAATAACTCTGGTAAACATATATGCACCCAACACAGGAGCATCCAAATACATAAAAAACTCCTGGAGGATATCAAGGGAGAGATTGACAGCAATATAACCATAGTAGAAGACTTTAATATCCCACTATCACCATTGGACAAAAATCGTCTAAACAAAAAATCAGTAAAGAAACATCAATCCTAAATGACTCAATAGACCAGATGGAATTAATTGACATCTTCAGAACATTTCACCCCAAAACCACAAAATATACATTCTTCTCCAGTGCACATGGGTCATTTTCAAAGCTTGACCATATGTTGGGTTAAAGGCAAAGTCTCTTCAAATTCAAGAAGGTAGAAATTATATTAAGCATCTTCTCAGATCACAGTGGCATTAAACTGGAAATTAGCTAAAATAAAAACAATCCAAAGAAATCAAACATGTAGAGACTAAAGAGCATGCTATTAAACAATGACTGGGTAACCAGAGAGATCAAGGAAGAAATAAAAAACATCATGACAACAAATGACAGTGAAACACAACATCCAAAATCTATGGGACACAGCGAAAGCAGTCTTGAGAGGGAATTTCAAAACTCTACAAGACTATTGCAAAAACCAGGAAACAATGGTAATACATTACCTAACCCGACAACTCAAAGAGGTACGAAGAGAGCAACAAGAAAAGCCCAGTGTAAGTAGAAGGAAGGAAATAATAAAGACCAGAGTGGAGATAAATGACAAAGACCAAAGAAATAATACAAAAAATCAACAAAACCAAGAGTTGGTTCTTTGAAAGGATAAACAAGATTGATGAACCTCTATCCAGGCTCACAAAAAGCAAAGGAGAGGATCGAAATAAACAAAATCAGAAATGAAAGAGGTGAAATAACAACAGATCCCACCGAAATACAAAAGATCGTTAAAAAAATATTATAAACAACTTTATTCCAACAAACTGGACAACCTGCAGGAAATGGACATATTCCTAGAAAAATATAACCTTCCAAAACTCAATCAGCAAGAACCTAAACATCTCAACAGTCCAATAACTATGGAAGAAATTAAAGTATTCATCAAACAGCTTCCAGTAAACAAAAGCCTGGAGTCAGACTGCTTCACAGGGCAGTTTTACCAAACATTCAAGGAAGAATTAACACCTATCCTCCTCAGACTATTCCAAAAAAATTAAGAAGAAGGAAAACTTCCAAGCTCCTTCTGTGAAGCCAGCATAACCCTAATACCAAAACCAGATAAAGACAACACAATGAAAGAGGATTACAAACCAATATCCCTCATGAACATGGATGCTAAAATCCTCAACAAAATTCGAATAAATCGGATCCAGCAATACATCAGTAAGATCATACACCATGACTAAGTAGGATTTATCCCAGGAATGCAAGGGTAGTACAATATCTGCAAATCAATAAATGTGATACATCACATAAACAAATTGAGAGATAAAAATCACATAGTCTTATCAATTGATGCATAAAAAGCATTTGACAAAATCCAACACCCTTTCGTGATAAAAACTCTCAGCAAAGTGGGAATAGAAGGCTCATACCTCAACATAATAAAAGCCATATATGATAAATGTGGGAAACTTGTTGTGCTTGATAGCCATTTTGTAGTAAGCTCCAGCCACATTAGCACTAACCTCAGGCTAGGTTTCTATTACCCCCAAACCTATCTCTTTTCCGTAAGCCAGGTGTTTCGCATTAAGGGCTAGGCCAGGTGTTTCACCTTACGGCCTAGGAATTTTCGCTAACTTCCTCATTCCTCCTTCTCCCTATAAATACCCCAAACTCCTCCTGAATAAATGAGACTTGATCAGAACTTTGTTTTGTCTCCATTCCTTGTGTCTCTTGTCCCTTTCATCCCCACTCTCCCTCTAGGGTCCTCGTTGACTTAACCCACGGGTTGGGACAAGTGGCGCCCAATGTGGCTTGAGAATGGGGGATTCAGTGAGGGACGCTGTCTGGAGAGCTGGCACAAAAAGGAGAAGATGGAGGATAAGTTGACGCGGGAACCTGCTGCGTTTTCTACACCTCGGTGCGTAGACAGCGATTATGGGTCAAGAAATGAGTCAGCATGCGATTATGGGTCAAGAAATGAGTCAGCATGAAATGTTTGTTAATGGACTTAGAAAAGCTTTAAAGGCACAAGGAGTAAAGGTTAAAATTAAACAGTTATGTGATTCTTTTGATTATATTCAAGATGTTTGTCCTTGGTTCCCTATTGAAGGAACTATTGATAGTAAGAGATGGAAAAGGGTTGGAGATGCCCTCAGGGATTTTTATGAAAGTTTTGGGCCTGAAAAGGTTCCTATAACTGCCTTTTCATACTGGAACTTAATTGATGAGGTCATATCTCAGAGGCATCGGGAACTTATAGTTGCTAATGTAATTGAAAAGGGAGAAAAAAATCCTTCAAATAGATAAAGAGAAAGAGGATTTAAAAGAACCGCAGAAATTAGATAAAAAATAAAAAATAAAAAATAAAAAAGGATTGAGAAAGAAAGTGAGGACCTCATGTCTTTCGATAGTGATGTTGAGGAAGAAAGAGGGGTGACCCAAGGAACTGAAAAGAAAAAACTTGAAAATAGAGAGCCATCCAGGGGCCCACATAATACATTAAGAGAGAGAACTTTAGAAACTGAAAAGAAAAAATCAAAGATACCTGAAAAAAGAACACCTTTAGAAGAAAAAGTAAAATTCTATAATTTAGAGGGAGCTAAACCTAAGACAAAGAAATATCCAACCCTATAAGAATTTCTTGAAGTTAAGGAGGACCTTAGTGATACAGATTGGGAGGATTTAGAAGAACAGGCAGCCAGATGTCATAATCCAGACTGGCCGCCTGTCGCTCAGTGTCCTCCGCAATATAGTCCCGTCCCCAGCGCTCCTTCCTTAGCCTGCCCGGTTCTTGACCCCAGAAAGGAGCTAAGAGATAAGATTGAATTCCTAAAAGAACAAATAAAATTAGAAAAAGAGCACCAGGAGCTTATAGCACAATCAGAGGGTCTAAAAATAGGCAAGTCTAAGAGTGAAACCAAGCCAGAAACCTCTCGTAAATAGAGACCACCTATAAGAGGAGCAGCTCCAAAATTTTCTTCCTGGTCAGAACCAATTCCAGAGTTAGATCCAGTACTATTAGTGATATTCAAGACCAGATAGACTCCTTAGCGGAGGTAGTCCTCCAGAATAGAAGAGGATTAGATTTACTGACAACAGAACAGGGAGGGATCTGTTTGGCTCTACAGGAACGCTGCTGCTTTTATGCAAATAAATCGGGCATTGTTCGTGGTAAGATAAAGAAGCTACAAGAAGACCTAATAAAAAGAAGAAGAGAACTATTTGACAACCCTTGTGGAGCGGGCTAAATGGAATATTACCCTACCTCCTTCCCTTACTAGGACCTCTGATTGACTTATTAATAATCCTATCACTAGGACCTTTTCTTTTTAATAAATTGGTGGCTTTTATTAAGCAACAAGTGGATGCCATTAAGATGCATCTATACAGGTCCATTATCATAAACTTGAGATGGCCGAAAGGGAAAGTTGCAAATTCCTTGAAAAAGGAAAATACGATAACATTCTATAGAGTAATTGAGATAATTACTCTAATATTCAAGGAATATGATGACATTCAATAGAGTAATTGAGGAATTACTCTAATAGCAAACTTTCCACCTTGGTGCGCTGGGCTGTTAGCCAGAGATGGGCAACTGGAACTTATACGTGATACCAACCGCCGCCTAAGCCAGGAACTGGGCCTTATGCTGCCCTGCTTTCCAATTACGGGTAAGGTGGGTTGGTACTGTATGGTAGTTCCTGACCTAAGACAGACACAGTCCCCTCAAGGATATTCGGCCTCTCAAAATTTAAAGAAAAGGGGGACCTGTGGGAAACTTGTGCTTGACAGCCATTTTGTAGTAAGCTCCAGCCACATTAGCACTAACCTCAGGCTAGGTTTCTATTACCCCAAACCCTATCTCTTTCCTGTAAGCCAAGTGTTTCGCCTTAAGGGCTAGGAATTTTCGCTAACTTCCTCATTCCTCCTTCTCCCTATAAATACCCTGAACTCCTCCTGAATAAATGAGACTTGATCAGAACTTTGTCTTGTCTCCATTCCTTGTGTCTCTTGTCCCTTTCATCCCCACTCCCCATCTAGGGTCCTCGTTGACTTAACCCGCGGGTTGGGACAGATACACCCACAGTTAACATCATACACAATGGGCAAAAACTAAAACCATTTCCCCTAAAAACAGCAGTCGCCCTGTCTCCATACCTTGCCCAAAGACAGGGATGCCAATTCTCATAATTCCTGTTCAACGCAGTATCTGAAATATTAGTCATTGCAATTAGACAACAAGAAGAAATAAAAGGCATACAAATTGGAAAAGAAGAAGTAAAGCTGTCCTTATTTGCAGATGACATGATATTGTATTTAAAAAAAAAAACGAGGGGAGGAAAAATGGCGGCGGAATAGACAGATGCGTCTGGAGCTTTGTCGCTGGGCAGAGGGAGAGAGAAGAGCTGAGAGTTGCACTGGGAGTGTTTGTTGGCAAGTTAGGAGTCAGTTATCCTCCAGGAGAAGGTGCGGGACTGCTGGATGGACCTCTTCTGACCAGGCAACCCCACTGCACTGGGGTTTTTGTCTGCCAGAGTCACCAGTGCAAACGCGGAGACTGCGCCATCTTGCACAGGGAGGTGGATGCCTGTGGTGGTCTGAAAGCTGCAGCTGAAGCACTCACTTAACAGTCATGGGACCTCTCTCCAATTTGCGCAAACACACAGACTCACAGGAGATCCACACGGCACACGGAAAGGTCAGATTTTGCCTGGGATAAAGTGAGGTCTCCTGTCCCGCAGAACAGAGACTCACACACTATGGGAACCGGGCTGAGGGAAAGCTGCTTCTGGAGAGGTCCGCGGATGTGGGACAGGGCATGAGCCCTAAGTGTGGAAGCGGACTCTCGGAGTTATTGACAGAGGGGAGCTCTAGAAAACAACTAGGGGAGCTCTAGAAAACAACTCGTTTTGATCTGAGGCAGAAAGACAGCCTGGGAGTTGTTGCAGTGTCCCGGCTACAAAATCCCCACAAACATGTTTTGAGAACCACAGAGTAGCAGGATCTGAGCACAGCCTAGAGAGGTCCTGTGCTTAGTCTCAGAGGTCAATTCCAAAACACTGCCACCCAGTGGATGACGCACAAATTGACTCTCGCATAACCACAAAAGAATAAAGAGATTAAGACCTCAGCAGTGGAGGTCTACTGGGAAACAGGAGTGCCAAGCAGAACAATAGTGGAAATGAATGATCATTCTATTTTTTTTAAAATTTTTTATTTTATTTTATTTTTATATTTCATTTTTACATATTTTAATTAAAAACTATTTTTTTGTTTCCTCCTCAATTGATTTTACCTTTATAATTATTAAATATTTTTCAACTAGCATTATTACTACTACTATTTTACCTTTTTGGAAAAAAACAAGTGTCATTTTGTTTTCCCTTTATTTTACTTCGGGATTAGAGTTCTACATTCTATTTTCATCTTTCCTTTAGCATAATTTTACTCTATCTCAACTCTACCTTTATGCCAACACATTCCTCCTAACTTTCCCCATTTTGTTGTCTTGTTTCTCTTTCCCTTTTCCAACTTTAGATTCTCCCTATTCTCTTTACCTGGTTAAAATTTCACCCCATTTATACATCTAATTTCAAACCCCCTACCCCAAATCCATACAAAGCTTGCTCTTCTTGTCTTCACTATCCAAAAAGTTGTTTTTCTCTATGTCCTTTTGTTGCTGTTTGCCTGAACGGTGATCATATCAATTTTTTGTAAGACTGTTTTAACTTATTCTACCTGTTTTATTTTGCTTTTTTTTTTCTTTGTTTTTTACCTCTCTTTTCCCTCGCCTCCCTCGATGCCAGTTGTTATTTGTAGTTTGTATTAATCTCCAGGTACTGGTTGCCGGCATTTGTTGGGATTAGTGACTGTTCTAATGGAGTTTTCTCCTGACATCTATATTTTGTTCCCCTTTGCTCTTTTATCCTCTTTCTTTTCTCTCTGGCTTTATTTCTCTTTCTCTTTGCCTCTTGTTCTTTTTATTTATTTTATTTATTTATTTATTTGTTTGTTTGTTTATTTTTCTCCCTCTACCAATTTGATTTTGACACTTCTTTCTTTTCTTTTTTCATCATTTTCCTCTTCTTCCTTCTCTGCTTACCCCTAATTTGTCCTTCATTGGTGGTCACCTTATTTGTGATTAATAACATCGTGAATACATTTCTGTTCAGTGCCTTGTGTGTTGAACCTGGTCGTGTTGTAATTTGTGCCTTTGAATCAACGCAGGAGAGAGAACTACATAACCAGACACCTGGAGAAGAAAGACCAGAAGAAGAAACAGCCCGCATTCGACAGAAAGGCAGGTATCATCAGAAAAGCAAGTAAACGAAATAGAAGCAGAAATAAGCCTGCCAGAGAAAGAGTTCAGAGAAATGATCATAAGGTAGATGAAAAGAATGGAAGACAAAATTGACAATGTGAGTAAGAGCCAAGAAGAAATGAAGAAGACCCAAGAGGAAATGAAGAAGAAACAAGAAGAAATGCAAGAATAAATGAAAAATGATATCACTGCTATAAAGAACTCAATAGAAAGCATCAAAAGTAGACTAGATGAAGCAGAGGACTGCATCAGTGAGCTTCTAGAAAGTACAGCAGCTTCTAGAAAAAAAAGTTAAAAAGCAAGAGGAGAGTCTAAGGGAACTTTGGGATAACATGAAACAAAACACATCCACATAACTGGGGTTCCAGAAAGAGTGGAAACTGAGCAAGGATTAGAGAACCTGTTTGAAGAAATAATGACAGAAAATTTCCCCAATATAGGAAAGAAAAAACCCACATAAATCCAAGAAGCTCACAGAGTCCCAAGCAAAATTAACCCCAACAAACTGACATCAAGGCACATTATAATTAAATTGGCAAACACCGATGACAAAGTAAGAATCTTAAAAGCAGCCAGAGAGAAACAGAAAGTTACCTACAAAGGAACCCCCATAAGACTAGCTACTGACTTCTCAACAGAAACTCATCAGGCCAGAAGGGAATGGAATGAAATATACAAAGTCATGCAAAGGAAGGGTCTGAATCCAAGAATACTGTACCCTGCAAGACTCTCATTCAAAATTGAAGGTGAAATCAGAAGCTTCACAGACAAAAAAGGACTAAGGGAATATATTACCACCAAACCAGCAATGCAAGAAATGTTAAAGGGTCTGCTGTAATAAAAAGAAATAGGAAGTGAAGAGGGAACTTTGGGGTAAAGACTAAAAATGGCGACAGATAAGTACTTATCAATAATAACTTTAAATATAAATGGATTAAATGCTCCAATCAAAAGAAATAACGTAACCGATTGGATAATAAAACATGATCCATATATCTGCTGTGTACAAGAAACCCACCTCAGGAGAAGAGATGCACACATTGAGGGTGAAGGGATGGAAGATGGTATTTCAGGCAAAAGGAAATGAAAAAAAAAGCTGAGGTTGCCATAATTATATCTGACAAATTAGATCTCAATGTGAAAGACATAACAAGAGATAAAGAAGGCCACTTCATAATACTAAAGGGAACAATCCAACAAGAAGAAATAACTCTGGTAAACATATATGCACCCAATATAGGAGCACCTAAATACATTAAAAAAATCACTCCTGGAGGATATTAAGGGAGAGATTTACAGCAATAGAATCATAGTAGGAGACTTTAATACCCCACTGTCACCACTGGACAAATCCTCTAAACAAAAAATCAGGAAATAAACATCAATCCTAAATGACTCACTAGACCAGATGGAATTAATTGACATCTTCAGAACATTTCACCCCAAAGCCACAGAATATACATTCTTCTCTAGTGCACATGGGTCATTTTTAAACATAGATCATATGTTGGGTCATAAAAAAGTCTCTTCAAATTCAAGAAGATAGAAATCATATCAAGCATTTTCTCAGACCACAGTGGCATAAAATTGGAAATCAACTATAATAAAAACAATAGAAAGAAATCAAACACATGGAGACTAAACAGCATGCTATTAAACAATGACTGGGTAACCAAAGAGATCAAGGAAGAAATAAAAAACATCGTGGCAACAAATGATAATGACAACACAACAATAAAAAATTTATGGGACATTGTGAAAGCAGTCTTGAGAGGGAATTTCATAGCCCTACAAGCCTACTGCAAAAAACCAGGAAACAATGGTAATAAATTACCTAACCCTACAACTCAAAGAGCTAGAAAGAAAGCAACAAGAAAAACCCAGGGTAAGCAGAAGGAAGGAAATAGTAAAGATCAAAGAAGAGAGAAACAACATGGAGACCAAAGACACAATTCAAAAGATCAACAAAACCAAGAGCTGGTTCTTTGAAAGGATAAACAAGATTGATGAACATCTAGCCAGACTCACCAAGAAGCAGAGAGAGAAGACCCAAATAAAATCAGAAATGAAAGAGGAGATATAACAACAGACCCTGCCGAAATACAAAGGATTGTTAAAAAATACTATGAACAACTCTATTCCTACAAATTGGACAATCTACAAGACATGGACATATTCCTAGAAAAATATAACCTTCCAAAACTCAATCAGGAAGAATCTACACATCTCAATAGTCTAATAACTATGGAAGAAATTGAAGCAGGCATCAAAAAGCTTCCAGCAGCTGAGACCAGTTTGGCTCAGTAGATAGAGCATGGGCCTGCGGACTGAAAGGTCACAGGTTCAATTCCAGTCAAGGGCATGTATCCAGTAGGGGGCGTGCAGGAGGTGGCTGATCGATGTCTCTCTCTCATCGAAGTTTCTGACTTTCTATCCCTCCCCCTTCCACTCTGTAAAAAGTCAATAAAAAATATATTAAAAAAAAAAAAAGCTTCCAGCAAATAAAAGCCTGGGACCAGATGGCTACACAGGAGAGTTTTACCAACATTCAAGGAAAACCTATCCTCCTCAGACTATTCAAAAATATTGAAGAAGGAACCCTTCCAAACACCTTCTGTGAAGCCAGCATCACCCTAATACCAAAACTAGATAAAGACAACACAATGAAAGAGAATTATAGGCCAATATATCTCATGAACATAGATGCCAAAATCCTCAACAAAATTCTAGCAAACAGATCCAGCAGTACATCAGAAAGATCATACACCATTACCAAGTAGGATTCACCCCAGGAATGCAGGGATGGTACAATATCCACAAATCAATAAACGTGATACATCACATCAACAAATTGAGAGATAAAAATCACATATTCATATCAATTGATGCAGAAAAAGCATTTGACAAAATCCAACACCCTTTCTTGATAAAAACTCTCAGCAAAGTGGGAATAGAAGGATCATACCTCAACATCATAAAAGCCATATATGATAAACCCATAGCTAGCATCACACTCAATGGACAAAAACTAAAACCATTTCCCCTAAGAACAGGAACAAGACAGGGATGCCTACTCTCACCTCTCCTGTTTGACATAATACTGGAAGTATTAGCCATTGCAATTAGACAAGAAGAAGAAATAAAAGGCACCCAAATTGGAAAAGAAGAAGTAAGGCTGTCCTTATTTGCAGATGACATGATACTGTACATAAAAAATCCGAAGGACTCCATACCAAAACTAATTGACTTAATAAATGAATTCAGCAATGTAGCAGGATACAAAATTAATGCCAAGAGCCGAAACTGGTTTGCCTCAGTGGATAGAGCGTCAGGCTGGGGACTGAAAGTTCCCAGGTTCAATTCCGGTCAAGGGCATGTACATTGGTTGTAAGCACATCCTCAGTAGGGGCCATGCAGGAGGCAGCTGATCGATGTCTCTCTCTCATCTATGTTTCTGGCTGTCTTTTCCCTTCCCTTCCTCTCTGTGAAAAATCAATAAAATATATTTAAAAAATTAATGCCAAGAAATCTGTGGCATTTCTATACACTAATAGTGAAATTACAGAAAGAGATACTAAAAAAGCAATCCCATTTACCATCGCACCCAAAAAATTAAGATACCTAGGAATAAACCTAACTAAAGAGGTGAAAGACCTATATGTAGAAAACTACAGGACACTGAAAAAAGAGATAGAGGAAGATGTAAATAGATGGAAGAGAAACCATGCTCATGGATTAGGAGAATCAACGTCATTAAAATGTCCATACTACCCAAAGCAATCTATAGATTCGATTCACTACCAATTAAAATACCAGCGACATATTTCACAGACCTAGGAAGAATTCTTCATAGATTCATCTGGAACAAAAAAAGACCACGAATAGCCATAGCAATTCTGAGAAAGAAGAATAAAGTAGGTGGGATCTCAATACCAGATTTCAAGCTATATTACAAAGCAACTCTTCTCAAAACAGCCTGGTACTGGCACAAGAACAGACATATAGACCAATGGAATAGAATAGAGAACCCAGATATCCACCCAAACCACTATGCTCAACTAATATTTGACAAAGGAGGCATGAACATTCAATGGAGCCAAGATAGCTTCTTCAATAAGTGGTGTTGGGAAAATTGGACAGATACAAGCAAAAAAAAAAAAAAATTGAAACTGGACCACCAACTTACACCAAATACAAAAATAAACTCAAAATGGATATAGGACTTAAACATTAGAAGGGAAACCATAAAAATACTAGAGGAATCCACAGGCAGCACAATCTCAGACATATGCCAAAAGAACTTCTTCACTGATACTGCTCCAAAGGCAATTGAAGCTAACAACAACAACAACAACAAAAAACAAATGGGACTACATCAAAATAAAAAAGCTTTTGCACAGCAAAAGAAACCATCAACAAAACAACAAGAAGGACCACTGTATGGGAAAACATATTTGCAAATGTTATCACTGATAAAGGTTTAATCTCCAAAATCTACAGCCAACTTATACAACTTAATAAAAGGAAGATAAACGATCCAATAAAAACATGGACAATGGATCTAAATAGAACCTTTTTGAAAGATGACAGAAGGAAGGCCTAGAGTCACATGAAAACATGTTCAAAGTCACTAATTATCCGAGAGATGCAAATCAAAACGACAATGTGATACCATCTTACACCTGTCAGAATGGCAATAATCAAGAAATCAACAAACGACAAGTGTTGGTGAGGATTGGGAGAAAAAGGAACCCTTTTGCACTGTTGGTGGGAATGCAGACTCGTACAGCCACTGTGGAGAACAGTATGGAGTTTCCTCAAAAAACTAAAAATGGATCTCCCATTTGACCCAGCAATCCCATTCTTAGGAATTTATCCTAAGAAATTACAAACAGCAAACAGTAAGGATTTATGCAACCCTATGTTCATAGAAGCACAATTTACAATAGCTACAATTTGGAAACAGCCTAGGTGCCCGTCAGCAGATGAGTGGATCAGAAAATTGTGGTACATGTACATAATAGAATTCTATGCTGCCATTAAAAAGAAGGAATTCTTACCATTTGCAGCGACCTGGATGGAACTGGAGAGCCTTATGCTTAGTGAAATATGCCAGTCAATGAATAAGAATCACCATATGATCTCACTCATTTATGGATAATAAAGAACACTATAAACCGATGAACAAAATGATAGATACAGAGGCAGTAAAGCATCAAACAGACTGTCAAATTATAGCTGGATTAATGAGACGTGGGGTAGATAAGAGATCAATCAAAGGACTTATATGCATGCAGATAAGCATAACTAATGAACATAGACACTGGGGGGTTGGGGTATGCCTGGGAGGAAGGGGGGGGTAATAGGGAGTTATGTATACATGTAACACAATAAAAAAAAAAAAAAAGAAAAAAAACCCGAAAGACTCCATCCAAAAACTAATGGACCTAATAAATGAATTCGGTAATGTAGCAGGATACAAAATTAATGCCAAGAAATCTATAGCATTTCTATACATTAATAGTGAACTTATAGAAAGAGAGACTGAAAAGCAATCCCATTTACTATAGCACCAAAAAAATTAAGATACCTAGGAATATACTTAACAGAGGAGATAAAAGACCTATATGCCTAAAATTACAGGATACTGAAAAAAGAGATCAAGGAAGATGTAAACAGATGGAAGAACATAACATGTTCATGGACTGGGAGAATCAACATCATTATAATAACCATACTACCCAAAGCAATCTGTAGATTCAATGCACTCCTCATAAATATCAATGACATATTTCACAGACATAGAGAGTAGTCTTCAAAGATTCATCTGGAACAAAAAAAGACCCTGAATAACCACAGCAATTCTGAGAAAGAAGAATAAAGTAGGTGGGATCTCAATACCAAATTTCAAGCTATATTACAAAGCCACTGTTCTCAAAATAGCCTGATACTGGCACAAGAACAGACATATAGACCAATAGAACAGAATAGAGAGTCCAAATATCCACCCAAATCACTATGCTCAATTAATATTTGACAAAGGAGGCATGAACATACAATGGAGTCAAGATAGTCTCTTGATGTTGGGAAAATTGGACAGAAACATGCAAAAAATGAAATTAGATCACCAACTTACACTATCCACAAAAATAAACTCCAAATGGATACAAGTCTTAAACATAAGATAGGAAACCATAAAAATACTAAAGGAATCCACAGGCAGCAAAATCTGAGACATATTCCAAAGGAACTTCTTCATTGATACTACTCCTAGGGCAATGGAAGCTAAAGAGAAAATAAACGAATGGGACTACATCAAAATAATAAGGTTTTTCACAGCAAAATGAACCATCAACAAAAACAACAAGAAATTCCTCTGTATGGGAGAACATATTTGCAAATGTTATTACTGATGAATTTAATTCTCCAACATTTAAAGGCAACATATACAACTGATTAAAAGGAAGATGAATAATCCAATTGAAAAATGGGCAACTGACCTAAATAAAATCTTTTTAAAAGAAGACAGAAGAAGGCCAAGAGACACATGTAAATATGCTCAAAGCCACTAATTATCCGAGAGATGCAAATCAAAACGACGTGATACCATCTCACACCTGTCAGAATGGCTATCATCAGCAAATCAAGAAATGATGTGCTGGAGAGGATGCAGAGAAAAAGGAACCCTCATGCACTGCTGGTGGGAATGCAGACTGGTGCAGTCTCTGTGGAGAACAATATGGAATTTCCTCAAAAAACTAAAAATGGAACCTCCATTTGACCCTGTAATGTCACTCCTAGGAATATATCCCAAGATATCAGAAACACCAATCACAAAGGATATATGCACCCCTATGTTCATAGAAACACAATTTACAATAGCTAAGATTTGAACACGGCCTAGGTGCCCATCAGCAGAAGACTGGATCAGAAAACTATGCTACATCTGCACAATGGAATACTCTGCTGCCATAAAAAAAGAAGGAATTGTTAATTTAGTTCACTCAGAGGTCAGCATGTGAGATTCCATGAAAGCTCAGAAGGTACATAATTTAGCTTTGAAATGGAATGGCAGAGGAAGTAGAGCAGAAGAGATTTCCAAAGGAGGTAACCCATAAGCCAATCTTTGAACAATGAATAATGAGGCAAAGAATAATGAGGTGGATGGGAGGTGTGGCAGGATAACTTTGTCAGATATAACTTCTAGTTCTGAACTGACAATACCACCAGGCTTTCCTAACACCACAGCTGGGAATAAATCTCACAGGATTGCATCTTTTTCTTACATCATTTTATGCATTAATAGGAAGAGTCTCATTGTGATGCTGGGGACACCCTACAACCACACAATGGAAACTCCTGCCACCTTCTTCCTTGTGGGTATCCCAGGTTTGCAGTCTTCACATCTTTGGCTGGCCATCTCAATAAGTGCCGTGTATATCATAGCCCTGTTAGGAAACACCCTCAACTTGACCACAATCTGGATGGATTCCACTCTACATGAGCCCATGTTCTGCTTCCTCTGTATCTGGCTGCTGTGAACATTCTCATGGCATCCTCTGTAGTGCCCAAGATGGTGAGCATCTTCTCCTTAGGAGGCAGCTTCATCAACGTTAATGCTTGGTTCATTTAGATGTATTTTGTCCATGTAACCACAGTTACCCTATTTCCCTGAAAGTAAGACATCCCCCAAAAATAAGACCTACTTCCAGTTTTGTCTCTCGCTGTAATATAAGGCATACCCCCGAAAATAAGACCTCCCCCTAACATAAGGCTTCCCCGGGCTATAAGGCCCCTGAAGCTACTGTAAGGTGTCTGACTCCTGATTTAAAGAGACCTTGTACTGCCTGAACAGCTCCGGCTGCACTGCGGCCAATCAGTGAGCTGGTTTGTGATGACAACTATTACCGTACCGTATACAGGTAATAAATTTCCTTTTTTCATTGTTCAACAATGTGTACCGTATTCTTCTTCATTAAGACATCCCCTGAAAATAAGACCTAGCGCATCTTTTGGAGCAAAAAATATAAGACACTGTCTTATTTTCGGGGAAACAGGGTATGGAGACAGGGCTGCTGCTGGTCATGGCATTTGACTGCTATGTAGCCATCTGTAAACCTGTACACTACAAGAGTATTCTCACACCTCAAGTGATGCTGGGAATGAGTATGACGATCACCATCAGAGCTGTCATATTCATGACTCCATTAAATTATATGGTGAGCCATCTACCTTTCTGTGGCTCCAACATGGTTCTCTATTCGTACTGTGAGCACATGGCTGTGGCCAAATTAGGATGCACAGACACCATGTCCAGTAGTCTTTATAATCTAATTGGTTCTTCCATTATTGTGGGCTCCAATGTGGCTTTCATTGCTGCTTCTTATACTCTGATTCTATAGGCAGTCTTCAATCTTGACTCAAAGAATGCTCAGTTGAAAGCATTAAGCACATGTGGCTCCCATGTGGTGGTGATGGCTCTGTACTACCTATCTGGGATAGCATCCATCTATGTGGCCTGGCTAGGACAGGACATACTACCTTTGCACACCTAAGTGCTGCTAGTTGACTTATATGTGGTAATCCCACTTGCTTTAAACCCCATTATCTATGGTATGAGGACCAAATATGGGGGCAAATATGGAGTTTGCTGATGCACTGTCTCTCTAACCATTCTAACCTGAGTTCATGAACACAGTCTATTCAGATCCTGAGCAGTCAAGCCTACTTACAAATAGTATGTCTGAAAGATATGAGGAGATGGTTTGTTTGATTCATCTGGTGAAAAAGCAGTTCTAAGATGAAACTATAAAGAATATCCTTGTATAATTTTTCAATTTCTAGCAAGAATGTGAATAAAATGGTTAATTTTTTGACAACATGTTCAATGGTTTCAATCAACTAGTATCTGAATTAGAGACAAATTTGGGCAGAAAAATAGATTTGGAGTTTTTCTTTCCTTAAAAGAAACCAACTCTTTGGCCTCTCCACACCTGGCTGATTTGATCAGAACTGTTCATCTCTTCATGTGATTATATGGAAGTAGCTATTAATATATGACTCTGTTTTCTGGCCCATTGATGAATCCATTCAACTTGGGCCTTGTGCTCACCCCTGGTCTAGAGTTCTCCAATAAAAATGGATTCCAGTTTATCTCAGGAGATGTAAACTTGGGAACACTGATGAAAGCCATTTTCTAACACATGAACTTGAAAAGAGAAATCTATTCCATATCAGAAGAAGCACATCTATAAGACGGGATGAAGAAACTGAGTCTCTGGTTTCAATCCATTTTGGATACTTGAATATACCTTTATTATTAAGTCCTGTAAGAACCTGCTGTATTGTTTTACTATATCCCCATTGTTAAGCTAGTTGGAATCAGTGTATTAATCACAAGCTTTTTATTTTTAAGCAGCAGAGGCCAAGGCAATGCGAGTTTGATTTTGGGCAACTTTCACTTTTCTTTCTAGTCCTGCTTGTGTAACTTAACTGTAGACACAAAGGAGAGGACTCCTATCTAATAAAGAGGGAATATGCTAATTGACCATCACTGTGTCACAAAGATGGCTGAACCCACAGCTGAGGCCCAGTTCCCATAAGGAGCCTTAATGAGCAATCAGCAAGGACCGAGGCTCTGCCCTCCCTGCCTGGCTGGGCTTGACATGGGACCTCAGACCATATCCCCCACCCAGCAGGGCTTGACGGGGACCTCAAGGTGCACCTCCAGTGCTTGGTTGGGGAAACTCAGACCATTCCTCCACACAGCAGGTTTGACAGGGGACCTGAGGCTGTGCTCCCCGCCCTGGCATCAGGCTGGGGGACCTCAGGCTGCACCCCCCTTCCCCAGAGCCAGTCCAGGGGACCTGTGGCTATGCCCTCCACCCAGCGGGGCTTGTCAGGGCACCTCAAGGTGTGCTTCCTGTCCTGGTGCTGGGCTAGGGGGCCTCAGGCTGCTCCTCCCGCTCCGGTGCCAGGCTGGGGGACCTCAGGCCACCCTCCCCCCTTGGTGGGGCTTGACAGGGGACTTTAGGCCACCCCCCGCCCAGCACCAAGCCAGGGGACCTGAGACTGTGCCCCCCCCTGCCTGGCTGGGCTTGACAGGGGACCTCAGATCATGACCCTAACCCAGTGGGGCTTGGCAAGGACATCAAGGTGCACCTCCAGTGCTTGGTTGGGGGAACTCAGGCTGTGCTCCCACACAGCAGGGCTTGACAGGGGACCTGAGGGTGCGCCCCCCCTACCAGTGGGGCTTGATGGGAAACCTGAGGCTGTGCCCCACACCCTATCTGGTGGGGCTTGACAGGGGAACCTTAGACCATGCCCCAGACCCAGTGGGGCTTGACAGGGGATCTCAGGCTATGTCCTCTACCTGGTGGGGCTTGATGGAGGACCTCAAGGCATGCTCCCTGCCCTGGTATGGGCTGGAGGACCTTAGGCTACCACCCTTCCGTCCTGGCACCAGGCCAGGGGACCTGAAGTTTTGCCTCCTGCCTGGCAGGGCTTGACAAGGGTGGGAATGGCTGGGTCTGGATCTAGCCTAATGGTGGGTTGGTGAGTTTAGGTTTCACATGATTTTGTGGTGCATGTGGGTGGGTGGGGACTTGACTCTGGGTCCAATGGTGAGCCCCAGACTCTGAGAGGAGGAAGGTTTTCATATACATTTTACTAACTTTCTTTCATCTCTCACACTTTTATTATAGAGAAAGGGCAAATAGCAATATTAAATTATTTCCTCTAATTAACCTCCTTTTAATGTGCACGAATTTCATGCATTGAGTCACTAGTCAAATATAAAAGGCCTTTCTTCTTTTGAACACCTCTCAAGAGGTATGTTCGGGGATGAAAAGGTTAGAAAACAATAGCAATATCACTAATGAAGCTGAAATGTCACTACTCTTCTCCAGCTCATCAGATACTTGTTATATATATTATATATATATATATAATATATATAATATATATATACTTGTTATATATATAATATATATATACTTGTTATATATATATTTATATATATATAAAGTTAAATCTTTATTATTCAGATTATTACATTTCTTTTTCCCCCTCCATAGCACCCCTCCACCCAGCTCCCACCCTTCCCTCTGCCATTACCTCCCTCCCATTGACCTCATCCATAGGTGTATGATTTTTGTCGTCTCTCACTGTACACCCCTCACCCCTTTCCCTCTGAGAATTATCAATCCACTCCCTTCCTGTGCTCCTGATTCTATTATATTCACCAGTTTATTCTGTTCATCAAATTTTTAATTCACTTAAGTTATAGATTCACTTGTTCAGATATGTATTTGTTGTTCATAATTTTTTGTCTTTTACCTTTTTCTTCTTTCTCTTCTAAAAGAGTACCTTTCAGCATTTCATATAATACTAGTTTGGAGTTGATGAACTCCTTTAGCTTTTTCTTATCTGTGAAGCTCTTTATCTGCCCTTCAATTCTGAATGATAGCTTTGCTGGATAGATTATTCTTGGTTGTAGGTTCTTGCTATTCATCACGTTGAATATTTCTTGCCACTCCCGTCTGGCCTGCATCATTTCTGTTGAGAAATCAGCTGACAGTCGTATGGGTGCTCCCTTGTAGGTAATGAACTGTTTTTCTCTTGCCGCTTTTAATATTCTCTCTTTGTCTTTTGCTCTTGGTATTTTAATTATGATGTGTCTCAGGGTAGTCTTCTTTGGATTCCTTTTATATGGGGTTCTGTGTGTTTCCTGGACGTGTAAGTCTATTTCTTTTACCAGATGTGGGAAGTTTTCAGTCATTATTTCTTGAAATAGGTTTTCAGTATCTTGCTCTCTCTCTTCTTCTGGCACCCACACAATTCTGATGTTGGTACGCTTGAAGCTGTGCCAGAGTCTCCTTACATTATCTTCACATTTTTGGATTCTTTTCTCTTCTTGCTTTTCCAGTTGAATGTTTTCTTCTTTATATTTCAAATTTTTGACTTGATTCTTGCCTTCCTCTAGTCTGCTGTTAGGACTCTGTATAATATTTTTTATTTCAGTCAGTATCTCTAGTTGTCCTTTTTCATCTCCTCTTGGCTCTCGCTACCTTTATCCAACTTTTCTAGCATATTCTTGAAAAACATAAGTGTGGTTTTGAACTCTATATCGAGTTGTTTTTTTCCCTCCATTTCTTTTGTTTGTGATCCCTTCCCTTGTCTCAGCATTTTCACTATGCCAGGAGAACTTCTGTGTTGGATTCAGCCTTATGATACCAGACTTGCAAAACCAAAGAAGCCTCTGTTGAGCTTGGGATGGGTGGAGTCTCAGGGCTTAAGGGACCGCCTTGCCTTCCAGTCGGCCCCACCCTCCACAGCCCCTGAGTCTCACCTGACTGGGTAATTGCTGGAGCAGTCCTTGTGCGCGCGTGCCCGCAGTGCCTCTGGACTGCTGCCTTTCCGGCTCCCCTGTGCTCCAGGACCACACGAGTCTAGGTCCCCAGGGTTTCACCTGAAACAGGGGCTTAGTGGAGTCAGAAGTGGCACAGTTGGGAGGGTCTGTCTTCCGCCCACTCGCAAAAGCTAGCGGCACAATCAGCAATCTGTCCTCTGTGCAGTGCCATGCGCGCCACCAGGCCTCTGATCTTTTGCGACTCCCCTAAATTTCCGTGCACCTCTCCCTTTTCACAGTCCAAACTCCCCCCGTATGAGTTTTGGCTGGATCTGGTGTTTAGTGTAGTAAGATAAGGAGTTCAATGACTTTGAGAGTCTCCGTTTCCCTCCTGCCAGAGAAAACCAGCCAGGTATTCCGGCACCTGCTCTCTCCATGCGCGCATCTCTGCACCTCAGCTTTTTGCAGCTCCTCTGGGTCTCCATGATCCCATCTCCTTCCCTCTAGCTGTAGAACTTCCACTCAGCCAGCTTTCTGTGGTTTTGGATGATGTCTGTTCTGTCTTTTAGTTGTAGTTTTGAAATTGTTGTGTGAGGCAGCACTGTAGGTGTTTACCTATGCTGCCATCTTGGATTCTCTCTGTTTTATATTTTACCTTTTCAGAAAGTGTTAAAGAGAATAATCAGTATAAGCTCAAAAAAAAAAAAAGGTTTCATATGTTGGAGTACATATACTTAACTCTGATACAATTGAAAATCTTAATAAAATAAAGGATAGCCCATAAAATTAACATGTACATATTTAAAATAAATACCCAATAGATCTCTTTTAAAAAATTATTTGAATTTAGATACAGAGGGAAAAAGGGAGGGAGAAACATTGTTTTGTTGTTCCATTTATTTATGCATTCATTGTTTTTTTTCTTGTATCTTGTATGTATCCCAACTGGGGATGGAACCTATAACCAACTGAGCCAGGCGGTCAGGGCTACACAATAGAATTCTAATTCAATAATTTTAGGTACTATTAGAACTGCAGTCTTATAATTATCACTCATGTGATAATTCTTCCAACTAGACATGCTATATAGTCATACCTTTTGCTAACATCAGACTTGTCTGTCTACTAGGATATATTCTGTTTCTGAATACCAGTGGAGCAGAAATCAGCCTCTAAAAATCTGATAATGCATTGAGCTCCCAGAATAGTAAAAAGAAATTCTCCTCCTCTTGCAACTCCATAATATAAAAACAAATCAAAATGAGGTTTGATTAAGACTTCTATTTTGAAAAGTCACACTATTCTTACTTCATAAGCAAACCAAAAAATTGACTAGTATCTGATGAAAAGCAACAAAGACACAGTCTGGCTTGCACCCAAACCAGAAATATCTTCACAGCATTTCCATTAAGAGACCTACCCTGCAGTTTTGTTTCATTCACGTTATATTTCCTGAAACTGGGATCTACTGTTGGCACTCAACTCTATTGAACTGAATACTTTACAAAGTGGACTGGTTCCTTCCCATGGCTATTTCCCAAACAGAAAATCCTGTGCTTTCCCCAATACATTCAGATACAACTCCTATCCTCTCACATAAAACAGTGTGTGCTCATTTAACTAGTGCCTGTGATTCACAGCACTCTCAATGTTTGCTTTTAAGACATTACAACCAATCCTGCTTGAAAAAAAGGTAGACTATAAATTTCCCGATTTGCCCTCTGTCTCTTCCTTTTGCAGAACTCATGCAATTCACCCTTTTAGTAGCCTTTCCCTTCAAGGCTCAGGCACTGCACCCCTTGGTTTCTGTCAGTAAAACAAAAATAGTCAAATCTCATGTCTGAACCTTGCCTTGTGGCAAATTATCATATCAAATTGGAGGTGTGAGGGTAGTCATTTTCAGGGAATATGCAGGCACTCTACCCCCCACATGGCTATCTGCATCTTTCCCTTTTTATAATACTTTTATAATTATTAGTTTTTGAATAAAATTAGAACTAAATATCATCTAATCTTTCATGCCCTTTTGAGGCAAGGGGAGCTTATTTTTGGTTTGATTTTAATAATAAGATTGAAAGTTCCCTCACGTGTTTATCAATACACACACACACACTGCTAGACTGAGGGTACAATGGTGAACCAGACAAATAGGGCTTGTCTTCATGGGGTTCTTAGAAGAGAAGTGCACATACTAATAAATACTCTGAAGAAAAGGGTTTTCATATGTTTAAAAACTCCAATCTTCTTACCTGGTCTTAACAATCAGAAAATATGAAATAAACGATGTGACATCATTTAAACTGTAATTCTTCTAACAAGCAATCATAGCACCAAAATCAGCTTATAAACAAAAAAGCAAACAAACAAAACTCCAAAGTCTCCAAATAGTACCCAACAAATTAAGCCATCTTACTCCTCAGTTCATTCTAGGTTTGAATGAATTTATCAACTTTTCTCTGAAACCCACCTTCTAAGGATTATCCTAATAAAACAGTAAAACAACAATACTGACTTTTCCCTAGCCTCTTTTGCTAAGTGTCTATGGACATCTAATGGGAAGCAACTCCTACAAATCTATTTCTCAAGTTTATAAACAATACTACCCTCCACATGGCTACTTGCCTACTTGCCTCTTCCTCTTCTGGACCACTTTGAGTCCTCTCCACAAAAACACACACAGCCCCTCAACTTTAGGTCAGCTCAGCACTTTACCAAGACCAGGTCTACTGGTCCACTCCCCTTCTACTAATGCTTAAGAAGTGACTTGGAAGCGTGGTGGGCAAACTGAGTTTATTTCTCCATTTTAACTTTTTTACCTCTTTTATTTATTAACAATTAAAGTAGAAAGACAGTTTTTGGTATTATTACAGGAATTACTTTGCCTCTGTCTATACATCACCTAGTATCTTTTTTACTCTTCATTCCTAACCCAACATCACTACCTTCATGTCTAAAGTATATAAGAAGTTGTTTAAGTCATGGTGACGATGTGATGTACACGTTGTAGCCTCTCGCAATAGGCAAAACCATGAATTCTTCATGGTAGTCTTATAATTCATTTCTAGACACAACCTTCCCACACCACACTCTTAAGGCCTGCAGTGAGTTATTTTTGCCACACACAATCATTCACAGGTCAATAGCACAGATACAGTCTAAGTTCCCTTTCACTATCAATAGAGCTCCCAAACTGGCTTTCTGTGCCTAGTCCTACTCTTTTCCTCACACTGCCTCCCATTTCTCCTTCTGCCACAGACTTAGAGAAAATGAAGGAAGGGAGAATGTTACGTAGTTACCAGAACGATTCAGATTCCCTTTGTGACACACAAAACATCTAAACTTTAGCTCAACTAGCTTGTGGGGAAGTGAGTCTTTTTCCTAGGCATTTTGTTTTTCATTTTAAATGATCTTGTCTCTATCCTGTAATCCCAGTTCCAATTCTAATCCAAACAAGACAAATGTACAACAGATACACAGTATATTACAGTACCCAGAGTTTGCCCTGGTTAGGGCCAAGTTCTGTCTAAAGGGCTCTAGACTGTAAGGAGAAGCCCTGAGACAGAGGCCCTGCTGTAAGATGCTGGCCGAGAATGTGAGATAGGAAGGTAACATGGGCAATATTCTCAACTTGCCTTCCTCTGTCCCTGAGAAAGGAACACAAGTATGGGATGGATCTGAGATCCTCACAACAACCCTGTGAGGTAGGAGAGTATACAGCCCCTCTACCTATTTTTCCAGAGGCTGAAAAATCTTTCAATCAGGTGGGAAGTTTCAGACTCAAATGTAATGAATGACACGCAGACATGTGACCTGAGAAGCGAGTCTTGCCAATCTTGTTTCATTTCGAATGTGAGAAATACATTATAATCTCTACAATCTTCTTTCAATAGCTCTGTGAGAAATAACTTGCTCTATTAAGGCCATTTCAGTTTTCTCATCCATAAAGTGAAACTAAAAACAAGGCTCACAGGCTCTCTGATCCTGCCACTCAGCGAGAAGGGCAGAGCCAGGACACAAGTCTCCTTAGAGTCTGAGACAGTGGCGTGTCCAGCTCGTGCTGAGGGGGATGGCCACCAGAGTAGTCTGGACAATCTGCAATGAATGTCTCTAGTTTGCAGGTCAGAGAACACGGTTCAAACATTGCTCATCGGCAGCAAACCTCAGGTGAGGCCTCCTCCAACTGGCCTCTCCAGAACAGCCAACTCTGGATGTGAGCAGGATTTTTTGCCAACAGGTTTCCAGAAGGTTGGATCTACTTCATCGTCCTTTGTGACTTAGTTATGGCACTAACAGGGACTGAAAAAGAGGGGCCTGAGCTCCAGAAAGGACAAGTCCTCTTTGTGAGTGTCATTTGGATCTTCATCATCAGCCCTGTCATGCTTCCCTCACAGGGACAATGCTCATGTGACTAAGCCTCACCTCCTTCACGTGAGTGGTTTAGTGAGAGACATGGGCTGAGGAGCAGCAGACCACTGGGCCAGACAGAGGAATCCCAAATTCTAGGCTCAACTCGGTTTAAGGGAACCCTTGTCCGGGGCGGGACCCTGCAAGACCCCCAAGGCCCAGGTGAAATTCCGAGGCCTCTGGCTCTATGGTGGGTCTCAGTCCTCTCCGTCCAGGGAGCAGATGGCCAGAGGGGCGGTGTTGTTGGCACCAATGCTGTAGCAAGGACTAAAGTAGGGCAGGAGGCGCCCAGGAAAGGGATGGTGGGGGAAAGTGAAAATGTGGGAGCCGTTGTCGGTCACGT
This sequence comes from Lasiurus cinereus, assembly GCA_011751065.1. Lineage (NCBI taxonomy): Eukaryota > Metazoa > Chordata > Mammalia > Chiroptera > Vespertilionidae > Lasiurus > Lasiurus cinereus. The sequence goes on along the minus strand of JAAGEH010000135.1, from coordinate 11,607,718 downwards.
TGTAGAAGGAGATGTCCTGGGCCTCATAATCCAGGAAGACACCCACCCGTTGGGGAGCGACTGGCAAGGGCAGGAGGGGGTATTCATCAGTGCCTGCCCGGTACTCATTGCCCTTCCTCAACCTTATCACCCAGAAGCCATAGTTGGGGGATAAATAGACCACTTCCTTCCGGTCGACATCTTCCTTACACACTCCCAGGCCCCATTCAGACCTGTCTCCCACCTCTACCTCCCAGTAGTGCCGGCCTGAGGAGATGCACTGGCTGCCCAGGACGATGTTATAGCGGTAGAATCTCTCAGGATTGTCAGGCAGTTTCTGGTTGGTGTCTCCATAGCGCACGCACTTTCTGTCTTCAGACACGATGAGGCGGGAATAAGCAGTGTCTGGATCGAGGCGCACATCAGCTAGGGACAAAGATCCTGGTTGGCAATGCTGGTACAGAGTGAGGGGCCATAGGAGAGGTCTCCCTGATAAATACAGCCCTGGATTTCTGAGTGACAGGTGGGAGTGGGATTAGTTGGGGTATTCAGAAAACACTGAATGATTTTATTTTTCTGGGTGGGGACCATCCCACTGCCCATCACAACCTCACCCAGCACTCATTACCTGCATACGTCTTTAGGATCTCTCTCAGGCCCGGCACACGGCAATCTGTCTTCAGTTCCAGGGAGACTGGTTCTGGCCGCTGGAAGCTCCAAGACTTGCTCCTAATAGAGAGGGGTAAGCCTTGGGTCAAGAAGTCTTAGCTCAGCCACATGGACCTTCCCTTAGTACAGGGAAGGGGCCCTTGCCAGGGAGATGCCATTCCCCAGCATCATCAGGCAAAGCTGTGATGCTTATTCAAACGAGAGGAAGGTTTTTGGCACAGACAGAACATTCACTTGACACGGGGAGAGGAACAGGTGTGCCACACTCACATGGACATGTCTGTAATGTTTTTCCCTCTTAGAGAGATCTCTTTGAAACCACATATTTTATAACTTTTCTGAGATTCTTATTGGTAACACTTGAAATGAATCTGATCAAATACAAAAAAGAAAGGTGAATAAAGCTTCTTTGGCCAATGCCAAAGAGGGAGAAGATTATGGAGCAGCCCCTCGTTCTCTACTGCATGAGTCTCTCTGTTCCTTCCCCACTTCTGGCCAGGCCCCACTATCCCTGGGTCTGCCAGGGGCTTCAAGAATGGGAACATACCTGTTTAAGACCTCCCGAATGCCCTGAAAGGAGAAAAAAGTGCAGCACATGAGTATCTGCTACTCCTTGGAGGGATCAGACAGACATTGAGTGCTGGGAGGGGGTTTCTCTAAGGGTAAGGGAGATGCAGAGCAAGGCTGGAAGAAGGTGTGCAGAGGTGGAAGGGAGAAGCCTATGGGAAGGGAGGATAGGCTGAACTGGATTGGCTGATTCTCAGCAATCTGGCCAAAGGAGTAGGAATGCAGAGCTGCCTGAACTCTGCCCCACCTACCTGTCTACAATGGGCCAGGTCATCCACCAATCAGGGGCAGAAGTAGTGCAGGGATGGGAGGTGAATACGGATGCACTCACCTGCAGCATCCAGCGGACAGGCCTCTGAGACCTCTCTTCCAGCTCTGCGATCAGCCGACACAGGACCCGGCTCTGCTGGATGAGCACATCGTGATTCAGCTCCAGTTTCTGTCTTGTCTCCCTCTCCTCCTGCTCCAGGCTGGCGAGAGCTGAGGCTGCCTCTGCCTCCAGCTGCTGACCTGGTGGCTTGTGCTTTAGTAATTGCCGATACTTCTCAAACTCCCACACGATACTCTGCTTTCGGGTTTCCACTTGTATCTGCACAGCCGGGATCGGAGAAAAGCACCGATATTATTCGTGCAAGGGCCAACAGGAACTGTGCGTACACACAACACTGGAATGATTTGACACCAACTGTATGCCTGGCACTGTAGAGGCCAAGTTAAAGGCTACTATTTTTCTTGTCTTCTGTTCTCACATGCTTCTGGGGCCCTATTACCTATCCTTATCCACTCCAGTAGGGCCCAGGGTATTATCTTGGTACTATGTGCTCTAGACTATTTCCTATTTTCAGAAGAGTATATGCTATTTTCAAAATAATGACCAAAGCATTACACTTGAGCCTCTAAGGCAGGTAACAACTATACTGGTAGATGCTTTTGCTTCTTACTGGTATTATCTCAGTTCAATATGTTGTTTTTGACTGGTTCAGTGTTACCTTCTGTTGATCTAAAGTTCTGACAGTTTGGTAGTTATGGCCTCAAATTATTTCAGAGGCGATCTTCTAGTGTATGTGAGATGTGTATGAGAATATGTAAGGGCACTAGGCCAGAGGTTATCCTTACATCATAATCAAGATAATGGAATGAGAAGTACATGGCCTGCCTAGGGCTGAACAACCTGTGGAGGAAAGGAAGCTGGCATGAGGACCCCCGGCTCTGACTTCAATCCCCACATTCTGCTTATAGAGATGAGGAAGTCACCATGGCCAGTTCCAGGACAGCACCTGAACCACCCAAACTCCTTCCCCAGGTGGCAACCTGCCTTCCAGGTGGCAGTTCGTTTCCTCTCACCAACTTCCAGCTTCCAGGCCTCTTCTTGCTCTTTCCTCAGGTGTTCCAAAGCCTCGTGGAGTTTCCACTGAAAGAGATAAAAACCTCAGCCCTATGCATAATGGGGCTTGCTATGTAATGGGGAAAAAGGTGTACCTCAGGTGATGAGCCAGAATAAATGCTGGGAGCAAAGGGATGCCAAAGAGAGAATGGAATCCTGCCCACATGACATCCAAGGTAGCTCTCGTTCTGAGAATCATTTCAACTCCCTAAGTTTCTGCAAAGTGAAAAAAAATGTCTGTTTCCAAGCTTGCCAGAAGACCTCCCTGGACTCCTATCCATGCATCTTTATACTTATCTTCTACATTACTCTATGGTCTCCTAAAATCTTCCTATTCAAAGTGTGGTCCAAGTGGGTGGACAGCATCAGCACCACCTGGAAGCTTGTTACAAATGCAGAGTCTCGAGCCCCACCCCAGACCTCCTGAATTAGAATTAGAATTTTAGCAAGAATTTGGGGTGGTTCAAATACTCAGTAAAAGTAAGAAGCACTATCCTAGAACACTCATGCAAAATATTACTACTGGAAAGCATAAAGTATTCTGATGATGACATTAACCATTTTGTTAAAAAGTTATCAAGTGCCACATAAACGCTTAAGTACTAAATACACATTCAGTACTCAACCCCTTGAGACTGGTACTATCTCCCCACTGTACAAATAAGAAAACTGATGTTGAGAGAGAGAGAGAGAGAGAGAGAGAGAGAGAGAGAGAGAGAGAGAGAGGGAGAGACACTCAAAGCTATTCAGCTAGTAACTAGTTGAGCTGGGATTTAACATGCCTATGTGATACTGCCTCTATTCTAATACTCAAAACAAAATGAACAAGTAAATACTTTTAATTTTGTAGAAATCCTTCTCACATAAAAAAAACCCCAGCTAATTCTGGGGATTTGTTTTATATTCTTACTTTCTTATCTCAACTTCCAGAAAGGAAATTAAGACCAGTATTGCATCAGAGTCACTGGCATAATGATTCTGTAAAGATATGTCAACATGGACAGCTGAGGAAAGTATAAGAAGCTGGAAGTCGATGAGGGTAGATTAAAAAAAGGAACAGCAGGTGTGTCAGAGATGACTCCCCCTGCAGTCTCCACCCCTCTGACCCCCCCAAAAAAAATGCCTGAAAGAGGAGAAAGAATACTGGCCCAAGAGCAATACCTGAGTTATATCATTTGATCTTCCTTTAACTAAATTTTAACTAACTTAATGAAAAGTCAAGCCTAAATGTCTCAGCCATAGTCTCTTCCAGCTCTAAAACCAATTACCATGCTCTCAAATTTATAAGTCTCAGTTTTGTCTATAAAATTAAGGGGTTAAAGTGACTCATACAATGTCAATTGACTATTTGTGGCATTGCTAGGGGTTTGCAGTTTCTGGTAGCTATAGTCTTGACTACTCCATATCAGATTCATTCAATGCACCAAGAGCTCCAGCTAAACCAGACTGCCTCTCCTTCAAATTCTCAGAAAGGAAGCATCTTTGGGTTAGGCAGTAAGCCATTTTGGGGTTGGGGAATGGAGCATGGAAGTAGGAGGAAAGGAAGTCAAAGGAGGTCATAGATGCGAGGAGAGATGTGGCTCACTGTTATCAGGTCCCAAGGCTCTGTGGACATGAGGACCAAAGGAATCAGTTCTCATTTGATGTCTGGGGCCGCTGGTCAAGTTCCTAATTTAGACATAGCCACGTGAGAGGCAGGGGAGAGATCAAGGTAGCTAGCCTCAGACTCCCACCTTGTACTCCCAGGCGACATCCTCCATGGGCACGACGCTGTGGGCCTCATGCTCAGAGGACTGGCTGCAGGTCTCACATGTGATCAGGCCATCCTCTTTGCAGAACATCTTTAGCTGTTCTCCATGGAGCTCACACACATCACCCTTTAGCCCCATTCCTGGGTGCAGGCCTAGCAGACAGACTTTTTCTACCACATTGGCCAGTTGCCAATTAGGCCTCAGGTTCCCTGGTTGGACAGGAGTTCGGCAGAGGGGACATGTGTAACCCCAGTTCTGAGATTCCCCTGGGACTTCCCAGAGTCCAGCGAGACAGCTGTGGCAGAAGCTGTGGCCACAGTCAATGCTCACAGGTTCCCTCAGGTAGGCCATGCAGATGGGACAGGCCAGTTCTTCCACGACGGCTTCCACCAGTGCTGCCGGATCCATGGCTCCTTTTCACACCCTCCTCGGAACATGAACAAAACCAGGTGGAGGTACTGAAGGCTGAGGAGAAGAAAAGAAAAACAGGTAAGAGGAAAATATAACAGAGGAGCAAATAAATAGGATCCATAAATGAGATGATTCTTGTGTAGAAAAAAAAACAAGTTCCTCCTTTCAATCCTTCCTCAGTCCTTTATTGACCCTGTTTAATAAGCACTGGCCTTCCCAACTGAAGTTCTGACCGGGCCACATTACTCACACCACAGAGGGACATCTGGGGATGCTGGAGCAAGCGAATGATGGGAATTCTCACTTTCTATTCATTCAGTCATCTCTGATGTTCCTCTGGGGTCATCAGTCCCACCTCAATCATGCTCTCCAAATCAGCATGATTCTTCTGGAACTTAGATAAGGTCATAAAAATGGGATGTTTCAGTACCTAAAATAAGGCCAGAAATACCCCTAGTCTCACCCTCTGGTATGTTTATATGTACACTTACATACTAGTACTTCAAGGGGCAAAAAGAGGCTATGCCAGAAACCCATTACCTACATGCTCAATTGGCAGATAAAAACAAAGGTCATCTGATGTTAATCAAACACATATGATGAAGGCGGCACTACCCCGGCAAGAAACCTGAGATTTTTGCCAGGGCCACATATGGGTATGTAACTTACACAGCCAATGACATGCTCTTGGCACAGTTGCAATATTTATTTGTTCACTTTGCAAGTTTGTGTTAGCAGCTAGAATCTGTAAATGGAAGAGCCGTGTTGGTCTTAGTCACTGCTCTATCCTCAGCCCCTGAAATGCAGTTATTACTGAATAAATATTTCTTAAATAAATAAACCACCTAGACACAGGAAATAGTTCCTAAACTCAATAAGCTTTTATAATTTGTTAGAAAATCGAGAGCTTATGTTAATCATAATAGCAAGCACTCCTTGCGCACTTACACTATCCTGAGCATTTTACATGGGCTAGCTTAGTTTATTTCACAACCTCTAGGAGAATCTATTATTCTACTGTTCTTACAGATGTTTGGTCCTGGGCCCCACCATTCTATCTTGGGCAAATTACTAACCTCTCATAGCTTCAAGGTATGATAAAAATTCAAGAGAGAGAGAAATTACTGTGTTTCGAGTAGTCCAGTAAGTCTTCCTGGAGGTAATGAAGCAATAAGTAGATTTTGCAGGACTCTCTGTTAAAGGCGAGCGGGAGGTCCAGCCTTCTCAATGGCCTCCCTGTCTCCTGGTCTCCCCCTCCATCCCCCACTAACCCTACCAAATTGTGGGATCTAGTATCCTAAAACCTAGCTTTATGAAATCACTAGCCCACTGAAGAGCCTATCCTGGTTCTCTAGCACCCAATCCAATAGGAAGCTCTTGTTCTTCATCCTTGAAACAGCACCCATCTCCAGTCAAGCAAAGAGAGAAACTTCCACATGTTCCTACAGACTCCTGCAGACTTTCCTGGTCATTTTACCCCAGCTGGGTTCCCGCTGCTCTCCCAGCTTGAAATGATTTCTCCTTGATCCTGTTCTTAACATCATTTGGCATGTATGTGTTTATTATCTTACTTGCACACTAGAAGTTTCAAGAGGATAGTGACATCATCAATTTTGTTCACTCCTATATCTCTGAGACTAAGAACAATGCCTCCAATATATATATATATATATTTTTTTTAACATACAAGAATTAAAATGCAATTGTTGAGGTCTAGGTGATCCTAGGTTGGAAGTGGAAAAAGTGTCAACATCCTCATCTAAGACAGAGGGGCACTAAGAGCTACCACAACCCAGGGTGAGATCTATTATTGAAAGCTACAAAGATCAACAGGATAATAATAATAATAAAGAAGAAGAAGAATGGAAAACTGGTGGGAGGTAAAGAAAGAGTAAAATGATAAATCAAGAAATGCGGAGTAAGTCTATTATTTAGATTTAGTAGGGTCTTAAAAAGATTTAGGCATGGAAAAGTTAAAAGCGACGGCCTCTGTAAAAAGGATTTAGAGGTGGGTTAGCTATTACTCTTAGGGTATAAAACGTGCTTCATTGTTTCCTTTGTTCTACATATAAATTACCTCGACAAAACCTTATTGAACATTTAATTGCTTCGAAATTGCCTTTGGCAGAGCGGGGAGTCAGTCTGGAAAAGGCCTTTGAAGGGAGGGGGCAGAGCTTGGAAAAGCCTTGCGAGGAGGGATCGGAGTGGGGTGAGGGGTGAGTGGAGGCGGCGGTCTTCCGGGTTCGAGCGGAGGGGCGGGGGCGGGGGCGGGGGGCGGGGGCGGTAAACCCTAGGCCCCGGGGCCGGGGGCAGGGCCCCAGAACAGAGGCAGAGTGAGGAGACTTCGCAGGACCTCTGACTTCAGAAGAGGCACGGCTGTCCACCCTCCCCCCTCAGGCCGCACTAGCGCCCCACGGCGACCGCGGAAAGTGGAGATGCCAGGTCCCCACGGCCGAGCGTCCGCAGCGCCACCGGACCGCAGCACTTACCGCCCGTGGGCAGAAGGTTCCCGCAGCCGCCGGCTCCTCGGCCTCTCGCCGGCTCTTCGGCCTTCCGCCCGCCCTCAGGCCCCGCCCACAGGGCCGAAGCCAATGAGCGGCGGGCAAAGGCCCGGCGCCGGAATTCGTCTAGCGGCATCTTTGTGGAAGCAGCCAATCACAGTCAGGGATCAGGACAACCGTAGCCAATCAGAGGGGGGGGGGGGACGGGGCCTCCACCTCTGGGCATGCCTGTTTTTTTTCTCTGCTCTCTGGATTTTTGTGTCCCTTCCCCAGCTCAGAGCCCCTTAAAACTGTAAAAGGGCCCAGGAGCCTGTCCCAGGACGAATCGAAGGGTGGGGCTCTGGGATGAGGGCGTTCTGGCTCTGTATCAGCAGAGGCCCCCTTGGTTCCCGGTTCCAGGAACCATTGACGTCCCACGCTTCAGCTCCTGAGCGAAGCTGTTCCTTCCGGATGACGACATCTAATGCTGGTCCATTTGCCAGTTTCCTGTGTTAAACTCATTAACATGTGAGATCAGCCATGCTTGGTTCAAGGACAGAAGTTAGCGCAGGTCTGGGCACATAACAGCTCTGCAGTTTCCAGCAAGTTAAGCGACCTCTCCTGGCTGCAGGCGGCGGATACTGGGTTCTTACAAACCTCCCTCTGGAGTATTTTAGCAGGCACAGTTCCATCACTTTTGCTGCAACACACCTTAAAGTTAGAAGCAGATTCTAGGAGCTGCTGGAATGAAAGTGAAATGGATCCTTGGTCACAAACTGTCATTTAGAAAAAATAATAAAATAAAAATTTATTAAACAACTGATACTCCTCCCTCGCCCAGACACAGACTTCTATACAGACATACAGCTTCTAAAGCAGTGGTTCTCAACCTTCCTAATGCCACCACCCTTTAAGACAGCTCCTCATGTGGTGGTGACCCCCCAACCATAAAATTATTTCCGTTGCTACTTCATAACTGTAATTTTGCTACTGTTATGAACTGTAATGTAAATATCTGATATGTAGGATGTATTTTCCTTGTTACAAATTGAACATAATTAAAGCATAGTGATTAATCACAAAAACAATATGTAATTATATATTGTGAAATATTTATTTCTAATTACAAATAAATGAAATTTTTTGTCTTGAATCATGGTTAACAGTCTTCATATAACAACAGTAAACTACATTGCTACACTTTATTGCACCCAGGAGTGGTCTGTTGGTTCCTAAGACCATGGGAAATACGTGTTTTCCAATAGTCTTAGGCGACCCCTGTGAAAGGGTCGTTCGACCCCCAAAGGGGTCACGACCCACAGGTTGAGAAACGCTGTTCTAAAGGGAGTGAATTGGATTTTTCTTTGGACTCCATGCACCTTGTCCTTTTCCTGATACTTAGGTGTTTACTGAATAAGCAGATGAAGGCACATCCAAAACACATGGAGAATAACAAGGAAATCCTCCAGTTGAAGCTCATTTCCATTTTTTTGGATTTAAACTCTTTGGGTCCTCAGGCCAATATCAGGACCCAGGACATGGTTGAAATTCTGAAGGGTGAGGCCCAGAAAATTCCTGAAACAAATGGGGGAGCAAAAAAAGAAGAAAAGAGGTAACTGAGATCTGAGCTGGACCATCTGTTTCACCTGAATCTGGAGAAATGTCTGCCATGACAGAATAGGAAGAGAATTCGTCGTCGAAACAAGCCACTTTAAACATCTAGTGACCATCAACGTTTTGCAACACTTTGTGCTGGATGCTGGGATTACAACTGAGTCACACAGTCTCTGCTCCTGAAGAGCTCAGGATCAAGATGGTTGTATTACAGGGCAGTAAAGAGCTCAGAAATTTCCAGGGCAAGTGGAATAGGGAAATAGGAAAGTTAAAACAAGGCCAAACAATGTGGGTAATTTGTAGCCAGTTTATAAATAACAAGCCATTATCTTCCCCAGACAATAGCAAATGGTTAAAAACCTCCCTAAGGAGAGAATGCAGAAAAGGAAGGGGGAAGGTGAAAGGGGAAAAAAAAGGCCAGTTTTACTCTCTAAGCAGAAAATTCAGCAGTTTTAAGACTTGACAAGATAAAATGGCCAGGTGCTTCTCATGAATTCTGGGAAGGCCACAATAAAGTAAAAAGGGACCTTGATAATTAATGTGTACCAAAATATTCAGTAGAGGAATTCTGAAACCTGTAGATAGAAGGATTTTGATGGTTTAATTATTTAATTTAATTATTTAATCCATTTTGAGTTTATTTTTGTATATGTATATGAAAGTGGTTCAATTTCATTTTTTCTATGTATCTATCTAGTAATCAGTTACTGAAGAGACTATCTTTACTCCATAGTACCAGTATAGTCTTGCTTTCTTTTCCTTTTTCTTTTTAAAATATATTTTATTGATTTTTTTTATAGAGAGGAAGGAAGAAGGATAGAGAGTTAGAAATATTAAAGAAAAAGAAACATTGATCAGCTGCCTCCTGCACACCTCCTACTGGGGATATGCCCACAACCAAGATACATGCCCTTGACTGGAATCCAACATGGGACCCTTGAGTCCTCAGACACTCTATCCACTGAGCAAAACCGGTTAGGGCTTGCCTCCTTTTTCATAGATTAGTTGATCATATATTAGTATGTGAGGATTTATTTTTGGGCTCTCTATTTTGTGCCATTGATCTATATACATTGTATCTGTTTTTATGCCAATATCATACTGTTTTTTTTTTAATTGAATTTATTGGAGTGACAGTGGTTAATAAAACTATATAGTTTTCAGGTACACAATTCTATAATATGTCATCTGTATATTGATTATATTGTGTGTTCACCACACCCCAAGTCAAGTCTCCTTCTAGTATCATATGTTTTGGTTATTATAGTTTTGAAGTATAATTTGACATCAGGGAGTGTAATACCACTTTGTTCTTTCTCCTGATTTCTTTGGGCTGTTTGGGGTCTTTTGTGGTTCCATATAAATTATTGTATTAGTTGTTTTAATACTGAGAATACCATTGGTATTTTAATAGGGGTTGCATTGAATCTACATATTGTTTTAGGTAGTAAGGACATTTTAATAATATTAATCTTCCTAACCCATGAAAAGGTATATTCTTCTATTTATTTGTATATTCTTTAATTTCTTCAATATCTTACAATTTTTAGAGTACAGCTTTTTTCCTTTCTTGGTTAAATTTACTCTTAGTATTTATGCTTCTGATGCAATTGTAAATGGGATTGTTTTATTAATATCTCCTAAATATTCATTATTTGTGTATACAACACAACAGATTTCATATATTCTGTATCCTAAAAGTTTGCTGAATTCATTTATTCTAATGGTTTCTTTATGGACTGTTTAGGGTTTTCTATACTAGAGTATTATAATATCTGCAAATAAAGTTTTACTTCTTTCTAATTTGAATGCCTTTTATTTCTTTTTCTTGTCTGATAGCTGTGGCTAGAATATTCAATACCATGTTGAACAGAAGTGATAGTGATAGTGGGCATCCTTGCCTTGTGAAAATATTGAAACAAAAATATAGGGATAGAGTATTATTTTAAAAGCCATACCATTGTCTACTTTACAAGTATTCTTATTACTATAACAAGTAAAACACTGTTTGAAAAGTTCCTTTGGAAAATAGCCATTTAAAAATGGAACCAGCATGGTGCTTGATGTTGCTACCAAAAATGTAAGAGGACTTCCCATTAAACATGTCTCAATTGAAGTAGTAGAAATGTGAGTTATGAGTGAACATCAACAAGAAGACCAATAATCTCTGCACTAAGAGGGAATTAAAAAGGAATCTGTAAACCTCCTAACTTTAACTGTGCACATCAGTGTCCACCCTGCCCTACCAAAAAGGAGGATAAGATTGCTCAGAGATATGAAAAAATTAATTTCATAATGTTAAATTTTTTAAGTTAAACAAAAAGAAAAGAATAGTCACTTGGAAAGTCTGCCTGCTCCATCAAGATTAGGAGTTAGGAAAGATCTCCTTAAGCAAGGATGTTTAGACACATGAAGGCTAAGTATTAATCAGAACAGAGGGTAAAATTAATGTCCTTCCCATGGATAAAAATATGTGAAAGATGAAAGGTGAGAGAAGGCTTGGCACATTGTAGCCGTGGGATAATTTTGGTACATCTGGGACTCGGTATGCAAAATGGAGGTAGACTTGCTGGTGATGGGCTTTAGACATACACAAAGGTGACTCATGGAGGCCTTATGAGCTGGGTTAAGAAGTATGATGCCTGATGTTGTTACCAAAACTTTTCATTCTATGTCACTGGGAAGATACTACAGACTGATTTGTGCTTTGAAGGTCGCACTGGCCACAGTGTGGAGAGTGAATTGGTAGGAAAAATATTCAGGGAGGCTGACCAGTGAACGAGTTATTCTAATGATCTAGGCAAGGGCTTATTTTGGCTTGAACTGGAGTAAAGACAAAGGAGATGGAAAAAATAATATAATTTATGAGCTATTCAGGAGGAAAACAAAGAAGACTTGATGATTTTCTTAAATTATTTTTTAATTGCAGTATAATTTCAATACAATTTTGTATTGGTTTCAGGTGTTGTTAGACAATTATATACTTTACAAAGTGTTCCCTTGGATTATTCCAGTACCCACTTGACACCATACATATTTACCACAGTATTATTGACTCTTTTCCATATGTTGTACTTTACATCCCTGTGACTATTTTATAATTACTAATTTGTACTTCTTAGTCCCTTCACCTCTTTTACCCAGTCCCTCAGTGGCCCCTCCCTTTGGTAGGGGGAGTTCACTGTTGGGGGACGAGGTCCACTCTCTGTGTCTATGAGTTTGTTTCAACTTTGTTTGCTGATTTATTTTATTCTTTAGATTACACATAAAAGTGAAATCAAATGATATTTGTTTTTCTCTAATTGACTCATTCCACTGGGTACAATACCTTTTATTCATGCTGTTGCAAATGGTAAGATTTAATTTTTTTAAATGTCTGAGTAATATTCCATTATATATGTACCACAGCTTTTTTATTCACTCATCTATTGATGGGCACTTAGATTCCTTCCACATCTTGGCTATTGTAAATAACACTGCGATAAATATAGGGGTCCATATACTCTTTCAAGTTAGTGTTTATATTGATAAGTCCCTACAGTGGAATTATTGGGTCATAAGGCAATCCATTTTTAACTTTTTGAAGAACCTTCATACTGTTTTCCATGGTGGCTGCATCAATCTGCATTTCCACCAATAGTGCACAAGGGTTTTTTCTGCATCCTCGCCAATATTTGTTTGTTGATTTTTTCAAGATAGCCATTCTGACAGGTGTGAGGTGATGTCTCATTGTGGTTTTAATTTGCATTTTTCTAACAATTAGCCATGTTCAGAATATTTTCATATGTCTATTGGCCATCTGTATGAAAAGGACTTAGTGCATGACTGGATGTGTTTGGAGAGGGAAGTGAGAGAGAAACAGGGAGAAGGTGGAGAATATGGCTCCTAGATTTCTGGCTTGGGCAACAGAGTCATTTCTGTAACAAGGAACAAAACACACACACTGGAGGCACAGACTGGGGACCAGAGATAATAAGCTTAGTTGGAGGTGCTGAGTTTGAGGTGCCTTAGGACACATAAATGGTGATGTCCTATAGACATTGCCATGCCTTGAGTTCAGGATATTGGTCTGAATTGGTTGGGAGATAAAAACTATGGGAGCAGGTGATATTGCTCCCACACTACTCATGGTTACCATGTGGAGGGGAGAAGACAGAGGGTCGCCCAGGGTCAAAGCCTTGAAGAACTCCACTAGTAATGTGAGAAGTAAAGGACAGAGAGCCTCTCAACTAACTCTATCTTGTTGACATTTGTGTTCAATCTCTTCTATCTCCAAAATCACATTTTATTTTTATTTATTTTTTAAAATTAAATCTTTATTATTCAGATTATTACATTTGTTTCTCTTTTTTCCCCTCCATAGCACCCCTCCACCCAGCTCCCACCTTTCCCTCTATCCTTACCTCCCTCCCATTGATCTCATCCATAGGTGTATGATTTTTGTCCAGTCTCTCCTTGTACACCCCTCACCCCTTTCCCCCCTGAGAATTATCAGTCCACTCCCTTTCTGTGCTCCTGATTCTATTATATTCACCAGTTTATTCTGTTGATCAAATTTTTAATTCACTTAAGTTTTAGATTCACTTGTTGATAGATATGTATTTGTTGTTCTTAATTTTTTGGCTTTTACATTTTTCTTCTTCCTCTTCTAAAAGAGTATCTTTCAGCATTTCATATAATACTGGTTTGGAGTTGATGAACTCCCTTAGCTTTTTCTTATCTGTGGAGCTCTTTATCTGCCCTTCAATTCTGAATGATAGCTTTGCTGGATAGATTATTCTTGGTTGCAGGTTCTTGCTATTCATCACGTTGAATATTTCTTACCACTCTTGTCTGGCCTGCATCGTTTCTGTTGAGAAATCAGTTGACAGTCGTATGGGTGCTCCCTTGTAGGTAATGAACTGTTTTTCTCTTGCTGCTTTTAATATTATCTCTTTGTCTTTTGCTCTTGGTATTTTAATTATGATGTGTCTAGGTGTGGTCCTCTTTGGATTCCTTTTATATGGGGTTTTGTGTGCTTCCTGGACTTGTAAGTCTATTTCATTTACCAGATGTGGGAAGTTTTCAGTCATTATTTCTTGAAATAGGTTTTCAGTATCTTGCTCTCTTTCTTCTTCTGGCACCCTCACAACTCTGATGTTGGTACGTTTGAAGCTGTCCCAGAGTCTCCTTACATTATGTTCACATTTTTGTATTCTTTTCTCTTCTTGCTTTTCCAGTTGAGTGTTTTCTGCTTCTTTATATTTCAAATTTTTGACTTGATTCTTGCCTTTCTCTAGTCTGCTATTAGGACTCTGTATAATATTTTTTATTTCAGTCAGTGTATGTTTAATTTCTAGTTGGCTCTTTTTCATCTCTAGTTGGACCTTTTCCATCTCTAGTTGGCTCTTTTGCATCTCTAGTTGGTCCTTTTTCATCTCCTCTTGGCTTTCGCTAACTTTATCCAACTTTTCTAGCATATTCTTGAAAAACCTTATAAGCGTCGTTTTGAACTCTATATTCAGTCGTTTTTTTTCCCCTCCATTTCTTTTGTTTGTGATCCCTTTCCTTGTCTCGGCATTTTCACTATGCCAGGGAAACTTCTGTGTTGAATTCAGTCTTATGATACCAGACTTGTAAAACCAAAGAAGCCTCTGTTGAGCTTGGGATGGGTGGAGTCTCAGGGCTTGAGGGACTGCCTTGCCTTCCAGTCGGCCCCGCCCTCCACGGCCCCTGAGTCTCACGTGACTGGGTAATCTGGAGTGGTCCTTGTACGCACAAGCCCGCACTGCCTCTAGACCACTGCCTTTCTAGCTCCCCTGCGCACCAGGACCACACGAGTCTAGGTCTCCAGGGTTTCGCCCAAAACAGGGGCTTAGTGGAGTCAGAAGTGGCACAGTTGGGAGGGTCTGTCTCCCGCCCACTCGGGAAAGCTAGAGGCACAGTCAGCAATCTGTCCTCTGCGCAGTGCCGTGCACGTCACCAGACCTCTGATCTTTTGCGACTCCCCTAAATTTCCGTGCACCTCTCCCTTTTCACAGTCCAAACTCCCCCCGTTTGAGTTTTGGCTGGAACTGGGGTTTAGTGTAGTAAGATAAGGGGTTCAATGCCTTTGGGAGTCTCCGTTTCCCTCCCACCAGAGAAAGCCAGCCTGGTACTCCGGCACCCGCTCTCTCAGCGTGCACGTCTCCGTACCTCAGCTTTTTGCAGCTCCTCTGGGTTTCTGTGAGCCCCTCTCTTGCCTTCTAGCTATAGAACTTACACTCAGCCAGCTTTCCTGTGGTTCTGGATGATGTCCGTTCTGTCTTTTAGTTGTAGTTTTGAAATTGTTGTGCGAGGCAGCAGTGTAGATGTTTACCTATGCAGCCATCTTGGATTCTCTCCAAAATCACATTTTAAAAACTTTCCTTTAATCTATCAATTCTTCACATTGCCTATTTCCCTGCTTCTCTTCAAGTACAAAATGATTAAAAAAGTGATCTACACCCAAGTTCTCCATTTCTTCTCAACACACTCCTCACTCTACTTCATTCAAGATTCTGTTCCTACCAGCTTACCTCACACTTATCCTGAGGTAACCAGTGACCTT
The DNA here is from genome assembly GCA_011751065.1 of Lasiurus cinereus. NCBI lineage: Eukaryota > Metazoa > Chordata > Mammalia > Chiroptera > Vespertilionidae > Lasiurus > Lasiurus cinereus. The sequence goes on along the minus strand of JAAGEH010000135.1, from coordinate 11,592,295 downwards.
TTCTATTTCAGTCTATAAACAGCTTGATCTCTCCGCAGCCTCTGCACTGCTGCCCTCCCTTCCTTTCCAATGTATTTTCTTCCTCTGGCTGTTGTAACACTATCACAACTGGATTTTCTCCTATGTCAGTGACTCTTACAGTTGTTTTGAATAATAATAATAAACACAGACATTCACTGGAGAGTTGCCAGTATTTTCTTTTATTTTTCTTTTCAAACTGAGGCTAGGGTGGACATACCATTAATAAGTGGTTGGGCTCGGATTTGGACACAAGTCTGTTTCCTCAGAGAGACCTACATATAAAAACAACCATGCTACATTGTCTTTTGTGTGTGTGTGTGTGTGTGTGTGTGTGTGTGTGTGTGTGTGCGTGCTGCAGAACCGAAGGGGGATGATTAGTGGTTCAAGGAAGAAAGATCTGTCTTGAGAGAAAGGGAGAGCTAAGGGGCAGCATAGTACTATGGAATGAGTTGCTTCCCCAGGACCGTAAGGGGCTGCAACTCCCCAAGATTACCACAAGAGGGCAGTATCAAGAAGTGAGAAGCTTCCTGAGCACAGCTCTGGATATCCTTGGATAGTTTATTCTAAACGTGAGTAACAATATCCTTGTCTGTGTGTTTTCTAGTGTGTGCCCACACTGCCATTCCAGTAGCTCCTTTGTTTTCCCCCCAGTGTGGGTCATTCCTTTTCTTCTGTCGAACCTACAGCACTTGCCTTCCCTCTAGTCTACTGGGCTGGCCTTAGAATAGTAACAGAGTGCAGCCCCTTTGGGTAGAACTCAGGGCTCAGCTTTCCTGGGGCACCTGAGCCGAGTGTGACTCCCAGGGAGCCTGGAGTAATTCACTCTTCATTATCCCTCACACTCCCTAGAGTCCCAAAAAGCTATATATGGGCGGTGGCTTTGGACAGAGATACTGTAGGTGAGTGAATTAGGCTCAGCTCAGGTAGGGTAAGTGAAGCTTGCCACAGAGACCTGTAGGATAGGAGGCATTTCTGAGGAAGCCTGCCCTTTGCTGAGACAGCCTGGTTGCTTGGGGAGTCTGCCTGCTCCTGCACCTCCCAGATCACAGAGGCCTGAATTTCAGACCTTATTCAGGGACCTATCCAAAGAGGAATTTCTTCAAACTACTGTGAGACCTATTCCAAACTTTCAACTCCCCAGTTCCAGCCTCTCACCCTTCACTGAAGAAACAAGGCAAGCACAATTAATTTACCCGAAAAGTAGGAATGGTGGTGGTGGTGGTGGTGATTGGTAATGAAGAGGGAAACCAATGGCTGGAAGGGTAAGCTGGATTCACACTGTGAATGGCTTTTAATGCAGACCAGGTGACTTCAACTCTATCTTGAAGGCTTTGGGAGTCACCTTAACTTGTTAACTAGAAGCCTGACATGGCAAGTTTGCTGTGAAGATGGTAGTGATGTGAAAGGTGGATTGACACAGACTGGGTTTAAAGTTAGGAAGGTGAGATAGGAAACACTGTTCATAATCAGAGTAGAGTGGATAGTGTAATGAGGTTGGGAGAGAGGGAGGGTGTGTTAAATAAGGGGAAAAGCCATAATAGATTAATTGGAAAACAAAATCACATCTGGCAGTGAAAGAGCAGAGAAATCAAGCTGAGACTAGATAGGACTGGATGTCTTGAGTGACAGAGTGTTTCCATTTAGAAAAGGTCCTTTTTGGGCCAAGATGGGTATGAGGATAGGCTATCAAGCAGAAGTATGAGGAGGCAGCAGGTTATATGTGTCCGGATCTCAGCACAGAAGCTTAGAATAGAGTCGTCTGTGTAGAGAAAAGAAATTGAGCCTGGGATGTTTTGGGTTCATAAAGGAGAGAGTGGAGGGAGAAAGGTGTGCCTATGGACACCAGATAGCACCACCAGCCACATGGACTGATGTTCTTTCCATGTCTCAGGTGCATCTGATTTACATGTTACAGCCCAGACAAGCAGAATCTGGGTCTGACTGTTATGTGGGCCTTGAGAAATCCTGATAAAAGAGTCTGTTCTTCCTTTCTTTATTTTTTTTTGAGTCTGTTATTTCTTGGAACTAGAAATAACAGTTTTTCTTCACCCTCTCTCACCCAGAACTCCAGATGAGTTTTTCTAAACTTCTCAGATTAAAAACAAACCAGCTTGGGAGCAGGGTATAACAGTTTTTTTTGTTTTGTTTTTTTATTGGGTTTCTGGATCGCTCTCCTGGAAATTCTAGAGTAGGACCTGGAGGTTCTCAGTAACTGCTTCAGATGAAGCTATCAGGGAAGTGTGAGAAATGCTGCTCAGGCCTAAATAAAAATTTATGTCTTGAAATCCAGTCCCAGACTCAACCCCTGAATCCCACCCACCCTATCAGATCAGAATGGTCTTAAAGGCAACTACAGATTGAAGCTCAAATTCTGAATCCAAACCAATCCTAACTCCACATGCATTAGAAGAACTGGGTTTAATATAGATGGGAGGTTTTGTGCTAGGCAGTCTACTCTGTTGGGGAAGTGGCCAAGAGCACTGCCCCTGGTCAGCTCTGGAAATGAAGAACTGTTGAATATGCTTTCTGAGTGTGTCATCACACACTGAGATTAATGGGACCTCCAGGGAGGGATGCACAAGGAGAATTAGAGTAGAGGGAAGATGGAGTTCAGAATTAGTGTACTAGAAATACTCAGTCTTTCTCTTTGTGACTTCACTACTTCTGCTGAGCCACTAACTGAAGGATGTTTCTCTTTTTCATTTCAGAGTCATTGGACTTGTATGCAAAAGCCTCAGCACTTAGGACCTGTCATGGCTACTCCAAATGGAACTGTGGTCCACCCAGCATACTTCCTGCTGGTGGGCATTCCTGGCCTTGGACCTAACACTCACTTTTGGCTGGCTTTCCCACTGTGTTTTATGTATGCTTTGGCTACCCTGGGCAACCTGACCATTGTCTTCATCATCCGCATAGAAAGGCGCCTGCATGAGCCCATGTACCTCTTCCTGGCCATGCTTTCCACCATTGACCTAGTCCTTTCCTCTGTCACCATGCCCAAGATGGCCAGCCTCTTCCTGACAGGCATCCAGGAGATTGAATTTAATGTTTGTCTGGCCCAGATGTTTCTTATCCATGCTCTGTCAGCCATGGAATCAGCTGTTCTGCTGGCTATGGCTTTTGATCGCTTTGTAGCCATCTGTCACCCACTGCGCCATGCTTCTGTGCTCACAGGGCCTACTGTCACCAAGATTGGACTAGCTGCCCTGACCAGGGGATTTGCATTTTTCTTCCCACTGCCCTTTATCCTGAAGCGGTTGTCATATTGCCAAACACATACTGTCACACACTCCTTCTGTTTGCACCAAGATATTATGAAGCTGTCCTGTACTGACACCACCGTCAATGTAGTGTATGGACTCTTCATCATCCTCTCAGTCATGGGTGTGGATTTCCTCTTCATTGGCTTCTCCTACATCCTCATCCTGAGGGCTGTGTTAGAGCTGTCTTCCCGAGGGGCAGCACTCAAGGCTTTCAACACCTGCATCTCCCATCTCTGTGCTGTGTTGGTCTTCTATGTACCCCTCATTGGGCTCTCAGTGGTGCATAGGCTGGGTGGCTCTACTTCCCTGCTCCATGTGATGATGGCTAATATCTATCTTCTACTACCACCTGTGGTCAACCCCATTGTCTATGGAGCCAAGACCAAGGAGATCCATTCACGGGTCATCCACATGTTCTCACAGGGTGGCAGGTGAGCAGGTTAATCTTCCCAGTATACTCAATTCCTACCAAATATGGGAGGACAAATATGATCCGTCTTGGTGATTGGATCATCCATCCCACTGGGCTGTCATTTAGTTATCTAAATGGATCTTGAATTCTGTTTCTAGGAATGTGTCAATATATGAGAACTTGTGACTCAGTCTGAACCAGCCATCTTGGAGAATGGTTACCCTCATGTCTCTGCTCTGGTGGCCTTGTCTTATTTTCCTCCTCCAAATAGAAAACATAGTTTTTATACAATAAGGCTGTAAATGCCACAGCTCAGGATTATTCCAGTTTTGATATATGATTTTAATTATTATTGCTCCCATGAACTCATGTCACTAAAACTGTTTTGGTCATAAAGCTTCTTTTTTGAACCCCAAGTGGCTATGCAGTTTTTTTGGAAGTGGGGGAAGGTGATAGCAATTGAAGAGAGAGAAGGGAGATGGTAACCGGAGATGAGACAGCTCACATGAAGTGTTTACATTTCTGTGTGCATGTGGGTGTATTTATGTGGAAACTGCCGATGCTCATCTATGTGGCTCTACTGGAGATTGCTTTTCCATAAGAGTACTGTGTATTCTGAGTGTGTAGATATATTTATGTGGGTGTAAGTGATTTTTAGTGTGTGTGGTGTGCATGAGTGTATCTGTATACATAAGAAATGGGCCAGTTGTGCAGTTGGTGAGTGTGATAGCTGTCACTTGGCATATATATTTCATGAATAACAGATCTGATTGCACATTTATTGTGTTTATGTGGTCTCTGTTAGTTGGTTATGTGATATGCACCTATTTGAGAATGTTGAACAATATCTTTATGAGTATCGGATGAAAATGTTGCCTCTATCTTTTCATCATATTTGTAATATGAAAAATGTAGAGTGTGATATGTAGAATGTAAAATATTATACATTTGTAACAATTTAGAATATGTAATGTGCATGAGCGTATGGAATGTATGATATTAGGATGGGGATGTGATGTTTATCTTTGGGCATATGCCTGTTATGCATAGTATTTATGATATGAAATCATTTTGTGTGATACATGTGTCTTTAGTCACACATAGGTAGAATGTAATGTCTGAAAGATGTGTATACACACGTATTATTACATTTGTTTCTTTTTTCCCTTCCATAGCTCCCCTCTCTCCGTCTCCCACCCCTCCCTTCCCCCCACTGACCTCATCCATAGGTGTATGATTTTTGTCCAGTCTCTCCCTGCACTCCCCTCACTCTTCTCTCCCTTCTCTTTCTTGCTGGTCTACCAAACACGTTTAAATGTCATTGGTTCTAGAGAGGTTCTTTAAATCCCTCTGGGAAAGCAGTGAACAAGAATGAGGGGCAGGGGGCACCTATATGAGACATTGTAAAGGCTCTAGCATCTCCTAGAGATAAGAAATGTTCACATTGATGAAAAAGTAAAATATAAAAAAAATTAAAAATGTTCACAGTGAAGAAAACAATGTAGGTTCATTTGAAGCAGAGAAAAGAATACTAAAGTAGTACTTATGAGGTTAAAATCCTGGAAATATCATAAAGTGGTACACCATATAACCAACCTGGATCTCATTTCCTCTTATGCATAATGAGACACTGTAATAGCAATGATGTAAAGATCAAATACTATGAACTTCCTTTATAAATTGCCAAGTATTGTAAATGTGCAATAAACTATTATATTCATGTTTGTTTTATTGCTTTGGGAAACATCTTTCTTCTGGTCTTCATGAATGCTACCTCAGAATTGTGCATCACCAGTTTGGCCTGACTTATTGTCATTAATTAAAACAGCTTTTTATTTATTTATTATAAATTGTTTTCATGAAGCTTCAGAGAAGTTGAAATTTATTTCCCTGTGAAATTCAAATTTACCAGTGAAATTCAATGAAAGCACAACCTTCCCAAGAAATTCCTTTAAATGTGGTCAATATCTATATTAAGAAAAGCAATATTGTGGGGTTACAATGAGGTGCCATCTAGGTTAAGATCACTAGCTTTGATGTTTAGGTATGTTACTTAGCTTACTGAACCTCAGTAATTTTGGGAACTGTAAGCACTGTAAAGCAGAAACATACTGTAGCTCCTGTGGGTGGTTGTGGGATTAAATAGAATAATAGATGTGAAAACACATGGAAAATAGAAAGTGATCAATAAATGTTGGTGCCAATTCAGTCATTCCTCACATTAAGTCATTGGTAGATCTTGTGACTTTAAGTGAAATGCTTGAAATGAAACCAATTTGACCACAGGCTAATTGATATAAGCAAGACTTAAGTTCCTGCAGCGTCTCATCAATGTTATAACAAAATGACATTGAACAAAATGACATTATTCGAGGACCTGCCATAGTTTTAAATAATAAAGCAAATGAAATAAGATATGCTTACTTTATTTTGAGAACCAATAGGTCTTTGTATTAGGAAAATATTTAAAAGTATAGTCATCTTCACTCTTCATAACCACATTCTGTGCCAAGGCCAGAGCCAGTCCCTGATATTGCAATGTCTGTGATTTTAGATGAACTTATGGCCTTCTTTCTTAGGAGATTTGGGGACATATCTGAGTCCCCTTGCATCTCTAGATTTAAATAACTGATGGTAAGTGCAGTAACTGTTGCTTGTTGGAAAACATGGCTAATTACTCATTAAATTAAAGGTTTCCTCTAGGCTCCCACAGGCTCTGTGCTCCCCTCTGTCATGAAATTAGAGCTCAAATATCCATATGATAGTTGTATGTCTCCCTTGAGGACAAGGGACTAGGTTTTCTTTTTTAAATATGTTTTATTTATTTTTTACAGGGAGGAAAGGAGGGGGATAGAGAGTTAGAAACATCGATGAGAGAGAGACATCAATCAGCCGCCTCCTGCACGCCCCCTACTGGGGATGTGCCTGCAACCAGGATACATGCCCTTGACCGGAATCAAACCTGGGATCTTTCAGTCCGAAGGCTGATGCTCTATCCACTGAGCCAAACCAGTTTCAGCAAGGACTAGGTTTTCTTATCTGCATCACCAGGCATATAAAGTGCTCAATAGCTGTGGGGTTCGGGGCCTTTCCGAGAGAGGGAAAGGCTGAGCAGTTTCTTCACTTTATATAAACAAATTCACTCTTATTCTCTCACCTACTCTCATCTCTTCTTCTTTTCTCAATCAATTATAGTCCTTAAGTTTTTTTTAAAAAATATATTTTATTGATTTTTTTACAGAGAGGAAGGGAGAGGGACAGAGAGTCAGAAACATCGATGGAGAGAGAGACATCGATCAGCTGCCTTCTGCACGCCCCCTACTGGGGATGTATCCGCAACCAAGGTACATGACCATGACTGGAATCGAACCTGGGACCTTTCAGTCCGCAGGCTGATGCTCTATCCACTGAGCCAAACGAGCTAGGGCAGTCCTTAAGTTTTATAAAGTCAACGAAGTACTTTCTGCAGCTATTAATGATCAATTATGACCCAACCATAATATTATATTTTAGACAAGTTTGGTTAAATATTCTCACTTCTGAGGCAAGATCCTTCTGTATTCTCCACTCATTATGTCATGAATCTTAAAGTTTTCTTGTCTGGCTGAAGTCACTATGGTTGACCCTAAGTGAATACTGGATATACAAAATCTAAGCTCTTTTGGTGGAACTTTCCCCAGCTTGCTCCCATGCATGTCCTGATCAGTGTGCAGCTGAAATTTTGAGGAGGACCCTCTACATATCTCCAGAGTTCTCTTTCTGTGTAGATCACTCATCTTTAATTCTCTGCATTCAAATTTTAGCTAGCTTGGTCTTCCTGAACTCTCAGCTCCATATTTTCAAGTGAAGGTGTCCTCTGTCTGGGGCCTCTGCCCTGTCCCACAGCATAAAAACTCTCTTAAGGCTGTGAACTGAGGAAACACAGGTTCACCTCATCTGTTTCCCATGTTTCAGGGCTCACTGTCCTTCATTGCCTGATATTCAGTATCTTCCAAACCATTGTTTTATATATATTGTCCACTTAAGGTCTCTTTGGGTGAATGTTACTTTCTGGTACTCCCCCTTGGCCAGCAATGGAAGTTCCTGGGGTATTTTTTAAAGTCCTCACGCAGTATAAGTCTAAATGGGAGGTTGTGGGAGGTAGTTCAAGGGAGATGACAATAAGTGTCAGGCTGCAGGTGTGAAGGTACCTGAAACCCTTTTAATCTCAAGTTTTGATGTGGTCTGAGTTGAAATGACTGGATTCGACATTTGTGCACAGCTTAAAGTCAGCACACCCTGTGTTGTGAATTCAAAACTTAGAGTTGCAAAATTAGTCAGTAAAAAGTAAGAACAAATCAACTAGAATTTACTTTGATTTATTTATAGACATGTTTTTAAATTTTTATTTAAATATGTAAGGTATTTAATTTCACATTCAAATTGTTCTCCAACTCCCTAACATGTTCTCTCGCTATTTTTGTCCTTAAGAGAGAAAGCAGATGTCCTTGGTCTTATATGGCTGGTGTTGTGGTTAGGAGAGGATTAAAGAAATCACATTCTCCTTTCTCAGCCAGATATTCAGAAAGCCAAGACTAAAGAAGAAGACATGGTCCCTGGGGACCACTGGTATGAATTAGCTAGACACAGGACCCAAAGGCTAGAGACAAAGAAAATGAGCTTTGGGGGAAGGCAGATGGGTCCATTAGGTTTATTAATGACCCAACCAGGTGCCACCAATGGAAAGAAGGTGAAGCACAGAGATAGCTTCAGGAAGGTGATGAGCTGGCACTTAATCATGTAATCTCCCTTAAAGCATATGTAGCTTTTCCTCTGGCTGAGTTTGATGAACCTTGGAAGAAATTTGGAGAAAAGCCCCTCACATAGACCATGGACACACAAATGAGTTTTTGTAGACTTCCCTTGCTCATTTCCCCTGTCTAACTTCACATTTGGAACTGGCGCAGGGCCCATCTGAGGAGGACTCTAGAGATCTCAGCTCTTTCTGCTCTTCTTTCCCCATCCCACAGGTATACCTTCCCTGGACACAGAAGCCTAGAAGGACACAGGACCCATAGTTGGCTACTGAAGGGTACCTGCTGGTAGACCCTCTGGGTAGCACTCCTCCCTTCTGCAGGGAGAAGCAGAAGGAGGAGGAGATAAGACAGGGAACAAATAAATTACCCTGATCAGGGAGGTCCAAAGGAGGGGGCAGAGACAGAGAGGGCTGTACTGCAGTGTAGCTGCCAGATCTCTTCTGGAAAAGTACTGGAGAAAAGGGCACAGGTTCCTGCAGTGCAGCTGAGGTGAGTTCAGGGAAGCAGGGGATACATTCAGGCATGCGGGCTTCTTGTAGATAGGGGTCTCCCATTAGATCTGCTGAGTGAATGAGAAATCAGACTGAAGAACCAGAAGTATAGGGTTGGGGCTGGGGACATGAAGGTGGCCCCTGACTCATATGACAGACAGCCTCAGCAATTTGTATGTTTGTGTGGTAAAGGGAAGCACAGGTGATAGTTTTCAAGCAATTTTCCAGTGATCAGTTTACTGGGTGCCCAGCTAGAGCCTGGCAAGAGATGGCCTAAAGGAAGATGAAAAGGGACAGAAAACAGATGGGGTTGGAACTGGGCTAGGAATAGAGTGTGGTTTGGTGTGTGAACAGCCAGTTCCGGGTTGGTAGTGTGTCCAAGCTCAGTTTGTCATTAGGGGGTCACACTATAGCTCTGTTTGGGGTGTGAGCTCTGAATGGGGTTTAGGGCTAATTGGATGCTCTGCATCAAGAGTCAGGCTGTGGCTGAGATTGAGATTTAGCAATCTTCCTCAGGCTCTGTATCTAGAATCAGGGTTTAGTCTTCAGCCTATTTAGAAAGTGAATTCGTGTCTACACTGCAGTGTCCCCTGGCTTGTACTCAATCACTTTCAGCTTCCCAAACAGGTATGTTCTCTTTCTCTGTGGGTCTTTGCATTTGTGAGAGGGCACTTTTAAAAACAAATTGGATCAGGTCTTTACTTAATTTCCTCCAAGCCACTCAGAATTAAATAAAAACTCCTTGTCTTGCCAAAACCAGTTTGGCTCAGTGGATAGAGCGTCAGCCTGCGGACTGGAGGGTCCCAGGTTCGATTCCGGTCAAGGGCACGTACCTTGGTTGGGGCACATTCCAAGTAAGGGGTGTGCAGGAGGCAGCTGATTGATGTTTCTCTCTCATCGATGTTTCTAACTATCTCTCTCCCTTCCTCAATTTGGAAACATCAATAAAAATATATTAAAAAAAGAAGAACAAAACAAAACAAACAAACAAACAAACAAAAAAAAACCTCCTTGTCTGCAAGCCACTACACGATCTGGTCCCTTCCCTCACTCTGCCCTCATGTAAAACTCTCCTGTGATCTTGATGCTCCAGCCACAATGATTTTCTGTTTTGTGAAACCTCAAACTCATTCTTAACTCAAGATCTTTTCCATTTGTTGTCTCTTTTGTTTATAACAATATACCCCTAGATCTTCGAATGGCTGGCATATTTCATCACACAGCTCTCAGTTTATGTGCCACCTTCCCTGACTTCCATCTCAAATATGGGTACCTTGTCCCTGCCCTTTGCCTCTATTGCTCTGTCTTGTCTTCAGTGCTCTTATATTTGTCTGAAGTTTTCTCACTTATTCATCTGTTAATTTTCTTTTGTTATCACCCTCTTAGTGCATGAGCTCTCTCAGAACAGTGATCTTTTCTGTTGTACCCATCATTTTATCTCCAGGTTGGGGTGAATAGTAGGCACTCTACATGTTTGTGTTGTCTAACTGAATGTTGCCATCTCCATGCCCCCGAGCTTGCCCGGTTAACCTCTACTAGCCCCTCAAGTCTTGGCTCAGATGTCACCTCTTTAAGGAAGTCCCCTGAGCATGACAACTTGGGGAGCTATTGTCTGTCTGCTCCTGAGGCCCTTGTAGTTACCCCAATCCTGGCATTTATCACAACATGCTGTGATGACCACATCATTGTCTCTGTTTCTCCCCACTGTTGGAGGGAAGAACTATGACTTACTCTGTATCTTAATATTTCCAGTTTTGTTCACTGTAGACAGCCACTCAATAATTGTTGAAGAAATCGGTGTTTCAATCAAAGTCTCAGATTTGGCTTTCCACTGCACCATACTTCCCTGTGTGTAGGCAGCAGCCAGAATAGCTATAATGGGCACTGACACATAGATCAAGCTTTCCAGCTCTTTGGGACTCTGATTGGCTTTGGTTCTCCTTGGGAAGTAGAGGGGCAGGGACCAGACCCCTGGGGCTCTGCATAGGAGTGATTTTGGAGGTCCAGGCTGACTTGTGTGAGTAGAGTGGAGCTGGAAGTCTCACTTTCTATTGAGTTAGAAATTGCACTCTCTTATATTTCTATTCTCATTTTGGCCAGTCTAAGAAGAATGGACAAGACCCTGCAAGGGTTTATCTGCTTCATCAAATATAAGACCCTGCAAGGGTTCATTTGCTTCATCAAATACAGAGAATATGATAATTTGGAGTGGATGTGATTCTGGGGCTGCCACCCTGATGAAGTAATAGGAAAAGGGCTTCTCCACAAATTGGGTGAAGAACTCCAACCTCCTGGCTAGTCACAGCATTGCCTCTGAGGCCTGGGAGCAGAAGCTAGAGTCTCTCAGGTATTTCTGGACTTCCTGCTGAAAATGCTCTCTGACAAACTTCCCACAGAGGCTGGCAGTGGTACCTGAGACCTATACCCATTGTTCCAGGCTTTCCAATAAGCCAGGCTACTACACATGTGCACAAAATTAAAAGCAGCTAAAATCAGAGGAAATGTATAGGCCTTGGAGTTAGACAATCTAGGTTACATTTCTGTTTTACCAGTCAACTGTTAAACCTTGGAAACATTATTTTTCCCCTTGGGACATCAGTTTTCTCACATATAACTTAGAGAAGATACACAGAATTGCCATCATGCAACATTGTTCTTGCATGATGCAGTGCCTGGAATTTTGCAGGCACTCAATGATTCCTGCTATTATCATAAAAACAATAAAATCAGTGTTGGGAGTGATTTCGTTGTTCTGTTAGGTCAGAAGAGATGGAGCTGAGAGCCCTGGCCTATCTCCCTGACTGCTTTTCCATGGGTCTCTGAGAAGGCAAGAGCTAAGAGAGTTTTGGGGAAGAGTGTAAGGAGAGGCTAGTCATGAGGGCTGAGCTGGCACTGGGGGAGAGTCTTGGAGGGGAGGCAGAAGGAATGAAAGGGATTTAAGGACTGCCACTCTTTGTAGCTGGGAGCTCCTGTTCCCTTATCCTCAAGAAAAGGCCAAGATGTCCTTCACAGTTCTCCAAAAAACATTCCCGGGACTTGCTAAGATAGTGTGACTTTTTCAGAGAAATAGCTTAAGCACAAGATTATTCCTTAGATGTGGGAGCAGTGGGGGTGGGTTCTCAAAAAGAAAAGAAAAGAAAAGAAAAGAAAAGAAAAGAAAAGAAAAAGGTTCCTTTGTTTATTTTCTTGATTATGCCGTCTTTTCTTTTTTTCTTTTTTTTAGGATATATTTTATTTTATTTAAATTTTTTTATTAATGTATTACATGTATACATATTTTCCCATTGCCTGTCCCCCACCCCCAGGCATACCTTAACCCTTCAGTGTATTGTGTCCATTGGTTATGTTTATATGCATGCATACAAGTCCTTTGGTTGATCTCTTATCTACCCCACCTCTCCTTAAACTTCCTTCTGTAATTTGACAGTCTGTTTGATGCTTTACTGCCTCTGTATCTATCTTTTTGTTCATCAGTTTATAATGTTTTTTTATTATCCATAAATGAGTGAGATAATGTGGTGTTTTTCTTTCATTGACTGGCTTATTTCACTTAGTCTAATGCTCTCCAGTTCCATCCAGGTTGCTGCAAATGGTGAGAATTCCTTCTTTTTTTGTGGCAGCATAGAATTCCATTGTGTAGATGTACCATCATTTTCTGATCCACTCATCTGCTGACGGGCACCTAGGCTGTTTCCAAATTGTAGCTATTGTAAATTGTGCTGCTATGAACATAGGGTGCATAAATCCTTTCTGATTGGTGTTTCTAGTTTCTTAGGATATATTCCTAAGGCTGGGATTACAGGGTCAAATGGGAATTCCATTTTTAGTTTTTTGAGGAAACTCCATACTGTTCTCCACAGTAGCTGCACCAGTCTGCATTCCCACCAGCAGTGCACAAGGGTTCCTTTTTCTCCTCATCCTCGCGAACATTTGTTGTTTGTTGATTTGTTGATGATTGCCATTCTGACAGGTGTGAGATGGTATCGCGTTGTCATTTTTATTTTCATCACTCGGATAATTAGTGGCTTTGAGCATGTTTTCATGTGTCTCTTAGCCTTCCTTCTGTCAACTTTTGAAAAGGTTCTATTTAGGTTCGTTGCACATTTTTTTATTGATCATTTATCTTCCTTTAATTAAGTTGTATAAATTGTCTGTAGATGTTGGAGATTAAACCTTTATCAGTGATAACATTTGCAAATATGTTCTCCCATACAGTGGGCTTTCTTGTTGTTTTGTTGATGGTTTCTTTTGCTGTGCAAAAGTTTTTTTATTTTGATGTAATCCAATTTGTTTATTGTCTCTTTAGCTTCCATTGCCCTCGAAGCAGTATCAGTGAAGAAGTTCTTTCGGCATATGTGTGAGATTGTGCTGCCTATGAATTCCTCTAGTATTTTTATGGTTTCCCGTCTTATGTTTAAGTCCCATATCCATTTGGACTTTATTTTTGTGTATGGTGTAAGTTGGTAGTTTCATTTTTTTGCATGTATCTGTCCAATTTCCCCAACATCATTTATTGAAGAGGCTGTCTTGATTCCATTGTATGTTCATGCCTCCTTTGTCAAATATTAATTGAACATAATGGTTTAGGTGGATACCTGGATTCTATATTCTATTCCATTGCTCTATGTGTCTGTTCTTGTGCCAGTACCAGGCTGTTTTGAGAACAGTTGCTTTGTAATATAGCTTGAAATCTGGTATTGAGATCCCACCTATTTTATTCTTTTTTCTCAGGATTGCTGTGGCTATTTGGGGTCTTTTTTTTGTTCCAGATGAATTTTTGGAGAATTCTTTCTAGGTCTGTGAAATATGTCATTGGTATTTTAATGGGTAGTGCATTGAATCTATAGATTGCTTTGGGTAGTATGGACATTTTAATGATGTTGATTCTCCCAATCCATGAGCATGGTATGCTCTTCCATTGTTTATGTCTTCCTCTGTCTCTTTCTTCAGTGTTCTATAGTTTTCTGCATATAGGTCTTTTACCTCCTTGTTTATGAGTTTTTAGATGGAATCTTTTGGGTTTTTTTATGTACAGTATCATGTCATGTGCAAATAAGAACAGTTTTACTTCTTCTTTTCCAATATGGATGCCTTTTATTTATTCTTCTTGTCTAATTGCAATGGCTAATACTTTTAGTACTATGTTGAACATTAGTGGTGAGAGTGGGCATCCCTGTCTTGTTCCTGTTCTTAGGGGAAATGGTTTCAGTTTTTGACCATTGAGTATGAAGTTGGCTGTGGGTTTATCATATATAACTTTTATGAGGTATGATCCTTCTATTCCCACCTTGCTGAGAGTTTCTATAAGAAAGTATGTTGGATTTTGTCAAATGCTTTTCAGCATCAATTGTTATGGGTATGTGATTTTTATCTCTCAGTTTGTTTATGTGACATATCATGTTTATTGATTTGCATATATTGTATCATCCAATTTGCTAGAATTTTGTTGAGGATTTTGGCATCTATGTTCATGAGGGATATTAGTCTGTAATTCTCTTTCATTGTGTTGTCTTTATCTGGTTTTGGTATTAGGGTGATGCTGGCTTCATAGAAGGTGTTTGGAAGTGTTCATTCTTGAGTATTTTTGCATAGCCTGAGGAGGATAGGTTTTAAATTTTCCTTGAAAGTTTGGGTAAACTCTCCTGTGTAGCCCCCTGGTCCCGGGCTTTTCTTTGCTGGAAGCTTTTTGATGCCTGCTTCAATTTCTTCCATAGTTATTGGCCTATTGAGATGTTTGGATTCTTCCTGATTGAGTTTTGGAAAGTTATATTTTTCTAGGAAAATGTCCATTTCCAGCAGGTTGCCCAATTTGTTGGAATAGGGTTGTTCATAGTATTTTTTAGCAATCTTTTGTATTTTTGAGGGGTCTGTTGCTATTTTCCTCTTTCATTTCTGATTTTTTTTATTTGGGTGTTCTTTCTTTGCTTCTTGGTGAGCCTGGCTAGAAGTTCATCAATCTTGTTTATCCTTTCAAAGAACCAGCTCTTGGTTTTGTTGATCTTTTGAATTGTTTCTTTGGTCTCCATGTTGTTTATCTCTTCTCTGATCTTTACTATTTCCTTCCTTCTGCTTACACTGGGCTTTTTTTGTTGCTCTCTTTCTAACTCTTTGAGTTGTAAGGTTAGGTAATTTATTACCATTGTTTCTTGTTTTTTTTTCAGTAGGCTTGTAGAGCTATGAACTTCCCTCTTAAGAATGCTTTTACTGTGTCCCATAAATTTTGTATTGTTGGTTGTCATTGTCATTTGTTGCCATGATGTTTTTTTATTTCTTCCTTGATCTCTCTGGTTACCCAGTCATTGTTTAATAGCATGCTGTTTAGTCTCCATGTGTTTGATTTCTTTGTATTGTTTTGATTGTAATTGATTTCCAGTTTTATGTTACTGTGATCTGAGAAAATGCTTGATATGATTTCTATCTTCTTGAATTTGAAGAGACTTTTCCTATGACCCAACATATGGTCTATCTTTGAAAATGATCCATGTGCACTGGAGAAGAATGTATATTCTGTGGCTTTCGGGTAAAATGTTCTGAAGATGTCAATTAATTCCAACTGGTCTAGTGAGTCATTTAGGATTGATGTTTCTTTGCTGATTTTTTGTTTAGAGGATTTGTCCAGTGGTGTCAGAGGGGTATTAAAGTCTCCTACTATGATTGTATTGCTGTCAATCTCTTCCTTGATATCCTCCAGGAGTGTTTTTATGTATTTAGGTGCTCCTGTGTTGGGTGCATATATGTTTACAAGAGTTATTTCTTCTTGTTGGATTGCTCCCTTTAATATTATGAAGTGGCCTTCCTTATCTCTTGTTATGTCCTTCACTTTGAGATATAATTTGTCAGATATAAATAAGTATTGCAACCCCAACTTTTTTTTTTCATTTTCATTTGCCCTAAAAACAGTCTTCCATCCCTTCACCCTTAGAATATGTGCATCTCTTTTTCTGAGGTGAGTTTCTTGTAGATAGCAGATATATGGGTCTTTTTTTTTTATCCAAATCATTACCCTATGTCTTTTGATTGGAGCATGTAATCTGTTTATATTTAAATTTATTATTGATAGTTACTTATCTGTCTCCATTTTTATTTTTTACCCCTGTGTTCCTTCTTTGCTTCCTCTTTCTTTCTTTCTTTCTTTCTTTCTTTCTTTCTTTCTTTCTTTCTTTCTTTCCTTTTTTTTACAGCAGACCCTTTAACATTTCTTGCATTGTTGTTTTGGTGGTAATAAATTCCCTTAGTCCATTTTTGTCTGTGAAGCTCCTAATTTCACCTTCAATTTTGATTGGAAGCCTTGCTGAGTACAGTATTCTTGGATTCAGACCCTTCATTTGCATGACTATATATTTCAGTCCATTCCCCTCTGGTGATGAGTTTCTGTTGAGAAATCAGTTGCTAGTCTGATGGTGGTTCCTTTGTAGGTAACTTTCTTTCTCTCTCTGGCTGCTTTTAATATTCTTACTTTGTCATTGGTGTTTGCCAATTTAATTATAATGTGTCTTGATGTCGGTCTTTTGGGGTCCATTTTGCTTGGGAGTCTATGAGCTTCTTGAATTTGTGTGAGTTTTTTCTTTCCTATATTAGGGAAGTTTTCTGTCATTATTTCTTCAAACAGGTTTTCTATTCCTTGCTCAGTTTCCACTCTTTCTGGAACCCTTATTATGCAGATGTTTTTTTTAAATTAAATCTTTATTATTCAGGTTATTACATTTGTTTCTCTTTTTTCCCCTCCATAGCTCCCCTCCACCCAGCTCCCACCCCTGTCTCTACCCTTACTTCCCCCACATTGACCTCATCCATAGGTGTATGATTTTTGTCCAGTCTCTCCCTGCACTCCCCTCATCCTTTTCCCCCTGAGAATTATCAGTCCACTCCCTTTCTGTGCTCCTGAATCTATTATATTCACCAGTTTATTCTATTCATCAAATTTTTAATTCACTTAATATTTAGATTCACTTGTTGATGGATATGTATTTGTTGTTCATAATTTTTTATCTTTTACTTTTTTCTTCTTCCTCTTCTTAAAGAGTGCCTTTCAGCATTTCATATAATACTGGTTTGGAGTTGATGAACTCCTTTAGCTTTTTCTTATCTGTGAAACTCTTTATCTGCCCTTCAATTCTGAATGATAGCTTTGCTGGATAGAGTATTCTTGTTTGTAGGTTCTTGCTATTCATCACGTTCAATATTTCTTCCCACTTACATCTGGTCTGCATAGTTTCGGTTGAGAAATCAGTTGACAGTCATATGGGTGCTCCCTTGTAGGTAATTAACTGCTTTTCTCTTGCTGCTTTCAATAATTTCTCTTTGTCTTTTGCTCTTGGTATTTTAATTATGATGTGTCTTGGTGTGGTCCTCTTTGGATTCCTTTTATATGGGGTTCTGTGTGCTTCCTGGACTTGTAAGTCTATTTCTTTCACCAGATGTGGGAAGTTTTCAGTCATTATTTCCTCAAATAGGTTTTCAGTATCTTGCTCTCTCTCTTCTTCTGGCACCCCCACAATTCTGATGTTGGTACGTTTGAAGACTCCTTACATTAGTTTCACATTTTTGGATTCTTATTCTTCTTTCTTATCCAGTTGAGTGTTTTCTGATTCTTTATATTTCAAATTTTTGACTTGATTCTTGCCTTCCTCTAGTCTGCTGTTAGGTCTCTGAATAATATTTTTTATTTCAGCCAGTGTATGTTTAATTTGTAGTTAGTCCTTTTCCATCTCTAGTTGCTTTTTTTTTTCATCTCCAATTGGTTCTTTTTCATCTCCTCCTGGGTCTTGCTAACTTTATCCATCTTTTCTAGGGTATTCTTGAAAAGCCTTACAACCGTGGTTTTGAACTCTATATCCAGTTGTTTATTTTCCTCCATTTCTTTTGTTTGTGATCTGTTCCTTTGCCTCGGCATTTTCACTATGCCAGGGGAACTTCTGTGTTGGATTCAACCTTATGATACCAGACTTGCAAAACAGCAAAAGCCTCTCTGTTGAGCTTGGGATGGGTGGAGTCTCACAGCCTAACAGACTGCCTTGCCTTCCAGGTGGCCCCGCCCTCCATGGCCCTTGTGTCTCATGTGACTGGGTAATCACTGGAGTGGTCCCTGTGCATGTGCCCGCTCATGCAGTGCCTCTAGAACTCTGCCTTTTTGGGTCCCCTGTGCTCCAGGACCATATGAGTCTGGGTTTCCAGGGTTTCGCCTGAAACTGGTGTTTAGTGGAGCTAGAAGTGGCACTGTTGGGAGGCTCTGTCCCCTGCCCACTTGCGAAAGCCTGCGGCACAACCAGCAGTCGGTCCTCTGCGTGCAGTGCTGTGCGTGTTACCAGACCTCTGCCCTTTCGTGTCTCCCCCATATCTCAGTGCACTTCTTCCTCTTCACAGTCCAAACTCCCCCTGTATGAGTCCTGGCCAGAAGTGGGGTTTAGTACTGTAGAATAAGGGTTTCAATGCAGCTGGGAGTCTCCGTTCCCCGCCTGCCAGAGAAAGCCAGTCAGGCACTCCAGCACCCACTCTCTCCATGCGTGCATCTCCGTACCTCAGCTTTTTGCAGCTCCTCTGGGTCTCTGTGAGCTCCTCTCTTTCCTTCTAGTTGTAGAATTTCCACTCATCCAGCTTTCCTGTGGTTCTGGATGATGTCCGTTCTGTCTTTTAGTTGTAGTTTTGAAATTGTTGTATGAGGCAGCAGTGTAGGTGTTTACCTATGCTGCTATCTTGCCATCTTGCAGATATTGTTTTGTTTCATGTTATCCCAAAGTTTCCTTAGGCTCTCCTCTTGCTTTTTAATTTTTTTCCCTAGAAGCTGCTATACTTGTGTATTTTTTCCTACCTTATCTTCTAGTTCACTGTTGTGGTCCTCTGCTTCTTCTAGTCTACTTTTCATGCTTTTATTGAGTTCTTTACAGCAATAATGCCATTTTTCAGTTCTTCTTGGTTCTTCATTTCCTCTTGGTTCTTACTCATATTGTCAAATTTGTCTTCCATTCTTTTCAGCCTCCTTATGATCATTTCTCTGAACTCTTTCTCTGGAAGGTTGTTTGCTTCTATTTCATTTACTTCCTTTTCTGGTGATGCCTGCTTTTCTTTCATATGTGGGTTGTTTCTTGGTCTGCCCATGGTCTTTCTTCTCTGGGTGTGTGGTTATGTAGTTCTTTCTTCTTTCTGTGTGGCATGTGAAGCTCCTCTGAATCCGAGTGTTTGTGCTGATTGGGGAGCGGAGTTCTGGGTCCCCTGGCTCTTGGGTGGGTGCCATAGCTGTAGCTTCTCAGGCTGTTCCATTGGTGCTGCAGCTGTAGCTTTTCAGGCCTCAGTAAACATCTTTCCTCTGCAAGATGGCACAGTCTCTGCATTCCTGCTGGTGGCTCCGGGAGAAAAACCCCCTCGGCAGTGGGGCTGCCCAGTCAGGGAAGCCCCCTCTACCTTCTCCTGGAGGATAACTATCCCTCAACTTGCCAACAAACACTCCCAGTGCGACCCTCAGCTGCTCTCTCTCCACTCAGTGACAAGGCTCTGGACATGTCCGTCTATTACGCTGCCATTTTTTTTCTCCCCCTTATTTTCAAACTAGAAGCATTTAGTTCCAATTTCCTTCAGATCTCCAAAGTTCTATCTCTGAGTATGTGCCAATGGTTCTAATTACCAACAGTTGCTCAGACTGGAAGACATTGGGTCTTTCTGCCTGCCTCCTAGGGGGACTGTAGGTGATGGTGATGTTTCAGGGATGGGCAGTGTGAAGGATGACACTTGGGCCCTCTGGATTGCTCCCTTGCCCATTCTTTATTTCTCTCCTACTACAGTCTTCTGAGGTGTAGCCTGATATTTTACTTCCAGTGATAGCTGCCTGTTTCCTGCTGCTGAGCCACCTCCCTTCTAGTCCAGCTGAATCTTTCCCTCTGATTTCTCCATATCAGTGCTTAGGCTTTGCCATTATGAGGGATTGATTGCTAGTCAGCATGTGTGTGTGTTGTATGAGTGTGTGCTTGAGGTGGAGTGGCAATGAAGATGACGAATAGGGAGGAAATAAAACATTTTTAGAAACTTCATACCTCTTTAGAGATCTTCTTTTCCATTTTTATGGAAATGTTCAAAAACAGTGATACAGTTTTTACAATGCCTTTTGACATGCCTTATATGATTTTGCAGCAGCACTATGATTTCTTATTTTTGCTCTCTGCATTTATTTATTGCTGAGACTTGCATTCCTAGTCCTAGGACTCTGCTCATTACATCATTTTATCCTCAGAATATGGTAATCCATGGCAATCCACTATTCCTTCCCAGTGTATCTCCTAAGGCAGCACATTTTAATCCTAGTCATTCATTGCACTGTCTGTTCATGTGAAATTTCTGTCTGACATGGATATCTCGCTCCCTGGAGAACCAGAGCCTTCTTGCTAATGTCTCCAGGTGAGGTATTTTAGGTCCCTTCCTCTCTTGGGCACAACCATGTGTATGTCCACTTTACATTGATTTAGAGCCAACACTTTGCACTTGCTCTGTTCTCTAGGCAGCCTCTCATGCCCTCTGGCTCCCTGGGTAAGAAATATCTTTTCTATTTGATCTAAAAATTCTTGTTCTGAAGTTAAGACCACACCACCTGAACCTTCCAAACACTCTTTTATTCTTCTCAAAAGTCTCTAAAATTCAGACAACTAGAAATCCTTCCTACACTCTTGACCTTGTTGTCCTCATTAGATGCTTATTGAGGGATTCTTTTTTTGAAAAAACCCACTTTACTTTTTAAACAAACACTAACTAAGCACTAATAAATATGGCAGGGTCTACCATTAAAAATTCATAATTCAAGGGAAAACTATAAATATGCAATAATTATAGTTCAGGAGGATAAATTCATAAAATGAGACCTAAACAAAGTTCTCTGGGAGCACAGAGCAGGAAATATTTAATTATACCCAAGGGAAAAAGAATTAGGAAAATAGCATAAAAGAGAAAGACAGTAAAGAAGATGTGAATGGTAAGATATTGCTCTGTGGAAAACAGGAGAGGGGAAGAGACACTCAGAGAAACATCGATGTGAGAGAGACATATCGATTGGTTGCCTCCTGCACACACCAGATTGAGGTATCTGTCCTTGATCAGAATTGAACCCGGACCCTTCAGTCTGAGGACTAACTCTATCCACTGAGCCAAACTGGCTAGGGTTCAAAGGAATTAAAACACACACACACACACACACACACACACACACACACACACACACAAAGAAAAACACACCACAACACAAAACAATGGCTAGTGACCTGATTGTTTTTGGTTAGAAAACTACTGGTTAGGATTGTGCCAATGAAAAAGATTATATGAGAGTCATGGCAGTCAGAATTGGAGTATCTAGCTTGTGTGATTATTTCAGCCACCCTAACAGAAAAGAGGAAAAACTAGAGAAAAAACAATTAACAACACAGACAAGACTTTTTTGCTCACTTTTTTTAAACTATGTGCCCAGCATTGTGTTAAATATTTCATCATCTCATTTGATCCTCATATTGACATTTTTTTAGGCAGTGACTGTTATCCTCATTTTAAAGAGGCTTAGAAAGGTTAATTGGTTGCCCCAGATTGCACACTTAAGGAAGTCTTTGACTGGGATTTTACTTCAGGATTGATTTCATACCTCATATTCTTAAGAACTATACAACCGTGCATCTGTAAGAGTTTGTTTTTGGACAGGGATAGTTTAATGTGCTTGAGTGACAGACAGAGATACTTTAGTAAGACTGTAGAATTATGAATCTGGACCACAAAAAGATAATTCAGGGCTTTTTATATAGATTTGAGAGTCAATAGTTTATATGTAATGAATTGAAAGGAATGAGATGGCTCCAGAAGGGGGATATAGAACAAGAACACTGAGGATAAAATTCTCAGAGCATTATCATTTCAGAGCATGCTTAATGATCAAGCAGAGGAGACTGAAGATCTAGAAAGGAGACCGAGAACTAGTGATCAGAGAAAGATGAGGAGCAGAGGAAGGAGGGATTTGCTCCCAGTGTCATGCTACAGAGAGGTCAGGACAGAAGACTTAAGTGACTTTGCCTCTTTGCCTAAAAATCTAGGTTAAATATGGCTCCTTATACTTTCTCGCCCCAGCAGTTTGAATTAAGCTCTGTTTTTCTCTGTTCTAAAACTTTAGCTCCTAGTGTTCCCCTGAGAGACAGCTTAATGGCAGACCAAAGATTATTGACACATCCTGAACCCAGTGTTAGATGCAAGTCCCTCCTGATGCTGGCCATGAACTGTTTTTCACACTCAATTATTCTCTGGTTACCCATGCAGAGAGGTCCTACTTTGTTGTCAAGAGCCAGATCTTGTAAATCTATCCTGGCTATTTATCCCAAGATAAACTATCTGAAATATACCCTAACAATAAATGTCATTATTTCTATAGCTAGCTCCCAAATTATAGCTGAATGTGTGTGTGTGTGTGTGTGTGTGTGTGTGTGTGTGTGTGTGTGGTATAAATTCATACAATTTACATAATTTCGTGTGGAGTTGGTAATCATGGCTGAGTAAATGATCTGAACCTTGACTTCTGAAGGATGATTAGGTTGAGTTTAGAATAGGCTCAGAGGGTGAATAGACAATGACATCAGAGTTAGGGTCAGAACAGGGCATCAGCATGGAGGGAAGAGGTGTGGTGTTGTGATTCAGGAGGATCTGACAATTGTTTATCTTTGCATTCCAGCCTCCCCAGGTCTGGCATTGATTGCAACTCAACTTCTTCACAATGGTGGGCCCTAATGGCAATGAATCCAGTGCCACATATTTCGTTCTAATAGGCCTCCCTGGCTTGGAAGAAGCTCAGTTTTGGTTGGCTTTCCCTTTATGCTCCCTTTACCTTATTGCTGTGCTAGGCAACTTGACAATCATCTACATTGTGCGGACTGAGCACAGCCTACATGAACCTATGTATATTTTTCTTTGCATGCTTTCAGGCCTTGACATCCTTATCTCTACTTCATCCATGCCCAAAATGATGGCAATCTTCTGGTTCAATTCTACTACCATCCAGTTTGATGCTTGTCTGCTACAGATGTTTGCCATCCATTCCTTATCTGGCATGGAGTCCACGGTATTGCTGGCAATGGCCTTTGACCGCTATGTGGCAATATGCCATCCACTACGCCATGCCACTGTGTTAACATTGCCTCGTGTTACCAAGATTGGAATGGCTGCTGTAGTACGAGGTGCTGCACTTATGGCACCTCTGCCTGTCTTCATCAAACGGCTGCCTTTTTGCCGCTCCAATATCCTTTCCCACTCGTACTGCCTACATCAAGATGTCATGAAGCTGGCCTGTGCTGACATCCATGTCAATATCATCTATGGCCTCATCGTTATCATCTCTGCCATTGGCCTGGACTCAGTTCTCATCTCCTTATCATATCTGCTTATCCTCAAGACTGTGTTGGGCTTGACACGTGAAGCCCAGACAAAGGCATTTGGCACTTGTGTCTCTCATGTGTGTGCTGTTTTCATATTCTATGTACCGTTCATTGGATTATCTATCGTGCACCGCTTTGGCAAGCGACAGGACTCCCTCCTGCCCATCATCATGGCCAACACCTACCTCCTTGTACCTCCTGTGCTCAACCCTATTGTCTATGGAGTGAAGACAAAGGAAATCCGGCAGCGCATCCTTCGTCTTTTCCATGTGACAACCCTCACTTCAGATCCCTAGGTATCAATGATAAAACTTATTTTTCATTAAAAGTTCTTTAATTTAGATTTTAATATCAATATTTTGGAAGATAGTATTAGGAGAAAAACATTTTCTTTAATAAAAACACAACTAATCCTTCAAAGATGAAACTGGTGGGAACATCTCCTGTGGATAGGGGCAGCAGAACAGTATACTCCTAATCCCCATTTTTGAATATTATTTTTCTCTCTAGTTATTTTCTATATATAATTATTAAAATCCTAAGGTGGTTGTAGTTGTAGGATTATTATTCCCCATTTAACCTTCCAGTCCAATTCTCTAAATTGCGTGTACTAGTCCATAGCATTCTGAGATAAGGATGCTACATCTGAAGCATATTTACCAAAGGTTTAAGCTGGGCAAAAGTGAAATAAACTTAAGAATACAATACAATCAGATACTTTGGCTTAAAACTCTGCTTTTATCTCCCCAGAAACCATATTGGATCTCAGAAAAGAAGATGTACCTGGATTTTCTTCTTCAAAATGATCTCCACAAGGAATATATAATTTACTGTCTTTTAAGGCATCAGCCCTTAGGAGGAAGATTGGAAGTAAAACCATGGGAAAATGACTGTTACCTGCATTAATGAAAGATGACACACTGTTCTGAGAATTTTTACAGCCCATGGACACTTCCTTTCAATCTGAATAGAAATATAATTAATACACCCATTGTACTAATGGGGAAGTTTATGTTCAATGGGAAATGAGGTCACACAAAAAAGTTGTCTTTTGATTCCTAATCCTCTATTGTGAGGAGGAATTGTTAGACTAGTGGGATAGTAAATTAGACATTTCCATAGTCTTACATTTTCTAGGGTAGGTATTTAATTTCCTTTCTCATTCATCCAGTATTGTATTTAGACATTTCCCATTAATATTGTTGGTGGCTTTAATCTCAATAGCTTCTGGTCCATTTACCACTGAATTTGTGAAGTAGCAACAGGAGTGTGTTTGGGTAATTCCTAATCAGTGGTTAATTTGGGAAATAGTATGATTAGCAGTGGAACCACTCACTGGGTATCTGGAGAGGCACTTTATAAAGAGATGCATCAGAAAACACCTTGAAGCTAATGGGACAAATGGCAGGTCTATCACAGACCAGGGAATCAAGAGCACGACACATCTTGAGACTGAGGAAGCACATGGGGCTAGCCATGAAGCAAGGCTAAGGCAAGCCTGGGTCCACAGAAACAGAGTAGAACATATAGGTGGACAACTACATCCCCAGGGCTCTGAGCTACCTTACAGGAGAAGCCCACAACATCAATGCTTAGAGAACAAATCTACAGGAGAGACTAATAAAGCCTGCTTTCCTGCCAGCTGTACTTAGCATAAATGTGGTCCCAGCGACCCCACAAGATAGGTAGTAGAGGGGTTTGGGGCTCCACAGGAGTGCAAGAGGAATAAACAGGGCAGAAATGCAACCACTACCCACAGGAGAGTGCTAGTCAGATCCAAAGAGAGGTAGCTAAATATGAGAAGCAGGTAGTATAGTGGAGAACATGGAACAGGGCCAGCCAGGCTTTTCTGGCCATAGCACAAGATTACTTAGTAGAGAGTATATGGATCGAGCATATATGATTTCTTGGACTGGAATCCAGAAGATGAGAGTTGTGAATAATATGAAATCTGATATACTCAGGTGAATGGTTGCCAGCAGAACTAGGAACATAACTTGAATCATTGCAGGATTCATTTGGAAGGGATGAAGGATTAACCCACTGCCCAGACACTGGGACTAAGAGAAAGAGGCAAAATGAAGAGAGGATGACATATCATTTTTTCTTATTAGGAAATCAACATGTGATTACTATAAATATAAATCTTAGACATTGTGAAAATATTAAAAAAGTAACAATATAATAAAAATGTCAATAAATTTGTCACCTTAAAATAAAGTAATTATTAGCATTTTGGTGTTTATTTTTTCAGATTTTTATTAAGTGTTTGTATTCATGCTTCTGTAGGGGCATATGCTAAATGTGTGTAGTCTGTTTTATATTTGAAGTGCTATTGGAGACATAGATAGATGAATAATAATAAGATAAATATATAGATGTCAATTTCATTATTTCATATTTTAGAAGGGATTCCATATCTATGGTGCCTAATATACTCTGGATAACATTTCACAGATTTTATCTTATAACACTTAAACATTTTGTGAGTGTAAACACACACACACACACACACACACACACACACACACACATTGGGTCACCTGGAAGGGCCTGGGGTTAAGAACTAGATCGAAAGAAAGAGGCTGCATCTTTTTAGGAAATTTGGCTGGAAGTTAAGTTAGGTTCTGGACAAAGACCATCATATGCCTTTTACAAGAGCATCTTTTTACCTTCCTCATTTCTTCTTTTGTTTGTATATTCCTGCCTTCGGTTCTACCATCTCAGCCACTTGGACCTTTTTGAATCCTGAAGAAGTCTGAATATCTGAATGTTAAATCTGTCTATAAGTCACTTTTTAAAAAGTTTTATCTGTTTATAAAACAGTTTATGAACTGTTTTACAAATATGTCTTGTGTTCTCTATTCAACAAACCTAAGTCCTCCCCATTCTGGATACACAGCTAACCATTTTTCAGCCCCTTTTGAGATGGGTATGATTAAATGCTAACCATTACTTTCAATGTGAGTGGAAGTGATATGTGCCACTTCTCTGCCAGGTTCAAAAATCTTCCCATGTTCAATCTTCCACATTGACATCAAATGTGACTTGGGAAGCCATTAGTTGCACATGGTAAACCACAAACAGCCTGGACTACTAAAAATTATGTAGAGACAAATCTTTCATACCTGCCACCCTCTATCAACCCATATTTACACTAGGCAGTTGAATAAATAAAAAATAAAGTATTAATGTGTCAAGACTTTGTGCATGTTTTTGTTGTCCTTAAGTAGTGTAGTCTTGTAACAACACTAAATAAATAGTTATTGAATAAACAGATTAAAAAGTAAAGGAAATAAAACCTGGAAAGTAAGAAGCTAAGGTAAGACTGCTTTTTATTCTTTTAGAGAAAATAATGGATGTATAAATTTATCAAAGAAGCAGATATTTATTTACGTTAATATAATTATCAAAAGTCTTAAGCTAGGTCTCATGTACATTTTTTTTTAATTTACTCTGAGTCAATACCTTCTCAGGAAACTTATATTATTGTTCCTTCTCCCTATTAGATATTCAACTTTATTATCTCAATCATTCTTAGCTTTATTATGTTCCAGTTTCTTCCATATTCAAAATGACAATGACAAGTATAATCCTGCCAAGATACTACATTCCTCTTTTATCTCTTCCCTTTCATAAAAATCTCTTAGAGAGGTTAACCATAACTAATCTCCACTTATGCATCTCTCATCTAGCTTTTCCGGTGCTTCAATATAACCACAGCTTTGGCTGCCAAAAGAACTTTTACTATCATCATCAAGATTTTTAGTCCTTATCTTCTCTGACTTCTCAACAACATTCAACACATCTGACCACTTCCTCTTTCTTTCTTTCATATATATATATATATATATATATATATATATATATATTTCATTGACTTTTTACAGAGATTAAGGGAGAGGGATAGAGAGTTAGATATATCTATGAGAGAGAAACATCGACCAATTGCTTCCTGCATACCTCCACTGGGGAGGTGCCTACAACCAAGGTATATGCCCTTGACCAGAATCGAACCTAGGACCTTTCAGTCCACAGACTGATGCTCTATCCACTGAGCCAAACTGGTTTCGGCCACTTCCTCTTTCTCGATACAGTTTCCCCTTTGGCTTCCATGGCTTCACACTCTTGGCTTTCCTTTTATCTCTTGATACTTCTCTGTTTCCTTTGCACATATAGTATAGTCTTCTCCGCCTAATGAGACAACATGTTATAAGAGAGTTTACAATCAGACTTTTAATTATTATTCAATCACATTTGTGTTGATGGTATCTCTAGTAGGTTCTATGGCAAATACTGACTACTCTCTATGACCTAAATTTATCTCTAGACTAGACCATTCAGCTAGTCTAGTGTTCCTTTCCCTATTCAAATTTATTTCTACATTCAAAAGAATTATTGAGCTGCTATTATTTTATGAACACCACTAGACACTGAGTATATATTGGCACCTTTGGAGTTATGGCACAGTAGAGTGGCAGAATATTACACATGTGCAGGAGACAAACAAGTTCCAGTGGGTAATATGGAAAAGAGAATTAATTAGACAAGATTTTCTGAGAAATTAGGCTTATACTTGGCAAACGAGGAAGGTAGCTAGAAATGTAATGTGGAGTGGGGTGATGAGAATGTTGCAGGCAGAATAAATGGTGTCTGGGTAGACCCCGAGACCAGATAAAACTGATTGTGTTTTAGGTTGTAGTATGCAATTCATACTCCTAAGTTATTTTATAGTAAAAATATTTAATAAATAATTTGTATGTATTAGATATAAACCAAATTACTTAGTATAGTTTGTGCTGTCCTTTACAATCTACCTTTCTGACTTCATTCCCCAGCTCCCTCTTTAAACCCTATGCTGCAGGCATAATGGTTAAGATATAAAAAGTGGTAGAAATGTAAAAAAATGCAGAAATGCTCATCTTTCCACAAACACATGTATTTTTTTTCAAAATATTGAGCCTGTTTTTTATATTTGCTCATACCCCCTGCCCCTAGGTTTTTCTCTTTTTCACTCAATTCCTTTGTTGTCTAGGAAAAAACAAACACCATCCTACATTTTTTTTTTCAAGATGAAATGAAAAGCATCCTCTTCCTTGTAGAGGTTTGCCCAATCTTTCTAGGGAAGATGTAGCAACTACTAATTTGCAGTCTCTAGTAATATCTTGCAAAACACTTTATTATGATACTTATAAATATGTATTCTAGTTGTGTATGTACATGTCATTAACTTGGTACAAAATTGTGAGTTTCTGGAGAAGACCAAGTTTTATATATTTCTCAGTCTTTAATTCTCAGCACTGCTTCCAGTACAAAGCAAATGGTGAATATAAAAATTTGTAACAGGAAGAAGCCTGATGGGTCTTCCCACTGTATTAGCATGGATTAGAAGTTTTCAGTACTTGCTCAGCCTAGCAGGTTTCTGTGAAGCTTTATAAAGTATCTTTTATGGTGCCCAGACCCTGTTGTATTTCATAGTTTCATCAGCCTTGGCCCTTCCACCTCAGCACTCAGAGCATGGCCTGCCTGATGGGCTTGGACTTCACACTGTAGATGATGGGGTTGAGCACAGGGGGCACCATCAGGTATACATAGGCAACCAAGGCATGTACAATGTGGGGCAGATGCCTTCCAAAATGATGGATCATGGACATGGTGATGCATGGGATGAAGAAGACAAAGACAGCAGGATGTGTGAGACACAGGTGTTGAGAGCCCGGATGTGCTCCCGGGGGGAGGCCAGCCCTAAGACTGTGCATAGGATGAGAGTGTAGGACAGGATGATGAGCAGAGAGTCTATGCCCCCAGTGGACAAAACCACATAAAGCCCATAGCGGATGTTTATGGTGATATCAGCACAGGCTCTTCTCATTACATCAGGATGGAAACAAAATGAGTGGGACAAGAGGATCTTGTTAGGGCAGAAGTTCAAACGTTTAAGCAGGAATGGCACTGGGAAGAGAGATAACATAGCACGGGCCACAACAGCCAGTCCAATTCTGAAGATGGCATTATTTGTGAGGACAGCTGCATAGCACAGGGGGTTGGAGATGGCAACAAAGCGGTCAAATGACATGGCCAGGAGCACCGAGGACTCCACTACAGAGAAGGAGTGGAGAAAGAACATCTGCACCAGGCAGGCATTGAAGGCGATGAGACGATGGTCAAACTAGAGCACAGCCAGGGTTGTGGGCATTGTGGACAAGGTGAGACCCACATCTGTGAGGGCCAGCATGGACAGGAAGTAGTACATGGGCTGGTGCAGGCTGGGAGTCCTCCTCACTGCCAGGAGGATGAGGCAGTTTCCAGTGAGGGCCACAGTGTACATGCAGGAGAAGGGAATGGAGATCCAGCCATGAACAGACTCCAGCCCTGGGATGCCAATCATCAAGAAGGAAGCTGGCTGAAAGAAGGAGATATTGACATAGGATTGGGAAGAGAGCATCCTTGGAAGGCAGAAGTCTCCTGAAAGATTGACCTCTTCAATCTGGAAAGACAAAAGACATTGACAGAGCACCTGTAGTTAGGAAAACATTTTGTTATGCTGTATAGGCTTTTAAGTGAATTATTTTCCATTTCTTCGTTGTATTATGAGTAGTTCTAAGAATATGCATACATTAGTGAATATGTCCTCAAAACAAATACAGAATGTAGGGGATAGTTTTAACTTCTTCATGATTACCAGAAAATAAATGACTGAAATGATTTAGAATTTAGTTGTTTCTAAATGTAAGTTTTATGCTAGTTTCACCTTACCATGCAGAATCTTCATTAAATAAAGGGATGTTTATTAATATACTTTAATATATAAAGTACTCTCTAAATGATCATTAACACCACCACCACCACCACCACCACCACCATTATCATCATAGCTTTGTCTTGATCTATATTGTTATTTTATTAATACTGCGTTTTGCAGTATTTCTAAGTGCTTTTACATAGTCTTTTCACTGTTGTCTCACAATTACCTTGCTGATTGAAAATGGAAATATTTTAGCTAATGTGAAAGGAGAGAAATTATGTAGCCCACCATAGAGTGAGAGCTTTCTCCCAGACCAATTTATTAGAACTTCAGATCTTTTTGTGTTGAGGGTTCTGAGTACAAATCCTAGGACATTCTCTTTTAATTAAATCTCAGTAATGATAAATAAAGTCCCTGGATGAAAATGAGAACAAGTACTAGGTAAGTTTTGGTAAATGAAGAGACCGTTGATTTTTGCCAGGTCACTGAAGATACTTAAATATATGGTTCAGCCCTAGATGAGTAGATCAGTTGATTAGAACATCATCCCAATATACAAGGTTTGATCACCTGTTAGGGCATGTAGAAGAAGCAATCTATAAGTAGAACAACAAATAAGTGGAACAACAAATCAGTGTTTCTCTCTCTCTCAAGTCAATAATAAAAATGTTAAAATATGTATTTTAAATATGTCTTGCCCAGAGAATATCAGCCAGGGTCACTGGATACCAGTGTAATCCAGGCTACACATTGCTTTTTTAGGAATCACCCCTCACTACTTTTATTTAACATTCCCCACTACCTTTACAATACCATCTGGACACTTTGTTCAGCCCTTTCCCACACCCATATTGAGGCCTTGATTTGCCCTTGAATGTGCATCTCTGTAAACCATTCAGCACTGACATTTGCTCTAGCTGGAGGGCCACAGCTGCAGGGCCAAGGAACCAAAGTTGGAATTTCTACAGACCCCAACTGAAAACACAAATCAAAGACATAAATGCAGGCACCTTTAGTGTTCAGTAGGGTGTATTCTAATTTTAGTGTTTGTTACTGAGCAAATACATTTATTGAGTTATAAATTATTACATATCTCTTATGTTCCAGATATCAGACTTTTAATTTTTTTTTGTTTGAAAAATTCAAAATTTAAATTCAGTTTTATTTGGCTTAAACACTTT
This sequence comes from Lasiurus cinereus, assembly GCA_011751065.1. Classification (NCBI taxonomy): domain Eukaryota; kingdom Metazoa; phylum Chordata; class Mammalia; order Chiroptera; family Vespertilionidae; genus Lasiurus; species Lasiurus cinereus. Next base: position 11,561,005 of record JAAGEH010000135.1, on the reverse strand, counting down.
GAAGTCTCACACTACCTGTATTGGCCAGGCCAGTACTAGATGCTGGAGATTTGTAAAGTGTGGAGCTGGTTGGACCAGATTATCTGAATGAGCTTGTTCTCTTCTCATGTTCCATTGTGATGTGATTTGGGGCCCTCCAAATAGAACTCCTTCCTATTTTTTGAAAAATATTCTGTTTGCCTCTCTGTCATAGTGAGTTTTTGAATTCTTCCTACAGAGCCAAGCATTGTGATATTATCTCCTCATTTTTACTATTTATTTTACTAATTCAAATCACATTTCTTCAGAAAACTTATTCAATCTCATTTTTTTTTCACTCTGATGATTTCAAAATTTCTGTCCTTTTTTATCAGTTACTATGAATGAATGAACAAGAAAATGAAGAACTGAATGAAAATTCCTTACTCTTTAATCTAGTTCCTTTTCATCCTAACCCTTAATACAGCATCTCTTAGATGCATATGTTTGTTCACAATTTGTACTATATAGTTTGTATATAGTAAAAACCAATGGCTCCTTCAGATGATTACAATTGGTATTTATTTTTATCCAATCTTTTTGGGTTTCCATAGGACCAATCAGAAAATACTACTTGTTATTGGTAGTTTAAATCAGAATAGAAGGTGAATTCTGCCCTCTCTATATAACTTGCAGAAATATGAGGATTACTTTTTATCTGGGATGAATATCATAATTCTTTTTCTTTTATCCTGTATTGATTTACCTGTTATTGAGTAATTCACAAATCCTCAATCCCTTAGGTTAGAACTTGTCCAGTTTGGTATGTAGGTCTGATGCACCTTTGGGTATTTGCGTGATCTATTGCTCTTGGCTATGTTGGAAGGATCCAGATGCTAAATTAAGCTGAATACTACAAGAACCTTAGAGCTCACAAGGGTAAAATTATAAAGTACAATTGAAGACAAGTTGCCAAAAATTAGGGACAACTCTTATACAATCAAGCTAATTTCCCCCTGGTATCCAGATGGTAGCTTTTTTTATGTTTTGTGGTTATTATAGTGTTATAGGGATCTGGCATTGAGAAGTGAATCTGTGTGATGAAAAGATAGGATTCTTTTGGTGTGTGCTTTTACTAAAATGCCCATTTTGGTAACACAGTTGGATTGCCATGTTTTCTGATTCCCATGAAGCCCCAAAGCAATCACTTAAACCTGGAAATCAGATTAGGTTTGGCCTTATATTATTATCTCCAGGACACTAAAGTGTCAAAAATATTAAAAAATTATAGCTTTCCCTCCAGGGATGAAATTATTTCCATTCTACTACTCTAAGATTCTATTATCTTGTGACTGGTGTGTCTGGAAATGTCAAGTTGCCTAGAAACCAAAGACTGAATCCACCATACTCTCTTCACCACAAAACAAGTACTTTCTTTTTCTCCACACAAAACAGAAATGGTAACTATGTGATATGACAGAGATGTAATCTAATGCAATGCTGGTAATCATTTTTAATATACATATAAGTCAAATGTTTTTCTTAAAGGCTTTTTTTTATTGAAAGAATTAAAGGACAATCTCATAGTGACACCAAGCATTCAGGTCACTGGCAGGATGCTATCTTGGATGGGGTCTTAACATACACTTATACCGTGGCCCCAATTAGAGAAAGAAAGGGGTAGTAATTTGCTTGGACATAGAGTCAGGATTTCTGATAATTATCTGACTTGAGAAATCTTTGTGCTTCAGGAGAGTAGCCTTCTTCATTTCCTATCCCTTATATAGGGCCATAGACCTGCTATCCATGGTCCTAAGCAGACCTCCTTATTTTTCTTCCAGCTTCTACCATCTGCTCATTTCCCATCCTATTGGCTCCTACACCTGGCAGCAGCTAATATAGAAGGGATGTCAGACTCACTAACCCAGCCCCCATTCTTCTAAATAATATAGATGAGATTATGCCTGGGCCTCAAGTTACTCACCCTGCTTATAGTGATAGTCCTCTCTGCCTGTCCACATTCAGAAGGAGCCCAAGAAAGCTCTGCAACTAAGATGTTACCTTTATATGACTGGCTGGATGCCTTAGTGAGTTGCTGCTCCCCAGGGACGTCTGAGCTACAGGTCACAAAGGAAGCTTTGTGCTTATGTTTTTTTTTTTTTTGAGCAATGGGAATGTGTGGGCTATGTGTGTTGTCAAGGAGAGTTATAAGGAAATGCAGAGATATAATTTTTAAAAAAATCTACATTTTTTCCATTACTGGTGACACTGATAATTTTAGCTTCTACTCTCTTTTTTTTCCCTAGACTCTTACAACTTCCAAAATGTTTTCCTTGCATTCTTTCTCTCCTCCACTTTCACCTTTTCAATCCAACATACACAGTTAACCTGGTGCAACATTTTACAATTTAATAGCATTTCCATGGCTGACTTTTATACATATTTTTAATCCTTACACAAGAAATATTTTCCCATTGATGTTTAGAGAGTGTGGATGAGAGAGGGAAAGATAGAGAGAAACACAATGATTGGTTGTCTTCTGCATGTGGCCTGGCCAGGGTGGGGGGCAAGGGAGGAGCCTGCAACTGAGGTAGATGCCCTTGAACTGAATTGAACTTGGATCCTTTAGTTTCCTAGGGTGATGGTCTATCCATTGAGCCAAACCCGCTAGGGCTCCATGCCTGACTTTTAAACAAAGAACAAAGGACCAATGTTTCAATCAGGTCTGAAAGACCCAAGAAGTCTCACCATCGCCCATCATCCTTAGGTCATTTTCTGTCTTTCCCCTAAGACTCACAAATTCTGAGCCACATATGCCTACTCACTTTTATGCAAGCAAACCAAATAATTTCACACCTGAGTTTTTTTCCCCCTTCACTAGGTGTATCTTTCCCTTGCTCTCCTATCAGCCTCCTTCTTACCTCTTTCCTTTTTTATTTCCTTTCAACAAGGCAATAAATCTTTTTTGAGGTTCTTCTAATACTTAGAGTGTACCTATCTGAGCCTCATTACACTTGGTTTTAGTTGTGTATTTATAAGCCTCTCCTCAAAAGAAGGGGAGAGATTATGCACAGTTCATTTTAATATAGCTAATAATGAGCACGGATTCTTACACAAGTAAACAAAGAATAAAATAGTTAAAATTAATGAGTGCAGAAAAGAATCAAGACTGTTCTTCACCCATCAACCTAAGGATTTCCATTTGCTTGCCATTCTCTTGACTATGTGTCTGGGTCAAGGTTCTAAACAAGTGCTTTCTGGACATAAGATATGACTGTTTGGCCATGTTTCCTCAGACTCTGTGGTTGATTCTTGATTCCATCAGCTTTGCCACTTCTCCCTCAGCACTCTGAGCATGGCCTCCCTGATGGGCTTGGATTTCACACTGTAGATGATGGGGTTAAGGACAGGGGGCACTACCAGGTACACATAGGCAATAAGAACATGTACAATGTGAGGCATTGAAGGCGATGAGACGATGGTCAAACCAGAGCACAGCCAGGGTTGTGGGCATTGTGGACAAGGTGAGACCCACATCTGTGAGGGCCAGCATGGACAGGAAGTAGTACATGGGCTGGTGCAGGCTGGGAGTCCTCCTCATTGCCAGTAAGATGAGGCAGTTTCCAGTGAGGGCCACAGTGTACATGCAGGTGAAGGGAATGGAGATCCAGCCATGAACAGACTCCAGCCCTGGGATGCCAATCATCAGGAAGGAAGCTGGCTGGAAGAAGGAGATGTTGACATAAGACTGGGAATGGACATATTTAGAGGACAGATTAGGTCTCCTGAAAGATGTGACCTGAAACTGGGCAGAAAAATAAGAAGACATGACAAAATTACTGGAAAAAAACAACAACTCTAATATTAGGTGACTGGGTCCAGACACAATACCAAATATAAAATGTATAGATTTAAAAATATACTGCAATCATATGATTCTTGTCTCATTTGTGGGATATAAAACATAAAGCAATAAATGGACAAACAAACAAAAAAACAAACAAATTCATAGGTTCAGACAATAGAATGATGGTTACCAGATGGGAAGAAAAGTGTAGGGAGGATGAAGAGGGTAAAATGGATCAAATATAGGATGATGGAAGGACTTCAGATGGGGAGCACATATGGAATATACTGACACTGTATTATAAAGTTGTACATCTGGAATTTATCTAATGTTATTAACCAGTGTTACCCCAATGTATTTCATATAACAAAATACTGCATCTAAAAGCAAGCTAGTTAATAACTATATTTTAATTGACTATAAAAGTATCATTTCATAGTGTGAAATACTGATTTCTTTACATATCCTATATCATAAAGAGGGACTATGCAAATTAACCCTACACCTTCACAAGATGGCTGCCTATGACCAGGCCAGCAGTGGGGGGTTAGTGAGGGACAACCAAATGACTGAACAAGCAGGCTGTGTGGGGCAACAAGGCCAGCAGGGAGGGGGAGTATGAGGGGTGACCAGGCCAGCAGGGGGGGGCAATAAGAGGCAAATAGACCAGTAGGAGGGTAGTTAGGGGTGACCAGGCCAGTAGGGGGGGAAGTTGGGAGCAATTAGGCTGGCAGGGGGGCAGTGAGGGATAACAAGGCCAGGGGAGATAGTTTGAGGTGATCAGGCCAGTAGGAGGGGGGGAAGTAAGAGGTGACCAGGTTGGTGTTGGGGGCAAGTTAGGAGCAACCAGGCCAGCAAGGAAGGGGCAGTTAAGGGTGACCAGGCCTGCAGGGTTGGGGCAGTTAGGGGCAACCAGGCAGGTAGGCAGGTGAACGATTAGGAGCCAGCAGTCCAGGATTGTGAGAGGGATGTCTGACTGCTAGTTTAGGCCCTATCTGGGATTGGGCCTAAACCATCAACTGACATCCCTTGAGGGGTCCCATATTGGTGAGGGTGTAGGCTAGGCCGAGGGGACCCCCTCAAATGCATGAATTTTGTGCACCCGGCCTCTAGGAAGTTAATAAAGGAACATAAGAGAAACCACCACCAAATATCTTTTAGCAGAGATTTCTTTAACAACCACCAAAAATAGTTCCGTGAGCAAAAAGAGTTTTAGTCTGAACACTGGGGTGTACAGTTATGCCATATTTAGCCAATGTCATGGGCTTGCTCTGAAGGTAGGAATGACCTTTTTCTTTCTCATTTAAGTGTGTGTGGGTGGCTTCTAGAGCAGAGAATTATGCATATTCTGGTAGAAGACTTTAAAAGGAAATAAAATTGTACATAGTATCAGTTCTACATCCTTCATTCCTTCTCTCTCAGATATTATTTTGAGCAAATATGAAGCTCTGGTGGAACTCACCCCATTCAAAGATGAGCAACAAACAGAGAAAGTCAACAGAATTTGAGCAGATGAATTTTGTAAAAAATCAAAGGGATAAAAGAAGTTACAGATATGTGAAAATACTCTTGGAGATAAAGAATTATTCAGGAAAGAGAAAAAAAGTTTTTGCACAAAACTTTCCTAAATAAAGAAATGATTAACCAAATTAAAAGTTTTTGATATTAGAGTATAAAAATAATCTGGATTCTAATGAACAAAATAGAAACAGAGGCCTGGATACAAGAAACAGACTGATAGCTGGGAAGGGGAAACTGCATGAAAGAAGGTGAAGGGATTAGCCAAAGAACATATATGCATAACTCATAGTCACAGACAATAGTGACGTGCTGGCCAGAGGGAAAAGGGATGTGGGGGCTGGGTGGAGGTGGGCAAAGCGGGTGGAAATAAGGACATCTGTAATAGTGTCAACATAAATAAATAAATAAATAAATAAATAAATAAATAAATAAATAAATAAATAAATAAATAAAACAACTGATGAGAATGCCAGATAAGAAGAGGACTTGACCCACATCGTCACATCCACTCCTTCTCTTAAGAGACTGTAGGGGACATCTCTCCCCTGTAACACTCTGAACCTCAGCCAGGCAGCCTTCTCAGGCCCTCTTTTTCAAGCAAGGGGTGAGACCACTATCTCTTGTGTTGTCCAAGACTGATTTTTCTTCTTCTCTGCATTATTTCCAGACCTGAGGCTAAGCTGCTGGCAGTCATCCATCTAAAAATTGGAGAGGCAGGTGTGTTGGGGTCCTGATTACTCACCCTGGCTGTTTCCCAGGCTGCTCTGCCACTCCACATGCTGCAGAAGTCTAAGATGTCTTTGTGGCAGAGGACTTGTTTTATCTCAGTGCACAGAGACTCCTTAGTAGTGCCCAATCTCCAGGGAAAGCGAGGTTTGGGCCATAGAGGAAACACTCCACTCAGGTTCCTGGGAAATAAAAAAGTTGGGGAGTCTTTGGAATCAGGGGAATTGTTTAGAGGAAGTAAACACTAAGTGCGAAAGAGAGACAGAATCATAGACTTTATAATACCCCACCAAGTTTAAATTATGATATTCAGAAATTATCGGCTTCAAAGGCCCATCTGCATTTGAAGTATTTCCAGGACAACATTCCTGGTAAAGCTTCAGGGTGAGTCCTACAGAAGTTCCCAGTCTTTTTCAGTGGGTAGGGATATAGAGTGATGTGTTGGGATCCTAGAAGTGTTGGCCTAACACAGGTTTAGGGAGTCAGGAAAGGCTTCCTAGAGGAGATAGAGAGGGAGCAGACTTCTGAAAGGCCCACATACACTGCTCTAAAAACTCAGCTCTCATTCTGGTACAGACACCAGGACTCTGGGCTTATAGCTCCAGACTTGTGCCCACATTTCTAGCCTAGGACTGAACTGATGAATCAGGCAGGTGCAAGAGCAGGGGACATGGCCAGTGAAAAGAACATGAACTGTTACAGAATTTACCAGGCAACCAAAAAATACACAGGAGTACTCTGAGATTCAGGATAAACCCATTTATTTCCAGATGTACTAGTACCATGACTCAGCGGAGCCTGTTTCCAAATCCTGAGCAAGTCAATATGGAGGAAGTTTTCTCTTTATACCCTTTGGTTTCTTTGTCCCCCAAATATGGATAAGACTTCCAGACCTTTCACGGGCTTTACAAAAAGCCCCATATGTTGGGATGGAGGCCATGAGACCACACCTAAAAGCCTGGTCTGGCGCCAGCGCTGATAACGCCCTCCAGGAGTTTGAATGGTTCATGGTTTATGGCCTCTGTAAAATGTGAGTATTTAGGTAAATAGGTCTTATAAGGCTAGATAATTAAGGAAGGGGCAGTGACTTGATTATAGGCTAACAAGAATGTGCATTAGGAATACTGATTAACTAGGTACAGAGTCAGGCTGCTAGGCCTTCCCCCATCCCCCCCACCTGCCCTTTTCCCTGCCCCCCCACAATAAAGTCTTATTTTCTTCATCAGAACTACAGAGCCAGTCAGACATGGATTCTAATTCTTTCTCTATTTCTCACCACATGCAAGGCCTGTCCTTGTTCTTTCTTCACCCCAAAAATAGCTGTGGCCTCAGATGTTTCATAAATCAATTTGGACTAAGGTCATTGACCTGGCGCTGTTTTCTATGGACCTATTTGACTTCTCTTTGACTTTGGTTGCACTCCTCCAGCTGAACTGGATCTAGCCTGTCTACTTTTTTCCTCTTAAGGAAAATTTTGTATATATATTCTCCCAATCTGTAGGTTGTCTTTTCATCTTCTTAATTGAATCTCGATATAGCAACAGGTTTTAATCGCAATTTATGAAAATTTTCTTAAATAAACTATGCTTTGGTGTCAATACTAAGAAAGCTTTGCCTTAGATCCTGAAAATTTTGCCCCATGTTTTTCTAAAAGTTTTAGACTTATACTCACATTAAAATTTTTTTTACATTTAGGTCAGTGATCAATTTGAGTTAATTTATGCATGTATTGAGGTATAAGCAACAAATAAAGTTGTAATATACTTAAAGTGTACAATGTGATGATTTTATATACATACACATTGTGAAAGGATTCTTACCATTGAATTAATAATATATTCATCACTTCACATATTTATCTTTATTTTCTGAACCTATTTAAGTTATACTCGGAGCAAATTTCAATTATACAATATTGAATTATTAACTCTCATAACCATATTAAACATTAGATTCTTAGAATTTTTTTTATCTTATAACTGATTATTTTGTTCTGATTAAAGAAAGCACATTCCAGCCTGGCTGGGACCTAGAAGCACCTGGAAATTTGGCCCATCTTCCACATCCAGGAGCTGCCTGTTATGATGGAAAGATGAACAACCTTGTAGCAGAAACCAGAGTCACCAGCCCTTTGAAACCCCTAGCCCTTTGCATACCTGCAGACCTTTGCAAACCGCCAACCCACGTTACCTGTAAACTGCCCATTTTGCATACCCATTCTTATTCCTTTTGCTTCTTTCTCCATGTAATGTTCCTCTTTCTACCCAATATAAGCAGCTGGCTTATGGTGGGGGGAGGGAGGAAAGAGCAGATTTTTGCGGATGACCTGCTGCTCTCCCATGCTGCAGGCATTATTGTATGAAGCGTTCATATATGGCTCAACCCTGTCTCTGCTCAATTGGCTCAAGTAGTGACAGGCAGCCCTGACCCATTGATTGTCCAGTTACACTTAGACTATGTGTGAAGGAGATCCTGCTCCTGCAGGAGGAGTGGAAGCCTGTTGGACTCATGTGAGGCAGAGACATATTCCACATGTAAATGATACCATGCAGTATTTGTCTTTTTCTGTTTGGTTTATCTCACTTATCACAATGTTTCAGATTCATTCATCTGGTCGCAAATGGCAGGGTTTCCTTTTTTGTTTTTAAGGCTGAATAATATGTATAACACATTTGCTTTATCCATTTGTTTACCGACAGACAGGTAGTTTCCAATATCTGGGCTGTTGTGAATAATGCTGCACTGAATATGGGAGTATAGGTATCTCTTTGGATAATTTCAGTTCCTTTGGATATATATGCAGACAAAGCTCGGATTGCTGGATCATACAGTATTTTTAATTTTCTGAGGACTCTCCATATTTTCTAAAGTGGTTGTGCCAATGACATTCTCACCAACAGTACACATGGTTCCATTTTCTCCATACCCTTGCTAACACTTATTGTCTCTTATTTTTTGGATTCTATTTGACACCCACTACAATATCCTCTATTCTTTATTTTTGGAATCTCTTCACCTTTTACAGGTCCTGGAACACTGAAATGATTTTTGAATATTTAACATTGAATGACATCAAAGAAATGACCACTGGGCATGACTTTTGGCACCAGCTAAAGAATTGGTGATGATCATTGTGGGAAAGAATCGCAAATATGTGATGCTGGTAATCTCTGGTCATAAACATGTACTGAGAGTAAATCTTGCCTTCAATTATAAAAAAGGCTGGGGAGAGCTCTCTTACTAGAAACAAAAAGATATTTATGTTCTGTCCTTATTTTTTGTTAATCTAGTTTGGGATAAATGATGTACTACTGAGAGATGGAAGCCTCAATGAAATTACTGGGGGATGTACTGTTCTAGGTATGGGTGCAATCTCACTCAGACTCTGGCTCTCAAAGGGACTTGGCTACCTAAACTAGTGCCCTTCACTGACCAGGCCAACATAAACATGGCTGGGAATGGGGCAGTGTTTTTATGGTCTTCAGTCCCTGGAGACACTTTTTCACTGGGAAAGATATACTTACTGTGATGAGCAATTGCCTGAGACCCAGAGTTCTCTCATAGCAGTGCAGCGGCTGTCTGCCTGGGACCACTTCTATTAGTTAACTCAGCTCTCTAGCACCTAGAGGGTATCCTCCTGGAAGTTCTTCCTGATCAATGGGAACCAGAAGGCAAACACTCTCTCAGAACCTTGGTTCATGTGAACAAGGAATAAATAATGGCCATACCCAACTTTAGTTTGTCATACTCTAAAATACAGTTATGTTTTTCTGGAAAAGCTTTGAAAACTATGACCTTTCTGTTGAGCTTCATCCTCTAGTGCATAAGATTAGTCATTTCAATCCCATTTAAATCTTACCTTTTCATCCACCATACTACTCCTTTTTACCCATCCTCCAATCTCAGACCTGGTACTGGCGTAAGACCGGTGTGTGTGTGTGTGGGCTGGCAAGGGTGAAAGGGTAGGGGGTGGGGGATGGGAAGCCCAGTTTTTAAGCTCCAAACTCCCAGGCTAATATGACTCAATGAGTGATTTAAAAACAAATTCTGTGTGGCTTGCTTGTCACATCAGAATACACATTTTTATTCTTCCAGTATCCTGTCAGGTAGGGATTATTAGCTCCTCCTTGGAAGTAATAATGAATACTGATTGACTACATACTTTGTACTAAATACTATCCCAAGTATTTTACATGGATGATTGTACCTAATTCTCATAAAACACTGATAGGTAGGTACTGTTATCATCCCTAATAAACAGATGAGGATAATAAGCCTCACAGAGGGTGGATTGACTTCATAACTCACAGAACTGTCTGCTCTTTCTATTGGACTGGTCTTCCTTTTAGAGAGCCTGTGAATACCTCCTGGGATGGACAATTCCCAATCTTTGAGAGCAGGATTGGTTTTTGGAAAGAGCCTTAAATGGTAGATTCAGGGAGTAGGAGATTGAATTGGTATAATGTTTGGGAAAAACAGCAAGTATGGCCCCAGGGAAGGGGTCCCTGAAGATTTCCAGCTTTACAGGCCCTTTGGAATTGTTCATGGCTTCTTAATGCTCAGAGATTACATCAACTAGACAAGGTCATTCACCTAGTGGCAGAACAGAAACAATAGCTCAGAGCTCCTAAATCCCATTCCAGGGCTATGTCTCCCTGTAATGCATTAAATAACATTTTCTCTAGGCCATGTATTAAAGAACTTTAAATAATATATTTTCTTTAGTCCAATATATACAAAATACAATCATTTCAACATGTTCTTAACATAACATTGATAAGAAAATAGTTTATATTCTTTCTTTGGTAAGTACTATAATAAAACATATAACATAAAATTATCATTTACATTTTTTAAAGTATACAACCCAGTGGGGTTAAGTATAGTCAACCATCACCACTATCCATTTCTACAATTTTTTCATCATCCCAAACTAAAATTCTGTACCCATTAAATAGTAACTTCTCATCCTCCCCTCTGTTCAGCCCCTGATAACTTCTATTCAGCTTTCTATCTGTATGAATTTGACATTTTCTCTACCTTACAGAAGTGGAGACATACAAAATTTGTCTTTTATTGTCTAGCTTATTTCAATTAGCATAACATTCTCAGAGTTCATCCAGAATTTTGTTCCTTTTTTATGGATGAATAATATTTCATTATATGTATATACCACACTTTGTTTTTCTGTTCAGTTGTTGATGAATACTTGGATTATTTCCACTTTTTGACAATTGTAAATAGTGCTGCAATGAATATTATTATACAACTCTTTACAAGACTTTTTAAAAATAAAAATTGTAGGGCAGTGGGAAGGGTAAGAAAAACAGAAATAGAATATGAATATGTTGGACTGTGGGACACAGTGAGGAATTTGGGAACAAGAGATACACAGTTTGTTAAGTTGTCTATTTGACCATGCTCTTGGGCATATGAAAGTATGCAGGAGGGTTTAACTGAGATACAATAATGCACAGGAAGATAGAAGGTTGAGGTCCATGAAGGTTGTGGGTACCTCATTATTTGGAGTGAGGCCCAAAACCCGAATCTCTTTTTCACAGAGCATGGGCATCTCTTTGTTTCTTTAGGGAAGCTACAGCTTTCTTCCACTCTCTCTCTTTCCCTCAGTCCTGTTCTAGCTGCATGATTTACTGTTTTGAGCAGGGAATCACAGTTGAATGCTCCTAGATTTCCTCCTCCTTAAGCAAGAACCCACAGGTTGGAATCTCCACCATGGTTTGTCCACCCAAGTCCCCCACCTAAGGTTTGTTCAGTGAAGCTACTGAGGAAAAACATAGACCCAAGGATTGCAGTCTATGTTTCTCATCAATCCTGAGAAAAGATACATTAGCATCTTTACAAATGGTACCTATCAGGATTCCTTCACTGGTGGGAAAGAAGACTAGAAAACCTCTTGTGTCTTCAAATTTGAATTTATAGAATTCTATAATTATAAAATCAATAGGCATATCAGTTAGCAAAATTTAAAATAAAATTTTATTATATCTTATTGTAGAAGACCAAAGAAACCCAAGAGATGCTTAGAGAAATGATTTACACAGCTTTATTATGATGGTGATCTCAGAGGAGTCACCTCCAGAGTCTGAGCAAACCAATATGGTAGAAGCCCTCCCTTTATACCCCTTTGGTTTCTTTGTCCCTCATATGTGGGATGGGACTTCCGGACCTTTCACGGGTTTTGCAAATAGCCCTGTGGGTTGGGATGGGGGTCTTGAGAGCATATCTAAGGGCCTGGCCTGGTGCCAGCACTGACAACCCCTTCCTGGGGCTCATGGTTTATGGCCTCTGTAAAATGTGAGCATTTACATATCAGGTCTTGCAAGACCGAATTGTGGAGGAAAGGGGCAGTGACTTAATTATAGGCTATCAAGAATGTATATTAGAGGAGAAACCAAGATGATAGCATGGATGAACACCTAAACTGCTGCCTCGCACAACAATTTCAAAACTACAACTAAAAGACAGACACCATCTAGAACCACAGGAAAGCTGGATGAGTGGAAATTCTACAACTAGAAGGAAAGAGAGGGGCCACAGAGACTCAGAAGAGCTGAAAAAAGCTGAGGCATGGAGAGAGCGGGTGGTGGAGTGCCTGGCTGGCTTCCTCTGGCAGGAGGGAGATGGAGACTTCCAACTGCAATGAACCCCTTATCCTACTGCACTGAACCCCAGTTCCGGGCGAAACTCACACGGGGGGAGTCTTGACTATGAAAAGGGAGGAGTGGACAGAAATTTAGGGGATCTGTGAAAGGGCAGAATACCAACATGTGCAGAGAGGATGGACTGCTGGCTTCCTCTAGGGGGCAGGACACAGAGCCTGCCAACTGCGCCACTTCTGACTGCACTGAACCCCAGTTTCAGGTGAGACCTTGGGGACCCTTACTCATATGGGTCCCAGAGCGCAAGGGAACCGGAAAGGCAGAGGTCTGGGGACGTGCACGTGCACACAGAGAGGGCTGCAACGATTACCGAGAGACACTTGAGACCCAGGGGCTGCGTAGGGAAGGGCTGACTGGAAGCTAAGGCTGTCTGCTAAGCCCTGAGACTCCACCCCATCCAAGCTCAACAGAGAGGCTTTTGCAGTTTTGCAAGTCTTGTATCATAAGGCTGATTCCAACACAGAAGTTCTTCCTGGCATAGTGAAAACGCGGAGATAAAGGAACAGATCACAAAGGAAAGAAATGGAGGGAAACCAACTACTGGATATAGAGTTTAAAACCACAGTTATAAGGTTTTTCAAGAATTTCCTAGAAAAGATGGATAAATTTAGTGAGATCCAAGAGGAGGTGAAAAAGGACCAACTAGAAATTAAACATACACTGACTGAAATAAAAAATATTATACAGAGACCTAACAGCAGATAAGAGGAAGGCAAGAATCAAGTCAAAAATTTGAAACATAAAGAAGCAGAAAACACTCAACTGGAAAAGCAAGAAGAAAAAAGAATCCAAAAATGTGAAGATAGTGTAAGGAGCCTCTGGGATAACTTCAAATGTACCAACATCAGAATTATGGGGGTGCCAGAAGGAGACAGCCAGATACTGAAAACTTATTTGAAGAAATAATGACTGAAAACTTCCCACATCTCATGAAATAAATAGACTTACAAATCTAGAAAGCACACAGAACCCCAAATAAAAGAAATCCAAAGAGGACCCCACCAAGACACATAATAATTAAAATACCAAGAGCAAAAGACAAAGAGAGAATATTAAAAGCAGCAAGAGAAAAACAGTTAATTACCTACAAGGAAGCACCCATATGATTGTCAGCTGATTTCTCAACAGAAACTATGCAGGCCCAGGAGTAGCAACAAAAATTCAAAGTAATGCATAGTAAGAACCTACAGCCAAGATTACTCTACCCAGCAAAGCTATCATTCAGAATTGAAGGGCAGATAAAGAGCTTCACAGATAAGAAAAAGCTAAAGGAGTTCATCAACTCCAAACCAGTATTATATGAAATGCTGAAAGGTACTCTTTAAGAAGAGAAAGAAGAGAAAGGTAAAGATAAAAATTAGGAACAACAAATACATATCTATCAACAAGTGAGTGTAAAAGTCAAGTAAATTAAAAATCTGATGAACAGAATAAATTGGTGAAAATAATACGATCAGGGGCATAGAAAGGGAGCAGACTGACAATTTGCAGAGGTAAAGGGATGAGGGCGGTGCAGGGAGACACTGGACAAAAATCATACACCTATGGATGAGGACAATGCAGGAGGAGGTAAGGGTAGAGGGAGGCATGAGAGCCGAGTGGAGGGGAGCTAGGGGGGAAAAAAGAGAAACAAATGTAATAATATGAACAATAAAGATTTATTTTAAAAAATGTACATTAGGTTACGGGCACAGATTCAGATCGCTAGCCCCCCAAACATCAGGGTTACATTGGAATTAGTCTTTTAGCCTTCTCATGACAGCTAAGGTAAAACGTAAATACTTCAACTGTTTGACAGATGCAAAATATAATAAAAAAAGAGGGAAACACGATTGAGAAGATGCAAGAGGTAAATAGACAAAAATGTTATTCTCCCTTAATCTGGAAAGAAGCAAGATGTAAATTTGAAAGGTGGTTGTCAAACATGAAAAGTAACCTGGATTTGTTGCCCACTACAAGGGCAAGTTATCTCTCAAAACACATCGTTATTCATCTCATTAAACACACAGCAGAGAGAAAACAGATTTACACAGGCTGAGGAAATAAATGGCAGATGTTAAATAGGTAGCAATATAACATGGAAGTTAAGTAACTATATTTGATTATCAAATGTAATTTCAAATCTTGGCATAGCACACAAACACATTGTATAAATTATCTTATTAATGTAAGCCTCATTTTTCTCACTTATAATAGGGGACAAAAATATACTTACCTCATAAAGTTGTTGTGAAGATCAGATAAAACTCATAAAACATTCTTTACAGTGACTGGAACATTGTAAGCACTCAGGATATGTTCATTGACATTATTATTTAGGGCTTAGATAAATTCCCAGGCAATGTATAGTAAACAAATTGTGAGGTCTGTGATAAGCCCTGGTTTATATAAGTTACCTGTTTTATTTCCCCATTTAAAAAGTTATACATGCCAGCTAAACAAGACCTCCATAATAAATAAATTTCGAAAATAGGAACAGAAATAAGTCACTAATAATTAGAGCACATTTCCTTCAAAGCTGGCTTATTTTTCAAGTTAGTTTCAATCATGTGTCTATTATTTTTCTTAAAATTATAGCATGTTTCATTTTATAGCAGTCTTTAAAGCCATATAACATTTCTTTAGTATGAATTATTCCACATAATATTCCATTAAGTAAATGGACCATACTTGAATTTGCTCTTCCTTACTTTTACATATTAGGGGAGGAGATTTCTAGTATATGATTACTGTAAATAGTGGTATAATTAATATCTGTTTTAAAAAACCTGTTTTCTGCATTTATAGATATTTTGTTAGGATGCATTTTCAAAAGTGCAATTTCAGCATTGAAGCATACAACTTTTAAAAAGTTCTTGTTTCATACTGCCAATTATATCATCAGCTGTGATGTTCAAGAATATACAGGGTGTCTTCAAAATGTATACACATTTTGAATGATTATAAAGTCAATGTATATTAACATACAGTTCATTTTCAAAATTTAAAAGAATCTACAGAAATGAATAAATTTTTTTGTCAATGCCTGTTTTCAAACTGATGATCATTCTGGTCCAAGCACTGCTAATAACATGAAGCAATGCAATCACCAACATTAAGAATCATTTTGTTCAGTCTTTGTGTGCCCTCAATTCATTGACTGTTGCTGGTTTTGTACCATAAATTTTATATTTTGTCTGGTAGTACATTAGGATAAAGTTTCTTTGTTCAAAACCTAGTCTGGCTTCATTCATTATTTCAAATCAATTAAACCTGAAAGGGAATGAAAATTGAGTTATCAGCTGTTAAAAATGTGTATACATTTTTTTTCGGACACTCTATATGTTTTAATATAATCTCCTTTTTTATTGTAAATTATTACTAATAAAAATTGTTAATTTGATAGATAAAAATGCTACCTTGGATTACTAGTCAGATAGAATAATTTTTCCCTTGTTTCAAAGCTAACTGTATTTTTGCCAGTCTTCTTTATATTTTCTTTTTAATATCAGTAGTTATTGGAACTTTGGTGGATTTTCTATTTACATTTTTTATATAGTAAAGATATAAAGAACTTTTTGACCTATGAAAGGGAATTACGACATCTCCCCAAATTTCACTTTGAGCTGAGACAGAATTTGGAGATCAAACTGGAGAATATGCTTATAGGCTGCGTTAGTAAGTCATCATCAAGCCGTTAAGGATAAGGGAAAGTGGAGTGGTAAGGGTCACCTGCTTCACACAACCTGAGGGTCCTTGTCACAGCTGATCTTGAACATAGCTAGAACTCGAGTTCTGATCTGTTTGGTTTTGGCAGCATAGATAATAGGATTGATCACAGGAGGCAGGAGTAGGTAGACATCACCCATGAGAACATGCACAATGGGATGAAGGCTGTTTCCAAAGCGATGTACCACTGAGAGGCCAATGAGAGGCACATAGAAGGCCAATACCACACTGATGTGTGACACACAGTTTCCAAAGGCCTTGGCCCGCTCTGACTTGGAAGGCAGTTGTAGAACTGTTCGTATAATCAGAAAATAGGACAAAGAGATGAACAGGACATCCACGCCCATAATCAGCAGAATGGCAGTCAGACCATAGACCACATTGGGCAATGTGTCTGTGTGGGCCAACTTCATCACATCCTGGTGTACACAATAGGAGTGCGAGAGCACATTGGAGTGGCAGAAGGCCAGTCGTTTGATGAGCAGAGGCAGTGGGATAAAGAAAAGGGATCCACGCACCACAGCCACCACACAAATTTGGGCTGTTACTGTATTGTTGAGTACTGCAGCATGGCGCAATGGGTGGCAAATGGCTATATAACGGTCAAAGGCCATGGCCAGAAGAATGGTGGACTCAATGGCCGAGAGAGCATGAATGAAGAACATCTGGGCAATACAGGCATCAAAGGTAATCTCCCTGGAATCAAACCAGAAGAGGGCAAGGATCTTGGGCATGGTGGATGTGGACAAGGCCAAGTCAATGGCTGCCAGCATGCAGAGAAAGAGGTACATGGGAGCATGCAGGCTGCGCTCTGTCTTTACTATGAAGACCACGATGCAGTTTCCAAACACAGCCACAGCATACATTGAAAGCAGAGGGAAGCCGATCCAGAAATGAACTTCTTCTAGTCCAGGGAAACCAATAAGCATGAAGGTGGCATGTGTGAAGTTGCAGGAACTCATAGCTGCCACGGAGAAGGGGAAACCGGAGAGGGTCAGGTCACATTGGCAGCCTGGTAGGAGATGGAGCACAGTCAAAGAGGTCAGCCCTGGAGACTGATGCACCTCAGCCCTCCTTCCTTTATTCTCTCCTCCCTCTTCCAAGCCTTTTAGGCTTTTTCATCAGCTATGAAGCCAAAGAGAAAAGTGACAGCTCAAATTCATGTATTGTCACTATTCTCATTTATATTTTTAAAAGGGAACGTGGAAAGAACATGTTTATCCCAAAATGTATCCTCCTCAAGTTCCCTTAGACTCCTTCTCCCGGCCCATACCTTCATTGTCTAGACGTTGGGTGGTCCTTTTCTCAGATAGGTGTTAAGAGATACCCTTTTGGGAACTCCTTCCAGATAGAGCTGGATTTTATCATCTTTAATCCCTGAATTTGGGATTCCTCCTCCCCTCCTTCCTTTCCTCTCCCCTCCCTTCCCCTCCCCTCCTTTTCCTTCCCCTCCCCTCCTTTCCCTTTCCTTCCCCCCCATTCTTCCCTTTCCCTCCCCTTTCCTATTCTCCCTACCCTTCTCCTTCCTCCTTCTCTCTCTTCTTCTTCCCTCCCTTCCCCTTTGCTTCCCTTGACTTCTCTCCCCTTCCCTTTCCCTATCTTCCCTATCTTCTCCGCTTCTCTCTTCTTTCCTTCAATTTTTCATTCATTCCATAAACATTGACTTAGATGACATACTATGTACGAGGTTATTTGTTAGATGCTGTTGATACAGAGGTGAAAGACACCATTTGCCCTTCATATGCCCTGCTTAGAGTGAAAAAGGGACAAGTAACCAAATAATTAGGGCTTGGTGATGTGCTAGCATAAGGTGTGCATTTAATGCATGGGAAGAGGAGAAGCACCAGCATATTCCTGAAAAAGATGATCTTTCTGTAGAAATCAAAGAGAGAAGGGAATAAAGGGTATATTGAGGATAGGGAAGTTTTTCTTTTGTTTTGTTTTATTTTGCTTTGCAATTTTTCAGGATTCCAGGTCCCCAGATCTAAGCTCAGTGTGGGGAGGAAGAAACACAATAGTATTTTTTTAAAAATTAAAAGGAAAAAGAATATGAAGCAAAAAGGCCAAAAGTCAATTTATTAAGAAAAAGAAGGAAAATCATCTGGAGGGGTCATTGAATGAAAGGCATGAATTCCCTCCAGTGACTTCTTTGGAGATGAAAAAATGCTGGGGCCTCCAGCAGATCTTAGGTGTCTGGCATGTTCCCTGTGGGGTTCCTACACAAGTGAAAGCTGCCTACAAGACCACTCTTATTGTCCCAAGAACTTGGGCCGAGTCCAGATATTCCTAGAGCTTTGTCTTACCTGGAACATTGGCCAACAAAGCATTCATATTAGGGCAGACATTTCATTTTTAGAAACCCAGTGTTCTTCCTGCAACCTCCTCAACCCTTATCACATGTGCTCTGACTTTATTAAATGTTTCCTTGCTAAGGTCCCTAGGGCCTGGCTTTTAGAGCTAATTATCTATCAAGATTTAGGATATGGCTTTAATAAGAACCTCTGAATTTTGGGAATAAACTCTGCAGGAGTTTTTATCAATTATGTTCAGGTTAACTGTTCATCTCACCAAGATTCTTGAAGAAGAATCCTAACCTCAGTCCTTAATTGCAACTGGAAAATGCTCTTCCATTTGGCCTTAGTGGAGAGAGTTTGGAAACCAGCAGTCTTACATAAATATGATAAGATGAGAATTAAAATATTTGACTTGGATTATCCTCATTGGAGAAAAACTAGTAGTAACAAATTCAGGGATTAAAGATGATAAAATCCACACCTCTGATTGCTATTTGCTCTTTTCCTTCTTCAGAACATGTACAAAGATATAACAGCTACCCTCCTTGACAAGCACAGATCCTAACTTTGGACCCTAGCAGCTGTCAGAGAATAAAAAGCCCTTTTTAGAGGCAGATAATTGCATCCTTCAGTGAGATCAAAGGAAGCTAATATCTTGCATCCATCCAACTATCTATATATCTGACATAGGTAACTTGGGTAAAGGAGATTCAGAAATCCAAACAAATCAGGCTGATAAGTGTGTGGTAATGCTAAGATAACTTCCTTGGAGGGAGGTCATATCATTGGACCTCTGTGTGCAAGAGAAATGGGGCCCAGGTGCAGAAAAGGGTAGGCATGGAGGTAAGCAAGAGGAGCACAGTAACATATTTCTTCCTTTTCAAAGCCTCCTACCCATCCCACTGCATGTAGCACTTATAGATAGATATAAGGGTCTCTTTTGGCCAGAGTCAGCCACTGTTCTGACCTATCACTCCACAGGACAGTTTCTGCTTTGCTGGTAGCAGTCTAAGACTTTGGGCCATCATCTTGATTCCCAGAAGACCTCATGTCTCCCTCCTAGGTTGTCTTGCCTTTTGCCTAAGGTGACCCCAGGCTAGACCCAATTTCTGATTATCTTTGGGTCCAAATGTGGCTGTTGCATTTATACTCACTTGCTAATGCTCTGAGACATTCCTTCTTGGCCCATGGAGGTGTAGGTGGCATGCAAGGGCTTTCTCTGCCTTACCATCAGGCAGTGTGTGGGGTCTTTAAGGTACCTTAGAATGCAGAATTTGGACTGCCTAACCCAGATGAGGTTGCACTCACTTGAAAAACAGTGCAGAGAAAACAGCTGGAGCTGGCTTGCCCTTTCAGGCACAGGCCTATTTATAATGTTGCCCAGAAGACCCATGGGAACAGGCTGTGGGAGCATGGACCGAGGCTCCAGGGGCTTGGCAGACAGGGAAAATATCTCCATGTCCTTTTGTGTGCCACTCCCACAGGCTTCCCACTGTTTCTGTCTCGGGGGAGGGAAAATCATAAGGACCCCTGTCTCTGCCATCACTCCCACACTTACAGATATAGGGCTCTCTCCAATCTGTCTCCACTCTTCCTGGTAACTCAGACTCTCTCATTCAGCCAGTCACAGCTCTTCCTCATTAGCCACTTTGCCAATGTGCATTTACTAGTTATGTCCTTGGGCTCTAGGAGTTTATATTCTCTTTAAAAACTTAAGGTAGGCCCCAAAATGTGCAGTCTCATCATTCAAAATAAGGGCATTCACTTCTTCAGCTTTTCTTTTCCCATCTTTTTTTTTTTTTCAGTTGATGAAACAGACCTTGATGTATGGAAATCACTCTTTATTGCACCTGTGTTATAGATAAAGATTAGATGAGATAAAAGCTCTTTGCATTATGTCACTTAGATAATTAGTGATAATATTAGTTGGATAACCAGTTTTTCTAACTCCATTCATAGTCAACAAATATTTATCAAAGACTTACAATGTAAAAAAAAAAATAGGCAGTTCTCCAGAAACACCCTTTCCTCTCCTCCCCACTCCCATCCTCATGGAGAGGGACAGACAAAACATAGAGCTAATACAAAAAACCAAAGAGCATGTTAAATAGTTTAAGGAGGAAAATAAAAGGAATGTTGGAATAGATAAATATCAGGAGGCAGTTGACATTTTCAGTGAGGCTGCCAGGGAAGGGCTCATGGAAATATGTGAGGAGAAGCCTGAAGGGAGTGAGGAAGCCTGAATGGAGATATTTGAGAAAGGCTATTTCAGGAAGAAGACCAAGAAACTACAAATAAAGTTCCCGAGAAAGGGGTGTATCTGATAGTTTGGAACAAAAAGGAAGTCAGTGTGCCTGTGTAGACAGACAAGGGGCGGAATAGTAGGGAGATGAAAGCACAGAGGTGATGGGGAGTTGAGTCACATAGGCCCTTATAGGACATTTAAGGGTTTTTACTTAGGCTCTGAGTTTGGTAGCTACAACAGAGGTCATGTATCTTCCTTTATTTTTTTCCTTAAACTATTGGTATTTGGGAAACTCTCCAATTCAATGTGAGCGTGTCCACCTTAGTCAGAACACAACATTTGCTCTGCAAACCACCCATTCCTGATTATGTCCCTATTACCCACACATAGGGATGAAAGCTTTAGATGAGATAAACTTATCCAAAATTGTTAGGCAGTGGGGCTGTTCACACATTAGTGTGTGTGGGTGAGGTTGGGGAGACATCTGAGAAGTAGTGTGAACATCTTGTAGTAATAGTAGTAGTGTGGCCATTTGGATCTTGAGACTGAAGTTCCTTCTTCTCTTTCCTATTTGTAAGACTCTGAGTACCCCCAACCTTCTTCTTTAGTCTATGTCACTCTTTTTCTCTCTCCCCTTTCTCTCTCCATACCCCATCTTATGTGGGGTGTTGAAAAGAAACAAATGCCCAGTATGTAATTCTACATCATCTGAACTTTTTCAACAATTTCCAACAGCGAATAAAATATTGTCCCTGGTCTTGAGAAGTGGGCACAGAAGTGGGCTGGTTGTAGTAGATTCTGAAGAGGGAAGTTGTGCACGAGAAAAAAGCGCAGGTACTGTAGGAGCATCTGGAAAGGACATGAGCCGGACTTGAGCAGTCAGGAAAAAGCCTCTGAAGGAAAGTCAGTTTTAAGTCAGGAGAAGGGAGAGAGTGAAGGTGGCACAGGTGAAGGTAAGAGCTTGTTGAAGGAATGAAGTGAGATAGAGCAATCAGGGTTAAGGAAATGCAAGTTGTTTGTTGTGCCTGGAATACCACATACTAGGGGAAGTAATAAAGCTTGAGAGGAAAATAGAGTTAGGTCATCAGAGATTTTATTATTTTTACTATGTGGTAGGCCTTATTTCAGGGTCTGGAAGATGCCATAAATGAAGCAAAAGCCTTGTACTCAGTGATCTTACCTTATAATGGGGAACAGGAGAAGAAATAAACAGATATGTAGTATGTTGAAGAATGAAAGTTCTAGAAACTAAAAAGATAGATAGAGAAGAGAATGAATGCAGACAGGAATTGAGGGAGAGGTGTTGTTGTTATTTTTATGTCAAGAGCCCTATAATAAGATGATACTTAAGCAGAAACCTGCATGAAGTGAGACAGCAAATCATGTGGGTACCCCAGGGGGAGAATATTTCAGGTAGAGAGAACAGCAAGTGTGAAGTCTGATATTGAAGCATGTTTGGTGAGTTTAAGGAAATATTGGAGGCTAGTGTGGATGTAGGAGAATGTATAAAGGGGGAGTAGCTGGAGCAGTTGAGGTGATAGAGAGGAGACAGATATAACATATGACTGTGAATATTCCTTGGGTAAGAGAGGAGACCACTGGAACATGTTGAACAGAGGAAGTGACATGATTTGTCTTGTGTATTTGTCTTGTCTAGACTGTAAAGCAAAAGTGGATGAAGAGAGATCCATCAGGAGGCTATTATATTTCAGGTCCAAGATGATGATGGATTGGCTCAGTGGCTAGAGCGTCTGCCTGAGGGTTGAAGGATCCCAGGTTTGATTCTCATCAAGGGCATGTACCTTGGTTGTGGGCATATTCCCAGATCCCCAGTAGGGGGTGTGCAGGAGGCAGCTGATCAATGTTTCTCTCTTATCGATGTTTCTAACTCTCTATCCCTTTTCCTTCCTCTCTTAAAAAAAAATCAATAAAATATATTTAAAAAATGTGTTAATATATGTAAAAAACACACCTAGAGCTATAACTGGTCAAAAGAAATAAATGTTAGTTAAAATTATTATTACAGTTTGGAAGTACTCACTAATTCTCATAAAGCAGTGATTTTTTTTCATTATGTGTTGTTCTACCTGCTATGAAGTGGATTACATAAAAAGGATTGTTGGCAGGCTTAACACTAGTTTAGAATGAAAGATGATGGGGAGAAGAAATTCTAGACTTAGGGCTTTAGGCTGTTTGTCCTTTTCATTCTATTTAAAAAAAATAAAAAATATTTTTATTGATTTTAGAGAGGAAAGAAGAGGGAGATAAAGATAAAAACATCAATGATGAGAGAGAATCATTGATTTGCTGCCTCCTGCATGTCCCATATTGGGGATGAAGCCCACAACCCAGGCATGTGCCCTGACGGAATCAAACTGTGACCTCCTGGTTCATAAGTCAATGATTAACCACTGAGCTATGCCAGCTGGGATCCCTCACATTCTTATGTCTGTGTATTCACATTTGTAAAATAAAGGAGTCAAGCTAGCTGATATTTTACATATAAATTTTTGCTCAGTTTTATCAAGCATTAGTTCTATTTTTTAATAACATGACTTGATGTAGAGTGGCTAGAATTCTGAGTCTATAGGTCTTCGAAATGGAGAATTTTTATCACAACTCTACGTATCTGTTTGGTCTTCACACTGTAGATAATGGGGTTCATCACAGGTGGGATCAGCAGGTAGGTGTTAGCAATCATAGTGTGTACATATGGTGGAGCCTGTTTTCCAAATCTGTGAACAAAGGATAGACTGATCAATGGAATATAGAAAATAGCAACAGCCCCAATATGGGAGATGCACGTGCTGAAAGCTTTCTTCCTCTCTTCTGGGGATGCAATGCTGAGGACAGTCTTAATGATCAAAACATAAGAAAGAAGGATGAGGATTGAGTCCACCCCAACAGTAGAGATCATGGCTGTCAACCCCACCACATTATTGATCTTGGTGTCTGTGCAGGAGAGCTTCATTACATCAGGGTGGAAGCAATAGGAATGATGTAGCACAAGGCTGTGGCAGTAGGACAGTCTTTTCAGAAGGGCTACCATTGGTGTCAGCATCAGTGTCCCCCTGATGACAATTGCTACTCCAATTTGAGCTATTCTGGAGTCAGTTAAAATGATTGCATACTTGAGAGGATGAGAGATGGCTACAAAGCGATCAAAGGCCATAGCCAGCAGCACTGAGGATTCCATGACAGTGAAGAGTTTAATAAAGAACATCTGTGACAAGCAGGCATTAAAGCTGATCTTCCGGGCATTGAACCAGAATATACCCAACATGGTGACTAGGGTGGATATGGACAAGCCGAGGTCAGTGGTGGACAGCATGGAGAGGAAATAATACATGGGTTCGTGGAGGCTGGGCTGAGTGACAATGGCAAAGAGAATCAGGCTGTTTCCTGAGAGTGCAGTTATATAGAGAAAGCAGAAGGGAATGGAGATCCAGATATGGAAGGCTTCCAGTCCAGGAACACCAGTTAGCAGGAAAATGATGGAAGAAGATGTGGTATTCTGCAAGTTGGACATGCTGAATTATAAGTACAGAATTCCAAGGTGAAATTCTAGAACAATTGAAAAAACTCCATTTAAAAAATTAATCTAAACTACAATCAATTTAAATTACAATTTAAAAATAAAACCTATAATTTTATTGAACCCCCAACAAACCCAAGATGAATATCTATATACTACATAAATATGAACAGCTCATTTAAATTGATAAAAGAATTGTAAGTTTTCAGTTGCTATGGTAAGTATGATTTAAAATTTTTGTATTTTTATTTTTTGTATTTATCTCAGCTCACAAACTTTCTTCCTGGGAGCCCTTTGCTTGTCGCTATGTTTATACTATTTGACCTTTTTATTTTTTTTTTCATTCCTCTAGTCAGAGATGTCTGGACTAAATAAAGACATTTTACCTAAGACTGGCAGATCATATTTCATTCTTTCTGGAATGTTTCAATTGTAGTAAAGAAGTAGCAGGTTGGTTTTCCTGTATAGTTGACACAAAAGAAAAATAGATTGGAGCTTTTAGAGCAGCAGTATTACATCAGCCATAAGTTTAAAATGCAGAGAATTTTAGGATGATTTGGGAAGCCAGAAAATAGGAGAGATATTTATAATATATGGAACACATATTAAATGATAATAAATGGCTTAGGCACCAGCGCAGTGTGTCTATAGTATCTAACCTTTGCAGTGATCCTTAGAATACAGCACCTGGCGTCACATTTGAATGGGATGGAGAGTTAGGGCACAGACCTGCCACCAGAGGGACATTTTGTGCTGCCATGTTCAGTTATATTTGTTTCTTCAATTTGCTTGAAGACTAGTTGTTCTCCAGAACAGATTTTCTCCATTTTGTTAAGATATACTTTTCAGTAACTAGTACAATGTTACTGTTTAGCTTTGGAGGAAAAGATAAAACTTTATGGAAAACATCTTATTTCTTTTTTCATCAAGTAGAAAATTCAAATTAGGCATATAGGTTTGTATGAGTTGCAAGAGGGGATCTGGGGAGAGTAGAGTTTAGGGTTGTGGCTGGAGAGGGCTCGTTCAGTGAGAAGTAGCTAATATTACAGAAACTGTTCCTTGGGGGAATCTAAGAGTTTCTAAGACACACAAGTTTACCCAAATAAAGTGCTAACTCAAAGACTACCTAGAGAAATATTAGATTGAAAATTGGGAAATTTTGGCCTGGTTGGTGTGATTATGATAATATGCAATGACTGAGTTGTAATTTTGCTCACTGAGTTCTGGGAAATTTTATGAGATCAGTTTTATTTTAAAATTATCAATTGCTACCTGAAATTTCTCATTCATCCTAATTCAGTGGTCGACAAACTCATTAGTCAGCAGAGCCAAATATCAACAGTACAACGATTGAAATTATTTTTGAGAGACAAATATTTTGAACTTAAACTTCTAATGCCACTTCTTCAAAATAGACTCGCCCAGGTCGTGGTATTTTGTGGAAGAGCCACACTCAAGGGGCCAAAGAGCTGCATGTGCCTTGCCCACTGCAGTTTGCTGACCACAGTCCTAACTTCTTCATGGCTCCCCTTACATTATTTCATTAATTCAAACAATTTCTTCATTGCTCATTTGCATTCTTCTTATCAGTTTCTTCCCTTCCTATTCTGGCTTAGATAGCAGAAGAAAAACAAGAGTTTAGGTTGAAATGATCTGTGTTGAGTCTGGCAGAAGGGAGCTCATCCAGATCCTTTCCACCCTCCTTCTACATCTTCCTGCACTTGCTCCCCATTCATGCTGGGCTCCAACACAGAGGATTTCTTATTCCATTTCATAGTAATTCCACTCAAGCTCTTGATCATCCATCATAAACACTAGTTCGTTTCAGTATCAAACTGAGAACACACACTGCATTGTGTCAGCATTAAGCATAAGAAGCAAGTAAAATAACGGTGGTTTGGTATCTGAGAAAACCATAGAGTTTGCCAGGATCTCATCTTTTGGTTCATGGGTTGATGCTTAATCGCTGAGCCACATAAGCTGAGCAGAATCTGATCTTTTTAAAGCTGAAAACATCATTTTTTAATAAGAGCTCAGTAATTCTTATGAAAATAAGAAATGAAAAAGTGCTAATATTGAATACCTCCTACATGCCAGGCACTGTATTAGTTACATATTAGAGAATATAAACCTCTACTACTCCCTGTAGAGTACACAAGGATAAGATGCTTCTAAGCAACTAGAGGCCAGGTGCACAAAATTCGTGCGTGGGGGGGAGGTTCTCTCAGCCCAGCCTGCATCCTTTCTAATCCAGGACCCCTCTGGGGATCTCCAACTGCCAGTTTAGGCCCAATTCTGGACATTCTGCTCACATTCCTGGTCTGCTGGTTCCTAATTCCTCACCTGCCTGCTTTCCTGGTCACCCCTAATTGCCCCCCTGCCACCTGGTTGCCTCCAACTGCTCCCTTCTGCCAGCCTAGTTGCTCCTCACTGACCTCTCTGCCAGCTTGGTTGCCCCTAACTGTTCCCCCCTGCCAGCCAGTTGCCCACAACTGCTCCCCCTGCCAGCCTGGTCATCCCTCACAGCCTTCCCACTGGCCTGTCACCCCACGCAGCCTGCTGTTCTGTTGTTTGGTCATCCCTTACTAACCCCCCCTGCCAGTTTGGTCATACACAGCCATCTTGTGAGAGCTTGAAGGTTAATTTGCATATTATCTCTTATTTAGGATAAGACAGAAATAGTGTGGGATGACTGATAATGTGTGTATGCAAGAATGTGTCTATGTGTGTTCAAGAATTATTAGTTCCAAGAAATCTTAACAGAGTAGATAAAATATAACTGTAAAGTTGTGATGAGCAGAAGTGAGTTCACAAGGATGAAAAACAGAAAACATTGTTTTTGACATAAAGACATAAGCAGGGACTGAGTGAAATAACAGAATATAAGAAAATTACTATGCTGGAGCCTCACATATAAAGCTAAAGGAATTGGCAGGTGGGGATGGGGAGGCTTGAAACTCTTGCATTCCAAGGGAGGAATAAGGAACTTATATTTTAGTTGTAGAGCATCAAGAGCCAGGCATTTCCAAATATTTTATGAATAAGTAAACAAATCATTCTCCTCTCTTTTGATTTAACTCCAACAAAATTCCTTTCCACTTTAGTATATTATTTTGCAACATTGGCTCTCATTTGGCATTCTATAATATTCAAGTTTTACCTCCCAGACACACTTTTCTATAGATATTTTCAACACACACTCAATTCACCCAAGATATATTGACTATATCTCGTAATTGGCCATTGTGCTTAGCTAGTGAGGGCAGTAAGATAAATCCTTTTTCTCCCCCCATTCCCTAACATATATTTTATGACAAAAAATGTTCTTTGAACAATATGCTTCATCTTCAGTAACAATATGAAAATTTTCTGCAATGACTCACAGAAAGTTCTCCAACTAATGCCATTAGTGACTTTCTAAGCAGCAAATCCAAAAATTTATTTTCAGATTTGTTTCCCTCCCACTCTTCTCAAATTTCTTCCATGTTGCCTACCTCCTCTTTGAAACTTTCTCCTTCATTACTTTCAAGATAGTTATTCTGTGATCTTCACACTATTCCCATTTACCAAACAACATTTTTGTACTCTATCTTTTAATTGTGGTATTTCTTAGAAATCTGTTTAAAAAATGATTTTATTGGTTTCAGAGAGATAGAAACATCAATGGTGAAAGAGAATCATTCATTGGCTGTTTCTTGCAAGCTCCCTACTGGGAACTGAGCCTATAACCTAGGCATGTGCTCTGACTTGGGAATCAAACCTCAACCTCCTGGTTCATGGATTGATGATGCTCACATGACTTACTCACACACACTATCTGGGCTTTTTTTTTGTGTGTTTCTTTTTGAGAAGTCTCTCTTTTTTTTTCTGGCTATCCCAGATACTATATTCTCCTTGGGATATCTTAGTTATTCCCAGGGTATTAAGTAGTATTTATATCCAAATGACTTGCAAATTTGAAGTCTAATTATGGCCTTTCCTGAGTTCTATATTTCAAAAGTTGATAGAATTTTTAAAGCAATGGCAAAGTTTCAAACTTGAAGGCAGTAATAAATTTTGGAACTAGAGTGAGATGACATCAAACAATTTAGGAAAATGACTGGCATCAAGTGGCAGAACAAATCAAAGCTCTCTGCTTAGTGCCAGTGAATAAAATTTTATCTCTCCTTGAGGGGCATCTTCAATCATAATCCATCAGATAACTCAACCTCAAAATGAGCCATCCATACCCAGGGTATTCCTTCCTCCATTCCAACTTCTCTCTCTCTTCTATGTTTTATTTGTTACAAAATGACATTAAATTCTAGCAAATCATCTAATTAGCACTACTTCTCTCCCACACACAAATATATACACACATTCTTCTTCTCCCTCTCATCCCCTACATGCAAATATTAATTAAATTATTATTGATTCTACTTTTGAAATGTCAAAAATGAGAGCATCATGTCGTCTACATATGAAGACTAAGGAATAGCAATATGGTTGCTAGTGGGTACTTGAAGCTGTATTTCATTGCATTTTCTTACATTGAAAGAATGTAACTGTTTATATCAAAGAATAAAGGAGAACTAATGGATACTATTAGGAAGAGGCGCTAAAGTTCCCCCAAGCTACTCTTTAAAAAATTACTGATTTCAGAGAAAGAGAGAAGGAGAGAGAGATAGAAACATCAATGATGAGAGTCATTGATTAGTTCCTCTTTCACACCCTCTACTGGCAATCAAGCCAGCAAGCCAGGCATGTGAACTTCTTGGCCGGAATCGTACCTGGGACACTTTAGTATGCAGGCCAAAGCTCTCTCCACTGAGAAAACTGGCTAGGACTCCCAAGCAATAACCCTCAGATGTGTTTAATCCATCCTCTGCAATCCATGCACAATCTTCATTTTGTGTGTGTGAGAAATGGGCGACAGTCTCTCAACTAATTTTTCTGTCCACTTAGATCACAATGATTCTGTTGTGAGCTGCAACTCATGTTTATGTCTTTAACTGTTAAATTAGACCATAGGACATTGTCACTATTATCCAAGCCATTGTCAATGTGTGTGACTGATATGGGTTCAGATCTTTTCTCAAACTAAGTAGTTTTGAGAACTTATACAGCAATACTAATTAAAAACATCAATCATAACAATAGTTACCATTGATTGGAGCTTGTTACTTGAATGTTATGTTACTGTGCCAAGCACTTTATAATTTTACTTTTAATTCCTAGGAGGCAAATATTATTAAATTCACTTTAAATTATCTTTTCTGATAAAGAATCTGAGAGGTTATGAAACATATTCAGGGTCTCTCACAAGTAGTGAATGTCAGAGCTTGGATTCTAAAATCAGTTCTTCCAAATTCCAAGGCTCATGTTCTTAAGAACCATTGTCACCTGCAAGTAATATAAACTTTTTTTGATCCAGTTTCCTAATCTATAAGGAAGAATATGCCTAATGCAGTGCCTGGCATGAAGTAGGTGTTCAAATGGGCATTTTTTTCATTTTTTATTAAGAAATATTGAGCTTAAAAATAACTTGTTTTAATCCCCACCTGAGGATATTTTTTTCATTGATTTGTTGAAAGAGGGGAAGGGAGAAAAAAGAAAGAGAGAGAGAGAGAGAGAGAGAGAGAGAGAGAGAGAGAGAGAGAGAAATCGATCTAGTGAGAGAGATACATCAACTGGTTGCTTCCCACACACACCCTAACTGGGGTCAAGATTGAGCCCACAACAGAGGTATGTACTCTTGACCAGGAATTGAACCCATGACACTCTAACCACTGATCAAACTGGCCAGGGCTAGAAATAAGGTTTTAAGCCCCTGACAACTTTTTTGGTTTCTCAAGCACCAAACCAGTAACCACCATAAATATATTAGCACAATGATTAGATCATATAACTAACAAACAACCAGCTAACCAAACTACACCAGGAAGAACAAAATAAATATTTCCTAATAATAAATAATTCTATAATTCTACCATCCACCTCAGTCCATCACCTCACTGTCTAATTTAACTTTAAACAATGTAAGAAAATTCTTCCCTATGGATAAGTCATCTCAGATAATCCAGAATTAAGCCTTTTCATTGAACAAAACATTTTTACTTACAGAACTAGTTCTCTCAGGCTGACTTAGAAGGCTGACAAGGCTTTAGATTCCAGGGGAGATCCGAGCTTAGGAGACTTGTTCCAGCTTGGCTGCAGACAATCAGAGAGCTGAGAGACCAATTCCTCGTGGTGGTGTAACTCACCGAGTCTCCAGTGTCTAGAGGTTCCCAGAAGACTTCTTTTTTTCCCATCAGATAGTCTTTTTATATCTGTTCCATTATGCAATTACTTATTGTGGCTATGTGCTTCATAGACTGATATAATTTTTTCAGTCTTTGTGCTCTTTTATGGAAGGGCTTAAAAACAGTCTTAGATATAATTCATATACCACCAAATTCACCCATTTATAAATACAATTCAATAGGATACACTAATTTATAGATTTGTGCAATAAGCATTATCACAGTCCAATTGTAAAAAATTTCATCATTCCAACAAGAAATCCCATACCCATTAACAGCCACTCTGAGGAGGTTTTTTAAAAATGAAATTCTATACCAGATTGTGAAATGGCATCATCCTTTGTAAATGTAAATCAGACTTTACTCCATAGCATCAATTGCTATTCACAGCAGTTATGTTTCATTAACCTACCTGTGCTTCTTAGCATCATTTCTTTACACTATTTATTGCCTTGTAAGACTCTCAGTCTTGAATTCTGCTTTTCTGTTTCCTGCTTGAGCATGACCATCCACATCAGCTGCTACATGTATGAATTGTAAAGGTTGTATAATATCTTACAACTGAATACAAATCCTTTATTTCTGTGTCACTGAGAATTTTTGTTACCTGTAGTTTTGACTACTGTGAATAATGCTGTGATAATTGTTCCTCTGCAAAACATGGCCTATGCCTCTAATATTTTGCTTTGGATGAATTGCTAGAAATAGAATATTATGGGTCTGTTGAGGCAACAATATACTGGAAAATCCACTTCCAGAAAGTTCATACAAATATCATAAAACAGTGCTTAGTCTACCATAACACAGAAACACAACTCTGTATTGTAAGGACAGAGAAAGGCCTCTCTTTTTCTTTGCTGTGGCCTTGCACAAGTTATGAGAAGTACTTGGTAGTTAGATGCCAAGATTTCTGGCTCCCCTGATTCAAGCTGCCACTCTATTCAAAACAGGGGGAGGAGATAAGACTATACTCTCAAGGTTGCATTCTTGCATCCCCCTCCTCCCTGCAGTTTTAACAACTCAGGAATAATTCACAACAGGGAGCCTCTAGTTAGTAGAAAGTACCCTCCTTGCCCTTTCAGACAAGCCTCTTCTGAACTCTTCATAACTTTTGTTCTAAGCTGGTTTTAGTTATTTTATTTTATATTTTCTTTATTGATTAAGGTATTACATATGTGTCCTTATGGACACATTTACATATGTGTTCTTAAGGTATTACATATGTTTCCCCCCCACCCCTATCCTTCTCTTCTTGCCCTCATCCCCTGTGTCTGTATCCATTTGTTAGGGGCCATGGTTGACAAACTACAGCTCGTGAGCCACATGTGGCTCTTTGGCCCCTTGAGTGTGGCTCTTCCACAAAATACCATTGGTGAGTCTATTTTGAAGAAGTGGCATTAAAAGAAATTTAAGTTTACAAAACTTGGTTTTTCAAAAGAAATTTCAGTCGTTGTACTGTTGATATTTGGCTCTGTTGACTAATGAGTTTGCCGACCATTGGTTAGGCTTATATACAAGTCCTTTGGTTTATCTCTTCCCCTTACTCCTACCCCCCTCCCCTACCTTCCCTCTGAGATTTGAAGGTCTGATGGATGCTTCTGTGTCTCTGGATCTGTTTTTATTCACTAGTTTTTGTTGTTCATTATCTTCCTATCTAATAAAAGAACAATATGCAAATTAACCATCACTCTACTACACCCTCATACCATGACCACCAGCCAATCAGGAGAAAGTACACAAATCAACCCCAACCAAGATGGCTGTGGCCATGGAGCGAGCAGGAGGGAGGCTTGGGTTTCCCTGGCGATGGAGGAAGCCAAGATTTCCACAAATCCTAGTGGGCCCAGGCCTGCACTCAGGGCTACAGTTTTAATCATAGAAGATAAATAAGTCCCAACAAAAATAGTGGCAGCCTCAAAGCTGAAGTGAGCAGGAGGCTGGCAAGGGAGGAAGCCAAGCTTTCTGCACACCCTAGCTGGCCTAGCCCTCTGCTTAAGGCTACACAATTTCAATTATAGAAGATAAATAAATCCCAATAGAAATGACTGCTGCCACAGAGAGAGCAGGAGGCTTAGCTCCACTCCAGGCTACAAAGTTTCAATTGTAGAGGATAAAGAAATCTCAGATACCAGGCCTCTTCTTGGGCCACTGGGGGGCGTGGCCGGCCTGGAAACCACCACAGGACCCTCGTCCAGGCCACCCCACACCCCAAAGGAATCCCCACCCTGATCTAGGACACCCTTCAGGGCAAACCAGCTGGCTCCCACCCATGTACCAGGCCTCTATCCTATCTAATAAAAGAGTAATATGTAGATTGACAATCACTCCAACACACAAGATGGCTGCCCCATGTGGTTAAAGATCCTGCTCTTATGTGGACACAAGATGGCCACCATAAGATGGCCAGCAGGGGAGAGCAGTTGAGAGTGACCAGACCTGCAAGGGAGGGCAGTTGTGGGTGATCAAGCCAGCAGGGGAGGGCAGTTAGGGGCAAACAGGCTGTCAGGAGAGTTTTTAGGGGGTGATCAGGCTGGCAGGCAGAAGTGGTTAGGGGCAATCAGGAAGGCAGGCAGGCAAGCAGTTGGGAGCCAGCAGTCCTGGATTGTGAGAGGGATGTCTGACTGCCCATTTAGACTTGATCCCACTGGGCCATCGGACATTCCTTGAGGGGTCCCAGATTGGAGAGGGTGCAGGCTGGGCTGAGGGACACCTCCCCACCTCCCAACAAATTTCATGCACCAGGCCTTTAGTATTCAATAAATGAGTGAGATTATGTGATATTTATCTTTCTCTGACTGGCTTATTTCACTTAGCATAATGGTCTCTAGTTCCATCCATGCTGTTGCAAATGATAAGAATTCCTTTTTTTTTTTTTTTTTTTTTTTTACTGAAGTGTAGTATTCCATTGTATAGATGTGCCACAGTTTTTTAATAAACTTATTTGCTGATGGGCACTTAGGCTGTTTCCAAATTGTAGCTATTGTATAGGATGCATATATCATTTCTGATTGGTGTTTCTAGTATCTTTGGATATATCCCTAGAAGTGGAGTCACTGGGTCAAATGGGAGTTCCATTTTTCTCTACAGTGGCTGCACCAGTCTGCATTCCCACCAGCAGTACATGAGGGTTCCTTTTTCTCTGCATCCTCGCCCCTACTTATCATGGGAAAAATACTGATAAGACACCTCCTTAAGACATCTGTTGGGCTGTCTCTTGGAATGCAAACAGACTAACTTTTTAAGACAATCTTCCCTTCCTCCTCATCAGCTCAACTTCAATACAGTCCTCCTTCCTTCCTTGTCTCCTAGAAGCAGCAACCACAGACTTTTTCAAAAGAAGCCACTCTTTCTTCCCTGCCTTGTATTGACTAGCAATACACAGGCCCTTTTTTCCCTTAGAAAGTAAAATAAATTTCCTCTCTGCATCTCTTCTCTTAGTTGTGAATTCTTTCAAGCCCACATCATTGGCCAAAACCTAGCATATATTACGTTTTAAAAAACATTTTCTGATTTGATATAATTAATTTATCCATACAAGTGTCTAGTAAATATTTCCACAGGGTATCCTATATTTTAAACATCGTGCTAATGCTAAGTAATGGAAATTAAAAAAAAAGACTACACCATAGTTTTTACTGCCCAGGGTCTCCCAGTTTAGTGTAGAAAACAGACAAGCCAACCAGTTATTATCAGCGTTGATAACCAATAATAAAGTGATCTTTGAGGCATAAACCAAGCACTTTATGAATATAGTAGGTAAAAATTTCAGTCCACAAGTTAGGTGTACAGAAATAAAGTTTTAATTACTTTTTTATAATTCAGGCTATTTACTATTTTGAAATCCTAGTTCACTAGGTAGAAGAAAACTAATCACAATAGTTTGAGATATTTCCCATCTGTGTTCAAATTTTGAGCATCTTATATCACAGCTTTTGGGTAGATGGATCTGGCCATCAATGTCATCTGATGTGAGATGCCTGTTTCCCTCTTTAGTCTTTAGTAAATAGTCCCTGTAAATCGATGTAGACTTATGGCTCCCTTAGAACCTCAGATATTCCCATCATTTTCGGACCACTCTTGAGCATATAAGTATTGGGAATCACCCTTGATTTCTGTCTCCTCAGAAAATCTGAAAATCTCTCCAATATCTTTGAAAATATAACTAGAATTTAATCATGCTTCATCACTCCAAAAGTGCTTCCCCTATCCAAATCAAAACTATCTCCTACTTGGATAATTTTAGCAGTTTCTTAACCATTCTCCTGGTTTCCATTCTTCTCTCTCCCCACCACCCAATCTGTTTCACCATGGAAAATGTCTTGGCCTGAAATTTTATTCTTTATAATGAAACAAAAATAGTAACCACAAAAAACAAAAAACAACAAAAAACATCTTATTATGCATTCTATGTTCAATCTATTATGTCCGATGTTTATGGTAGGCAAAATAATGACTCATGAAGATGTCCACATCCTAATGCCTGAACCTGTAAATATGTTACCTTTACATGCAGAAGGAACTTTGCAGATATGATTCAAGTTGAAGATATTAAGATAGGGATATCATCCTGGATTATCTGGGTGGGTCTAATCTAAGCAAATGAATCCTTAAAAGTAGAGAACTAGAAAGATGATAGCGTGAGAAGAACTTGATTCACTGTTGTTGGCTTTGCAGATGACAGAAGGAAATCATGAGCCAAGCAATGTGGGAAGCCTGTAAAAGGAGAAAACACAGGATTTTCTCTCTCTCCCAGCGTTTTTATTCTATTCATTTAAAAAGGAATGTAGTCCTGCAGATGCCTTAATTTTAGCTCAGTAAGACTCATTTTAGACTTTTGACCTATGCAACTGGAAGATAGTAAGTTTGGTAGAAGAATCCTTATTACTTTGACTTCTGATGTTACCAAGGATTAAAGGGTTTAAATAATTATTTAGGTCTCTCAGTTAATAAGTGTCACAACTAGTATTCAAATCTTGGGCTATTTGGAGACAGTTTTAGTTTTTAAAATTAATTCCTTAACCTCTAAGGCTTAGAGAATCTTCATATCCTCCTTATAATACTAATTTCTGTTCAAGTTATTCTAAACCTTACAGCACACATGCTTGCTAACACATTGTCACTTGTGTAAGCTCATATTTGACATATGAAGTTTTGTTCTTTTGTGTCTCCTTACAATGAACTCCTTGAGACTTTTGCAAACATTTTCTCTATCAGGCTGGGCAAATTCTAGGGCAGTTACTGATTTCACATTAGTTTCAGAAATGACTTGGGAGTGATTACATTTATTTTTACTTTGGTTGAAAGAATGAGACTTTTTTTCTCAAAGCAATATTTACTACAGGATTATCATGTACATTCTATGCCAGCGCTTGGTGCAAGCTCTTGGAACTGGTGTGCATACTGGTACAGCACCAACACACATTGGCACACTACTTTCAAAATATGGCTCTTCTCACTGCCATCCTCTCCTCGAACCTAGCAGAAGAGTCACTGGTAATTTGATTCAATATTTTAAAAGTCTGAGCAGTGTCCCTCAATAAAATCACTTAGCAATAGGAATATGCAGTTGTCAATATCAATACCATTCACCTCAGGAGACATACCACAGTCTGTGATGTCATTTATCTTCATATTAATGTTTTCCAAACTTGTTAATCTACACAGGAAAAGCAGAAATAGAAACAAGAAAACTGTGCCATAGGGACTTGCAATAAATATTATCTACTGACTATCAACATTTTACTACAGTCAATAGTGAGATATTCTTGTCTATAAAATCAGCAAATATATATATATATGTATATATATATTTTTTAAAAATATATTTTATTGATTCTTTACAGAGAGGGAGAGGGATAGAGAGTTAGAAATATCGATGAGAGAGAGACATTGATCAACCACCTCTTGCATGCCCCTCACTGGGGATGTGCCCACAACCAGGATACATGCCCTTGACCGGAATCGAACCCGGGACCTTTCAGTCCTCAGGCCGATGCTCTATCCACTGAGCCAAACCGGTTTCGGCCAAATATATATATTTTTAATTTTATTGTGTTTTTTACAGAGTGCAAGAGAGAGGGAATAGAGAGTTAGAAACATCAGTGAGAGAGAAACATTGATCAGTTGCCTACTGCACACCCACTAATGGGGATGTTCCTGCAACCAAGGTACTACATGCCCTTGACCGGAATCAAACATGGGACCCTTCAGTCCATAGGCCAACACTCTATCCACTGAGCAAACCGATTAGGGCAGCAAATATTTTTTAAAAACATAATACATGTTAGGATTTGGCCAATGATGTGGGCTTAAAGGAATTCACAACTAAGAGAAGAGATGCAGAGAGGAAATTTATTTTACTTTCTAAGGGAAAAAAAGGCCTGTGTATTGCTAGTCAATACAGGGCAGGGAAGAAAGAGTGACTTGCACTTTTGAAAGAGCCAGCAGTTGTTGTTGCTAGAAGACAAGGATGGAAGGGAGATTGTGTTGAAGTTGAGCTAATGGGGATGGAAGGGAGGTTTGTCTTAAAAAGTTAGTTTGTTTGCATTCCAAGAGACAGTCCAGCAGATGTTCCTAAGGAGGTATCTTAAGAGTGTTTTTCCCAAGACTGTGAAACAAGCTCAGAACAAAAGT
Source organism: Lasiurus cinereus (assembly GCA_011751065.1). Taxonomy (NCBI): domain Eukaryota; kingdom Metazoa; phylum Chordata; class Mammalia; order Chiroptera; family Vespertilionidae; genus Lasiurus; species Lasiurus cinereus. The sequence goes on along the minus strand of JAAGEH010000135.1, from coordinate 11,523,577 downwards.
TATGAAGCCTTTCAAAAAGGCTTATCTGAAAGGAAGGGGAGAGGGAACTTTCTATTAACCAGAGGCTTCCTGTTGTGAATTATCCCTAAGTTGTTAAAACAGTGGTGGTGATGATGGTGGGGGAGGGTGGTAGGGGGTGGTGGTGATGCAAAAATGCAACCTTGAGAGTATAGTCTTATTTCCTCCCCCCTGTTTGAATAGAGGGGCAGCTTGAATCAGGTGAGCCAGCAGCCTTGGCATCTAACTACTAAGTGCTTCTCATAACTGGTGGAAGGCCACAGCAAAGGAAGAGAGAGGCCTTTTTCTGTCCTTACAATATACAAAATTATGTTTCTGTGTTTGGTGGACTAAGCACTGTTTTATGATGTCTGTATGAATTTTCTGGAAGTGAATTTTCCAGTATATTATTGCCTCAACCGGCCCATAATATTCTATTTCTTAGCAATTCATCCAAAGCAAAATATCAGAGGCACAGACCATGTTTTACCAAGAGGATCATTGATTGTAACATTATTCTCAGTAGTAGTCAAAACTACAGCTAACAAAAATTCTCAGTGACACAGAAATAAAGGACTAACATTCAATTGTAAGATGTTATACAACCTTTAAAATTCAGCCACGTACTAGCAGCTGATAATGGATGGTCATGCTGAAGTAGGAAACAGAAAAGCAGAAATCAGGGCTGAGAATCTTATAAGGCAATAAAGAGTGCAACTTCTGAAAGAAAAAGAGAAGATAAGATAGGAGTAAGTGGCCTGAGGCTTATGCATTCAAATTGTAGAAATAAACCTAAAGCAAGCAAACAATAATAACAACAAATGGTTGCTACTGTCAATGGTTACTCTGTTTATCCCACTATTTCCAAAAAAGAAAAAAAATACCTGGGTTCTATAACCTTTACTGACCCTCTATGGTCTGGTAAAAGTATCATTTTCCTCTTTTCCTGGCTCTCACTGTGCCAAATTACTAGCAATTCTACTCTGTTGATTAGGCCAACACTAACCATTCAGTTTTAGTGGATAAGGAAAAGAAGCTCATTCTTACCTCTCATTCAACTTCTGGCTATAGCGATTATTCCTATTTATCCCATTCCTCTCTGCTTCTAACATGTCTTGTATATGCTTCCACCAACATTCTCCATTCATTATTATAAAACTATTGTATAAAATCTATATATCTGTTTTTAAACAAGATCTGACTGTGCAAAGGTGAACACAATAGACATTGCCCCAGATATTACAAAGTCTAGCAGAGGACATAGTTAAGTGCATGACAAATTACAAAACAGTGTTATAGTTAGTCTAAAATGGGAACCAATAGAAATCTTTGCTACTGAAAGAACAATAGTATTGATATCACCTGAAAGCTTGTTAGAAAGGCAAATTATTAGAGGTACTAAATGACACTGCATTTTTGCAAGATTGCTAAGGGACTCAAGTGACAATCCTGTTTGAGAATGCATGTAGATCACATAGTGTTGGGACAACCTATGTGAGGCTAATCAAATATATTTCCTAAAAGGAGATCTGAGGAAATAAGAATAATAACTAATTAAACGTACTTCTTGGCATAAAAAGCTGTGCCAAGAATTACATTGCCTTGCAAAGATCTCCTATATGGAAAAGGGTGTGAAGTAATTATTTCCAGGGGAGCTAGGAAGGAAGGCAGGAGAGTAGAGGGTAGTGCGAGGAGATGATAAAAGGTTAAGAAAATGTTTTAAGGGCAGTGGGCAGCTGTGGTGTTTCATCCCCTAGACAGACTGAGCACTATATTCAGAAACGACGGGGAGAATCCAAGATGGCGGCATAGGTAAACACCTACACTGCTGCCTCGCACAACAATTTCAAAAATACAACTAAATGACAGAACAGACATCATCCAGAACCATAGGAAAGCTGGCCGAGTGTAAGTTCTACAGCTAGAAGGAAAGAGAGGGGCTCACAGAAACCCAGAGGAGCTGCAAAAAGCCGAGGTACGGAGACGCGTGCGCTGAGAGAGCGAGTGCCGGAGTACCTGGCTGGCTTTCTCTGGCGGGAGGGAAACGGAAACTCCCAATGGCATTGAACCCCTTATCTTACGACACTAAACCCCAGATCCAGCCGAAACTCATATGGGGGGAGTTTGGACTGTGAAAAGGGAGAGGTGCACGGAAATTTAGGGGAGTTGCAGAAGATCAGGTCCAGACTCGCACGCACACGGTGCTGCGCGGAGGACAGATTGCTGATTGTGCTGCTGGCTTTCGCGAGTGGGCGGGAGACAGACCCTCCCAACTGTGCCACTTCTGAGTCCACTGGGCCCCTGTTTCGGGCGAAACCCCGGGGACTTAGATTCTTGTGGTCCTAGTGCCCAGGAGAGCTGGAAAGGCAGCGGTTAGAGGCACTGCGGGTGTGTGCACAAGGACCGCTCCAGGGATTACCCAGTCACGTGAGACTCAGGGGCCGTGGAGGGCGGGGCCGACTGGAAGGCAAGGTGGTCCCTTAAGCCCTGAGACTCCACCCATCCCAAGCTCAATAGAGGCTTCTTAGGCTTTGCGTCTGGTATCATAAAGCTGAATTCAACACAGAAGTTTCCCCGGCACAGTGAAAATGCTGAGACAAGGGAAGGGATCACAAACAAAAGAAATGGAGGAAAAAAAAATGACTGGATATAGAGTTCAAAACCACACTTATAAGGTTTTTTAAGAATATGCTAGCAAAGTTGGATAAATTTAGTGAGACCCAAGAGGAGATGGAAAAGGTCCAACTAAAGATGATAAAGGACCAAATAGAAATTAAACATACACTGACTGAAATAAAAAATATTATACAGAGTCCTAACAGCAGACTAGAGAAAGGCAAGAATCAAGTCAAAAATTTGAAATATAAAGAAGCAGACAACATTCAACTGGAAAAGCAAGAAGAGAAAAGAATCCAAAAATGTGAAGATAATGTAAGGAGCCTCTGGGACAACTTCAAGCGTACCAACATCAGAATTGTGGGGGTGCCAGAAGAAGAGAGAGAAAGATACTGAAAACCTATTTAAAGAAATAATGACTGAAAACTTCCCACATCTGGTAAAAGAAATAGACTTACAAGTCCAGGAAGCACACAGAACCCCAAATAAAAGGAATCCAAAGAGGACCACACCAAGACACATCATAATTAAAATACCAAGAGCAAAAGACAAAGAGAGAATATTAAAAGCAGCAAGAGAAAAGCAGTTCATTACCTACAAGGGAGCACCCATACGACTGTCAGCTGATTTCTCAACAGAAATGATGCAGGCCAGATGGGAGTGGCAAGAAATATTCAATGTGATGAATAGCAAGAACCTACAACCAAGAATAATCTATCCAGCAAAGCTATCATTCAGAATTGAAGGGCAGATAAAGAGCTTCACAGATAAGAAAAAGATAAAGGAATTTATCAACTCCAAACCAGTATTATATGAAATGCTGAAAGGTACTCTTTTAGAAGAGGAAGAAGAAAAAGGTAAAAGACAAAAAATTATGAACAACAAATACATATCTATCAACAAGTGAATCTAAAAATTAAGTGAATTAAAAATTTGATCAACAGAATAAACTGGTGAATATAATAGAATCAGGAGCACAGAAAGGGAGTAGACTGATAATTCTCAGGGGGACAAAAATCATAAAGCATCAAACAGACTGTGAAATTACAGCAGAAAGATTAAAGTTAGGTGAGGTAGATAAGTGATCAATCAAAGGACTTGTATGCATGCATATAAGCATAACCAATGATCACAGACACTTGGGGGGTTGGGGTATGCCTGGGAGGGAGGGGGGAATGGGGAGATATGTATAAAAATTAATAAAAATTAATAAAAAGAAAGAAAAGAAAAAAAATCTACACAAACCACAAAGCAAAGCAACTGAAAACAAACACAAAAGCAAAACAAAACCCAGTGAAATTAACACACACACACACACACAATATCCAGCTTAATTAATTTATCTGCAATTTTGAAATAAGAAAACTTAGGAAAAAAACAATTTAAAAATATTTTTATTGATTTCAGATAGAAAGGGAGAGGGAGAGAGAGATAGAAACATCAATAATGAGACAGAATCATTGATTGGCTACATCCTGCATCTTCCTTGCTGGCGATTGAGCCTGCAACCTTGACCACAATGAAACCTGGGACCCTTCAACACACCAGCCAACACTCTATCCAGAGCCAAACCAGGTAGGGTTGGAAAAATCTATTTTAATAGTAATATAAATGTAAATTTTATAACAATAAAATATCTTTTGAGTTACATTTGAGGCAGAATTGAAGAATCAATAAACACCTAAGTATTGCCAATGGAGAACAGGATGAGACAAGGCTCAGAGGTGAGCAAAGTGTGCCATGTTCAGATGTCCCCCATTTAGTGCTGTCAGTGTTCTGGATTTTGGCCACATGTGTAGTGGTATCACATTGTCTTTTAAATTTGCATCTCCCTAATGACATATAATACGGAACATGTTTTTATATGCTTGTCATTTCTTCTGCCTGTGCACAAGTTAGTAATAACCCCCAAGATATTCATAATGCACAGAAAAGGTCTTTGGCTCTGAAATACATAGTATTGCACTAGTGTCAGTGAATATACTGTAGCTACTCAGCAACTCCTTGCTATACGGGTTGTCTTATGATTGCTGTGCACTGGCAAGTGAATGGGGAGTGAACTCATGGGAGATTCATTAACAACAGTTATCTCTTACTTTTGTACTATGCAAAGCTTTGATGTATAGCTGTTCAGAGGTCAAATTGCTCTTGAATGAGAACTAAAATCATAGTTCATCTCCAGAAGGCTCTAGGGAAATATGAGTGAAGCTAGACTGAAAAGAAGTTGCCCTTTATAGTCTGTTGTTTGGGGCACAAAGAATTAGCAGGGCACAGCTGTGTAGAGTTCTCTCCTAGGAATTTGTGTTTTTGCTGGGTAAAGGCCTCTCACTAGACAGCTTCTGGACTCTTTATAAAGGCTCTCTTTCTCAAATCTGATAGCTCTTCATTTCTGAGAAGTCCCTAGGTTCTTTGGCAGAAGAGATATATTTGGAGATGGGGCAGGACTGATGAGAGACTATTTCCCCAGGCTTAGCACCTTTCTATTTGGCTTTAAGAAGATTTGCTGTTACTGTCTGAGGTGACTCTTCAAAGTGCAGGGGGTAGGATCAAACAAACTCCCTTTCCAGATCCAAGAATTCTTTGCATGAGGTTGGTATTGTAGTTTATCCAAGTCTTTTCTGCATACATCAGGGACTGTATAATTTTTGGATAGTTTATAAAACCAACAGTTTAGAGGAAAATTGGTAACCTCAGTAGTATATATATTATGTAATTTAAAAATAATTTCTATATTGTTCAAAATAGTCATTAAAATATAAACTGCAGTGTTGAAGTTGTGAACATATGTTCATTCCACAAGTTTTTTAAAAAGTTGAAGTTCTTTTAAAATAGAGTGGCAAACATGTGGTTTGAAGTCAGAGAGACGAAAATAACATTCCTTTGAGCTTTGGTTTTCTAATCTGAGCTTCAGTTTTCTCATCTGTAAAAAATAACCAACAATACCCAATGCATGTTGCTGTGATAGTGATTGATATGAAGCTTTGTAGTTGGGGCAATCTATTTATACATTCTTAGTGATCTGGCTATAAGAATAAGTCATAGCCCTGGAAGAATTCTCCTCAAGAGAAAACAAAGCATTAAAACATATCTTTCCAAAAGTAGTTATTTAATATTTGCTCATTAGGTTTAGTGAAAAAACACACACACTCAAGTGTGGTTTTAAAATCAAAGAATTAAAACAAACAAAACAAACAAACAAAAAAAACCCCACCTTATTCTTGCCCAGAAGCTTCACTAATAGAGTTCCATGCATTGGAATAGCCGTACTATGTTGCTTTGATTATATAAGTTGAAAAGAAAAAAGATTCCAGAAGAATCATGCAGAGTTGTGGAAAGAAAGATTCTGAGATGGAGATATAATAAAGAAAATTGTTGGGAATTCAAGGAGTATTTAATATATTGGCATTGTTTTAAAAAAGAAGACTAACTATCCCCTACCTGGTTTGGCTCAATGGATAGAACTTTGGCCTGTGGACTAGAGTGTCCTGGGTTTGATTCTGGGTTGTGGGCCAGTAGGAGGTGTGCAGAAAAGAAGGTAGTTGATTCTCTCTCATCACTGATATTTCTATCTCTCTCTCCCTCTCCCTTCCTCTGGAAAAATAATGAAGCCTAGCTTGGACACTTAGATAATCCACTGGGGTCTCTTAATTTATTTGCTATAATTAAAAGAGCCTTAACTTGAAAACCGGCTTTATCATCTTTAAAATTAAGAAGATATATTTTAAAGGTCCTTAATACTTTCTCTAGAAAAAAATTGTTTTTATCATCATGTTTAAATTTGAGCAAAGTCCTAGCATCAAGGATAAATAACAGATTAATAAAAGTACTGTTAGTTTGTCATTTTTTCTTTGAATATATACCAATTTGGTTACATAATTTTACATATAATTTGAGGGAGCCATATATCAGGAATCACAATATGTGCCTAATAGTAAGTGTCTGGGGTCTATAACTATAATTAATGCAATTCATTTTTTTATTCAACACATACTCTTAGATGCTATTGCACTAGATATTTTTCCTGGCTCTGAGGTCTCTGGGGGGTCATTTTCACCTTAGAGGCTATGCCTCTGCAATCTTTTTTAGTTATTATTTTGATTTTTATTAATTTCAGAGAGGATGGGAGAGGGAGAGAGAGAAACATCAATGATGAGAGAGAATCACTAATGGGCTGCCTCCTGCATGCCCTTTACTGAAGATGGAGCCCGCAACCTGGGCATATCTCCTGGACGAAATTGAACTCTGGACCCTTCAATCCGCAGACTGATGCTCTATCCACTGAGCCAAACAGGCTAGGACATAGGCCTCTGCAGTCTTAACAGTAGATAGTTATTTTATCTTTTCCTTAAATTTTGCTAATTTCCCAGGGCTGTTCCCTCAGACCTCCTTTCCTTTAGATTTTATCACTTCAAGGTATTTTTGCCATTCCTGTGACTTCAATCAAGACACCAGTTGGACAACTCTCAAGACATTATCAGGAGGCCATCACTGAGGTTCTTGCCTTTATGTTGCAGGTGAAAAAGTGAGGCTTGTCTTACAACTGATGTCCAAGTGCTCACTCCAAACCCGTGAATTTTATATATATATTTTTGCATTGTTTCAAGTCCAGCTTTCCAGCCATTAAATTTTTAGTGAGTTCTCAAGAGGCTTTCTATATTGAACGTTTCTTCAAATACCCAGAAAAATATCTTCTTGGTCACGTTTCCTGTAACCAGTTATATTCACTCAAGTTGAAACTACTGCCTGTTCAGTGATGAGGAGTGGGTGGAGCATGGGGGCGGGGGTGGGGGTGAGGGGGCAGGAGGGAAGGGCTTTTGAAATGAGACTCTTCCACTCTCCAAGTTAACTTATACTCAAATATTTTCTTTTCAGAGTCATTTATGAACTTTTTTGGAGTACCATGTTAAATTCTAGTACCATTGTACACACTGTCACTTGGTAGGTATACAGTATACATATTTGCATCAGTGATTGAAAGAGGAACATAGACTTTCTATTTTTTCAGTAGATAAAAATAGGGTGTCTGGAAAGTTAGTACAAGAGTTAATATAAGGAACTTCTTTGATCTTATCAATTTCTTGATCTGACTGAATGCATGCTCATATCCTCCAGCAGTGATGGCTTCTTAGGGAAGTCCCTGCCCTATATATTTTCAATGCCCTTTGGCAAAATTAGAACAAAAAGAAACTTTTGAGATATGTTCTTCAATTGATATTTGAGAGCTTCCAATGAGTTTCATTGTTCTTGTTGAGCTTACCTTTAGGCCATCTGTCTTCAGGAAGAATTTTCCTTAAATAATACCAGGTTCACAGCTTAAACATTAAACACTTTAATACTTTTCTATCACTCAATGTGATATATTTTAGTAATTTTAATTGGTTCTCTCCCAGTATTTAGTTTTAGTTTTTTTTTTTTGTTACCAATAGTTGTTTTGTATTTGTTCAACCAGAAGTCTGATGATTATTGAATATTATCTTTACTACTAGAGGCTCAGTGTATGAAGATTTGTGCAAGAATGGGCCTTCCTTCCTCTGGCTGCCTGCACAGCCTTTGCTCTGACTGGAGCTGCCTTTCCACCTTCCCATGCTGCCCAGATTCCTGGAGCAGCTGGGGTGGTATGGAACGCCTGCGTGTCTGTGTATGTAAATTAACCCACCATTATTGTTGGTTTAATTTGCATATTTACTTCTGATTGGCTGGTGGGCATCTTACTCTTTTATGTAGATCTTATTTTCATTGGGTACACAAGGACTTATAAATCTTTATATCCTCTTAAGGGTTTTTTCCTTGGGAACTGGTAAGTGAAGAAAGCAGGATGAATTGTTTTTTGTGTTGTATGCTTGCTCAGAACTAGCCTATTTGCCCATGAACATAGGTCATAAAACTAGAAAATGTTGCCATTAGCTATCTAATCTCCTGTTTCATATATAGATGGAAATATAATATAACATGTGGGAGTCTTGCTAAAACCCAGGTGTGTCTTCATACAGTTTAGTGATCTGTCTCTTTCTCTATTTCACCCAAGATTAACTAAACCTAAGAAAATAATAACTGGGTATGCACTTCACTTCCACTGAAGAACAGGACAAGGTTCATAGTGATCCTTCTTTATGCAATATATAGAAGGAAATGAAAACTATTTTCTTCCCTATTTTTACAGGATATGCTTCTTTTCTCTAGGGAAATCTACTTCCTTCACTCATCATGCCATCCTTCAATCAGAGCATCTTCCACCCGGCAGTTTTCTTCCTTACGGGCATCCCTGGTTTTGAAACTTACCATGCCTGGATCTCCATCCCATTCTGTTGTCTCTATACCATTGCTATCTCTGGGAATGGAATGATCTTGTTTGTCATCATCACTGAGTCAAGTCTTCATGAACCCATGTACTATTTCCTCTCTATGCTATCCTTCACGGACCTAGGACTGTGCCTTTCCACATTGGTCACCATATTGGGTATTTTCTGGTTTAATGCTCGAGAAATCAGCTTCAATGCCTGCATTGGTCAAATGTTCTTTATCCATGGTTTCACGTTCATGGAGTCATCAGTGCTCCTGGCAATGGCCTTTGACCGCTTCATTGCCATCTGTAACCCACTGAGATATGCCACAATCTTAACCAATTCAAGGATCATCAAAGTGGGCTTTGTAATAGTTATTAGGGGAACAATAGCTCTAGTGCCTCTACTTCTGCTCCTTAAGCGTCTATCCTTCTGCCGTAGTCATGTTCTGCACCATTCATATTGTTTCCACCCAGATGTGATGAAGCTTTCGTGCACAGACACCAAGATCAACAGTGCATTTGGCCTGTCCATTGTTGTCTGTACTGCTGGTTTAGACTCCATGTTGATCCTCCTCTCCTATGTTCTGATCATCCACTCTGTGCTCAGCATTGCCTCCCCAGAAGAAAGGAAAAAGGCCTTTGGAACCTGTGTCTCACACATAAGTGCTGTTGCCATTTTCTATATCCCCATGATCAGCTTGTCACTGGTGCATAGATTTGGGAAGCATGTCTTTCCCCTTGTGCACACTCTCATTGCCAATGTTTATCTACTTATTCCTCCTGTAATGAATCCCATAATCTACAGTGTAAAGACCAAGCAAATTCGTAAGGCTGTGCTCAAAATATTTTTCTAAGCTAATTTAGGAAATTTTTAGAATACCATATCTTTATAAAGTCTTCTCTGACTCATACTTTATCATCTACTAATATGAGTTACAACTGTACCTTGAAAAAGCATGTTTCTATATATGTTTCCACTCTGTTGTGGTGAACTGGTAATTTACTAATCCCTTTACCTTCTTTCATCCAGCTATTCAACCCATCACCCCTCTGACAGCTGTCAGTCTGTTCTATGTATCCAGGCCTCTGTTTCTACTTTGTTCACCAGTTTATTTTGTTCATTAAATTAGATTCCACATATTTTGTTCACTGGATTCCACAGAGTTTTAAATAGAGTTCTCCAATCTATCACTTCAGCACTTGGAACATCCCTTTTAATAGCTGGCACTTCCCTTCAGTATTCTCCTGTAGAGAATTCTTGCTGTAGTTTCATCTACCAATGTTATTTCATCATTTGTTCTATTTTTTCAAATTTATAGATAACTAGTTATACTATTATCCAGTTATACTATTAATTTAATCTTTATTAAACTCAAATTCTCCCCATTCTAGGGTGAGAGTAGTTTGGGCATGTGTGCTCTCTCCACTTGCCTTATAAACTTGAATTCATCTTTGTTTTTATTATAACACTATTGTTATTGTGATAGAATTCACACAGAACACAATTCATTAATTGAATGTGCAACATTTAATGTTTTTTTTTATATTCACAGAGTTGTGCCACTATCACCACAAAAAGTTTTAGAACATTCATAATTCATAAAAGAAAAACTGAGCAACTCCTTTCCTACCTGGTTCTATGTCTAATGATTGCCGTGATACTGGCAAACCACTGGTGAGCAAGCACATGGGAAATTCATTAACACCATTTGTCCTTTACTTTTGCCCTATTAAAGGTTTGACTTGCAGCTGTTCAGGGTCAAATTGCTATTGAATAAGAAGTGGAATTGAAATTCATCTCTAGGACTATCCTTTGGGGAAGTAGAGTGAGCTAAACTAGAAAAAAAATTGCCCTTCATACTCTGTCATCTGGGGCACAAAGTTTAGCAGGACACAGCTATTTAGAGTTCTCTCCTAGGAATTTGTGTTCCTGTTGGGTAAATGTCTCTCACCAGGCAGCTTCTGAATTCTTCATAAAGGTTTTCTTTCTTTAAACTGATTGCTCTGTCTTTCTGAGAACTGCTTGTGAATTCTTTGCAAAAGAGAACCTCTTTAGAGATGGTTTAAGAAGACAAGATTAGGTAGGGACTGTTTCCCTTACCTTAGAACAGAAGAAATTTTTTTTAAAGGTTGAGAGGTTGAGATAATCTTTCTCTTCTCTCCCACTTTAAAAGACTATCTGCTCAAGTATCTTCTGGCAAGGATGTGGTGGAAAGGAAACCCTTATATATTACTAGTGGGATTATAAATTGGTCCAACTACTATAGAAAACAATAGGGAGGTTTTTCAAAAAATTAAAAATTAATCTACTATATAATCCAGCAATTTCACCCAAAGGAAATGAAAACAGGATTGAAAGAGATATATACACTTCCACATTTATTGCAGCATTATTCACAATAACTAAGATATGAAGATAACCCACATACCCCTCAATGGTTGAATGGATAAAAAATGTGGTATATATATACACAATAGAATATTGTTCACCCATGAAAAAGGAATATATTTTCCCATTTGTGACAACATGAGTGGATCTTGAACACACTATCCTAAGTAAGATATATCAGAGAGAGAAAGACAAGATTGTATGATATCACTTATATATAGAATCTAAAAAAGCTAAACCTTTAAAAAAACAGCATGACATGGTCATTACTGGGGAGCAGGAATTGGATAAGAGTGATGGTGTTTAAGGGAACAAACTTGTAATCAGTAATAAAAACGTAATAGAGATCTAATAACACAGTATAATGGATACAGACAATAATATTATACTATAATTATTAATGTAATAAATATTGGTACATTAGGAATTCATATTATAATATATAAATGTAGTAAAGTAACACACACTACATCTTAAATATACACAGTGTTATACATCAAATTTATTAAAAAACAAATGAGTAAGTAAATAAATAATAAAGACTGCTGCTTTCTGGGATACTTTTCAAAGGGCACAGGATAGAGTTGAATAATTTTTCCTTCTACACCCAAGAATTTTTCTTTGCACGAGGTCAGTGTTTAGTGCATTGAAATAGTTTCTGAATACATCAGGGACTGTATAATACTCAGATAGTTTATAAAACCCACAGCTCAGAAATTGGTTAACTCAGTAGTATATATTCAAAAGATTCATTTATTGTGTTAACTTAAAAATAGTTGCTGCAATGTTTAAAAGTTTCTACAAATATAGAATACAGTCATGAGCATGTGTTCATTCATTCCACAATTTTTTAAAAAATTAAGTTCTTTTAAAGGACTGGTAGAAAACATGGCATGGAGTCAGAAAGCAGAAAATTCTAAATCTGCTATTGACTCGTTGGGTGAATGTGAGAACACAATTCCTCTGAGCCTCAGTTTTCTAATCTTAGCCTTCATTCTTCCACCTTAAAAAAGAACTGAGATCCAATGCATGTTGTGATAGCAATGGATATGAGACTTAGAACTGGGAGCTGTCTATTTATATGTTCCTGGTGGTCTGGTTAAAGTAAAGAATTCCCAGAGGGAGGAAAGAAGCATTTAAATAAATATATCTTTCTAAAAAATAGTTATTTATATTGGCTCAGTAGTTTCAGTGCAAGAAATTCAGGGGTGATTTAAGAGTCAGAATTTAAGAAAAGGGAGCTCTCAGGTGATAATGATGTATCCATATAGATTCATCAGTTGTGACAAATGTACCATCTAGTGGGGGATGGTGATAATGGGGAAAGCTACGTATGTGTGGGGCAAGGTGTATTTGGGCATTCCTTGTATTTTCCTTTTAATTTTGCTGTGAACTTAAAACTGTCTAAAAAATAAAGTTTTAAACAACAACAATAAAAATTAAGTAGGGGGGATATTTATACATTTTCATTATGATTATTTCTATATTTAAAATTGATACTGCCTATTAATTTTAATGTACTTTGAAGTTTTTCAATTTTTAAAAATAATCCTCTACATGAAGACTTTTTTGCCAATAATAAAAAAAGAAATTTTAAGCAGCGTTATCAGGCAATACGCGAAGATGCACACACACATACAAACACACACATGGCAAAAGAGAGAATGGGATACTGTGAAAAGGAAAAGCAAAACACGAAAAGAAAGCTACCCTTACTCCCAAGCTTTGCTAATAGAGATCCCTGCATTGGAATAGTTCTATTTCCCAGGAGTTTTCTGATTAAGAGATTTCAGGCAGCCTGGGTCACGGTGCTTATATATACCACATATCCCTGAAGAAAAACACCTCCTCAGCTCCTGAGGCCCTTCCTGGCAAACAGGGCAGGAAAGACTACATTTTTATACTTTGTAAGTAAAACTACTGCATTCAGGAAAAACATCAGACTTTACACATACTGGTTTCCTTTAAGATTGGGAAAGATGTATTAATTGCAATGAGCTCTCATGAGTGCCTAGAGAAAACTGTAGAAAGCTTTTTCCTAAAATTTGTATTTGGGGACACTATAGTCTGATTTGGTTTCTTTGATCTGTGTGCCATATGTCTTGATATTTGGAAAGTCCCCAGCCTGCCCTTGTAATTGTGAGTTTTCTGGTTAGTTGTGCCACATTTCAAAATCATTGCCTAAGAGCAGCTGGCTTTACAAACCCCATCTACCACCCACATCATTCTCACCCACATTTACCACTATTAAATGCCTCCCCTGTACTAGTTAGCAGATAAAATGCTTTATAAATGCTATCTCATTTAATCTTTAAACATTAATGCTTTTTGTAAGCTTCCAATTTCACAGAACTAGATTATAATGTGCTTATTTGGAGAACCACAGCTAATTGGTGGCAGAGCCAGCATTTGAATCCAGGTTTGCCGACCCTTTAACCATAATAATTGCTTTCTTTGTTCAGGGAGAAAGACAACTCAAAGTATTCCTGCACAGAACCTACAGCATGCTCCTACAGTGGGACTGAAATATTATCCTCATATAAGGAGAGGATAATGATAAAAAATGGAAGGAGGCACATCAAAGTTTACCTTAAAATATTAAGGCATATTTGGCCGTCAAAAAAAATCAACACAGACAGGCTCTTGTGGATTGGTGGTTGAGTGTTGACCTATGAACCAGAAGGTCATGGTTTGATACCTGGTCAGAGTACATACCCAGGTTGCCAGCTTGATCCCCAGTAGGGGGTGTGCAGAAGGCAGCCAATAGAAGATGATTTTCTCATTGATGTTTTTATCTCTTCTCTGAAATAAATTAAAAATATATTATAAAACAAAGAAAAATCAAATTAACACACACAATGCTCATTTTGTGAGAATGAGAGTTCAATGAAATTCTTCTAAGAGTCACATGTGTAATTTTAGGATACATGATATGAATTAAATAATCAAAGCTAAAATGTGTTGAGATCTTGATATATTTCTAGAGTTCTTGGTCAGTTAAAATTAATGTCGACTTGATAAATGAACCAAATGGAGAAAATAATAAACCTTGGTTTTAAATTGTATCAAAAAGTATCTATTATCTTCTCACACTGCACAATACAGTGCAAAGGTACTAGAAAATGATAAATAAGCAATTATTTACCTGCCAGTATTTTATGTTAGTGGAAGAGGCATATTTTTAAAAAATGATGATCATACAATGGAACAACTACTATTCCAGATGTATAAATAAAAGACAATGTGGCTCCAGTGGAAGGAGCATTTCCCTTCTGACTTAACATAGAGAAGGTGATGCCACAAAAAGCTTCCAGACATAAACAAATTAATATAGAATTGATAAATGGATGAAAGAAGATAATAACGAGTCTTTAGAATTTAGGCTCATTCAAAGAATAGTGGGAAATAACGTGAATAAAGCAAATGACAGCATTTGAAAAAACTTGCTACATTTGGTAGTTTGCTGAAGTAGGAAAATCCCAGGTTGACTATATGGGTTTGGAAAGAGGCTAGGTAGCAGTAATAGTAGGTTTTGCTGAGATTGGAAACATCTTTGGCTGCTGTAGTAAAGAGATAAAGAATTTTAACCTTTTGCTGAAGGCAGTGAAGAGCTCTATATAAGGAGTGATGTGAAGTGCTTATGCTCATGTCAATATGGAAAATTTGGAAACACTTGCAACTCAGGGCAGGGAAATTACTTATGAGAATATTGCAATAGTTCCTGTAAAAACTAATAACAGTTTTATATAAAATGGAGGTGATAGAACTGGAAGATAAGGATGGTCAATCAAAGGCTATGTAAGATCTGAATCTATAGTAGTTTGGAGATTGAATGACCTAGACAGTTGTGTAGGCAGAATTCTAAAAGGATTCTGGTTCCTGCCCCCTATGTCCTTGTCCAGTATAAAACCCACAACTTGAGTGTGAGTAAACTTATGAATGTGATGGGGTATCACATCTGTGATTATGTTATATTTTATAGTAAAGGAATTTACAGATATAAATAAGGCCCCTGATTATTTGACTTAGAGTTAATAAAACAGGAGATTATGCTGGATTAGACTGACAATCATTTGAGCCTTTAAAAGAGACAAGAAACATCGAAGAGATTCCTCTACTGGATTAGAAGATACAAATATCATGTTGTGACAGATCTTCATGACTGGAAGCTGAGAGCTAACCCCAGACCACAGGAGCAAGAAAACAGAGACCTCAGCCCTACACCACAAGGAGCTCAATGTGAGATCCTGAGCAGAGATCCTATATGTTATATTCAGATGTCTAATTTACATCTGAAATAATGCATGTGTCTTATTTTAAGTTATGCATTTGTGCTAGTTTTTATGCAGCAACAGAGAACTAATGCGACAGAGTATGTTTCAGTCTAAAAAGAAGCCAGATTTCAACTGTAGGTGTGAACCATTAAAGAGGGAAATGAGGATGAACAAATGTTCAATAAATTGTTGGTTAAAAGAAGGATATTCATGCTACAGGGAAGCAGGGTTAATAAAAGAGAATGTTAGTTTTTTTTTTATTGTGTGCTTGTTTTATTTTTGTTTTACATTCTGTTTAAGGTGAAAATGAAGTTGGCATGTTTACAAATGATGCTAATTTGAGATTGGAAAGGGAATATAAATCAAAGAAAAAATAAATGTTGGAGTTACTTCCCGGAGCAGGAAGAGATCCTATATTCATCCTTTTTACAGTGTTTAAATAATTTCCACATTCTTTACTATCTTAAAGATAATTCCATATTGGATCCCTTTTACCTTCAAACACAACTTTTTAACACATTATATCTCACACTATATTGGCATTCTAGAATACCGAAATACACATATCTTAAACATGCTTAGAATATTCTCATGGTGATTTTTACCTATCATCTCCTGCAAAAGTTATCTTCATGTCCTCAAGAAAGCCTTTCTTGATCTTTCCTTACACAACTTTTTCATATATACAAACTGCAGAATCTTTATCTGAGTATTCTGTATTTTAAACACAAACCCTTTAGCGTGTATATCAGACTGCACTTGTTTGTTTACACATTTGTTTTCTTCACTAATATCCCTGAGGACGGGTGCCATGTCTAATTTTCTTCTATATCCGTATTGTATGGATTATAATATGTACTCAGTAATTTAATGTTAAACTAAACATATTTCAAAAATGATTGAGAAGTCGTGGTAGTGTTGTCTTTGAAAAGGAGCATAGAGTTCTTTTCATTAAGAAAGGGATTAAGAAAGGTTGAGAAAATCATAGATGTGGAGGAATAAAGGAACACATAAAAGAAAATATTAATCAGGGGACACTAAGTCAGACAGATAATATATATTTTCTCTCTGCTATCAGATGATAAGGCATGTGGATAAGTATAAATGGCATACAAATAAAAGTGGAAAGTGAAGTGAAAGAAATTATT
This sequence comes from Lasiurus cinereus, assembly GCA_011751065.1. Taxonomy (NCBI): domain Eukaryota; kingdom Metazoa; phylum Chordata; class Mammalia; order Chiroptera; family Vespertilionidae; genus Lasiurus; species Lasiurus cinereus. The sequence continues at coordinate 11,506,870 of JAAGEH010000135.1, read as the reverse complement.
ATATAATGTTAACTTTAATTTTTAAAAATGACAATATCTAATATTTGGTGATTTTTTACATGATAGTGAGATAGCCAAGTTTTTCACATATATTAACTAATTTAATTGTCACAATAATTATATTCAGTATTTTTTATTATCATTAGAGTTAGAGAATTCCAGACACACACTGTTTAGTAACACATCTTTGTAGGTTGTTCAGTTGATATGTATATCAGTCCATGCTTGAACCCATTAGTTTAGAATATGTAATGCTAAAAAGTTAATTTGGGATGCCAATTAAAGATTCATAACATCAAAATATTCATAATACTGACCTTTGAAACTCTCTATACTCAAATAGTCCTGATTGTCATTGTCTTGATTGTTTATACTTGTTATGTGGTATGAAAGTTAATTAGGTACAGTTCAAATTATAGGATTGCAAAGAGGATGTATGTTCATACAGGATATTATCACAACTACTAACAGATAGTAGGGGCTCAACAAATGTTAGCTCTTCATTATGATTAGATATAATCAACCTGATTGACAGAAAGTACTCAGGTGATAAAGAGAAGATTTCTTTTTGGGTCACTGGAAGTTAACTTACTTTATTGACTAAATTGAAGCACTGCATATGTTGTTTGCTGTTCATCTAAAATTTTGTACAACTCTATAGACATATTTCAACAAATATTTATTGATTGCCAACCAAGTGAAATAAGGAAGTAAATGGGTAAACCTCCCTGAACAGACACGTGAATTTAAATAAAGTAGGCCACTGTTAGATTTGTTTGTTACAAATTCTGTATCCTCACATAATTGTTCATTTCCTATTTTATGCTCCTTGATTAGATGTAGTCTTAGTTTTCTTTCTTTCTTTCTTTCTTTCTTTCTTTCTTTCTTTCTTTCTTTCTTTCTTTCTTTCTTTCTATCCTTTATTATTATTATTTTAAATATATATATATTTTATTGATTTTTTTACAGAGAGGAAGGGAGAGGCATAGAAGGTTAGAAACATGGGTGAGAGAAAGACATCGATCAGCTGCCTCCTGCATGCCCCCTACTGGGGATGTGCCCACAACCAGGATACATGCCCTTGACCGGAAATGAACCTGGGACCTTTCAGTCCCCAGGCCGACGCTCTATCCACTGAGCCAAGCTAGTTTTGGCTTAGTTTTCTTTTTTTAACCAACCTTTGTGAACTTTTTATATAATATAGATATTGTCTTTTATAAATGTTTATCTGGTGAAATAATTAATTTCAAGTTGACTGCATTTTAGAGAAATATGATATATCATTGCAGGATACCCAGATAAAGATCCTGCAGTTCAAGTTCAACATGTCATTGTTCCAGAACACCACATCCTCTTCCATCATTTTCCTGCTAACTGGTGTTCCTGGGCTGGAAGCCTTCCACATCTGGATCTCCATTCCCTTCTGCTTTCTCTATATAACTGCACTCTCAGGAAACAGCCTGATTCTCTTTGCCATTGTCACTCAGCCCAGCCTCCACGAACCCATGTATTATTTCCTCTCCATGCTGTCCACCACTGACCTTGGCTTGTCCATATCCACCCTAGTCACCATGTTGGGTATATTCTGGTTCAATGCCTGGAAGATCAGCTTTAATGCCTGCTTGTCACAGATGTTTTTCATTCAACTTTTCACTGTTGTGGAATCTTCAGTGTTGTTGGCCATGGCTTTTGATCGTTTTGTGGCCATTTCTAATCCTCTTAGATATACCTCTATCTTAACTGATTTTAAAATAGCAAAGATTGGAGTAGCAATCATTATCAGAGGGACACTAATACTGACTCCTATGGTGTTGCTTCTGAAAAGACTATCCTACTGTCGCAACCATGTGCTCCACCACTCTTATTGTTTCCACCCAGATGTGATGAAGCTCTCATGCACAGACACCAGGATTAATAGTGCAGTTGGATTGACTGCCTTGATCAGCACTGCTGGAATAGACTCAGTCTTTATCATCCTTTCTTATGTTTTGATCATTAAGATGGTCCTCAGCATTGCATCCTCAAAAGAAAGAAAGAAAGCCTTCAACACATGTCTCTCTCATATTGGGGCTGTTGCTGTATTCTATATCCCATTGATTAGTTTGTCCTTTGTTCACAGATTTGGAAAACAGGCCCCACCATATGTACATACTATGATTGCCAATGCCTATCTGCTGATCCCCCCTGTAATGAATCCCATTATCTACAGTGTGAAGACCAAACAGATACGCAGGGCTGTGATGAAAATTCTCCATCCCAATGTAGCAAAGAACTAGATGGATTTTTAAAATTTCTATTTCTGGTTATTAAATAGATGAGTAAAATGCCACTTATAAGAGTTAAAATGTTGAGTCTTATCCTTGGATAAAATCATCCCAAAAGATCACTTTAACTTTACAGAAATAAATTTAAGGTCAAAATTCTCTATCACAATTTTATTTTTTCAAATACGCATGTTTCTCTGTGATCTAAAATATGGCACAAATAGAGCTAAGTTACGTTTAGAGGAAGAGAAGTAAAATGACTTGAGATTTCACTAGAGTTCTCTAATCCAACACTCAGAATTTAGAGCATCTCTTCAAGTAGCTTCCTCTTCCCCTTCAATATTCTCTTGAACTTATTTTGGGCTTCAGTTCATCTATCAATGTTATTTTATTTTTGTTCTACATTTCAGAGATTCTCCAAATTTATAGATTGCTGATTATATTTTTATTTATATTCTGGTGTTACTACTAATTTATCTTTTTCCCCAAACATATTTTCTTCTTTTTAAAAAATGTATTTTTATTGATTTTTTACAGAGAGGAAGGGAGAAAGATAGAGAGTTAGAAACATCGATGAGAGAGAGAGACATCAATTAGCCGCCTCCTACTGGAGATGTGCCCGCAACCAGAATACATGCCTTATTTCCTCTATGATTTCTTTTTTGGACTATTGATTATGAATGTATTGTTTAATTTTCAAATATTTGTGAATTTCCAAATTTTGGTTATTAATTTATAATTTAATTTCATTATGGCTCACTTCTCTTGAAGCTAAACCCCTGCTTTACATGCATGGCACAAGACAAGAGAGCATACAGTCTTTTCAACTTTCCAGCTTGCAGCTCTGCCTTATGATAGAGCTGGGAAAATGGTGATTTGAGTACCCAGTGTTCTGTGACTATAATGCCTGGAATATTGAAGCCACTGACTTCTGACTGCAATCACATAAATTTAACCTCTGCAATTGGAGCTGGGGTATGGGGAATGAGAAATACTGTAGTCTGACTTTCCTGGAGATGCTATAGCCTAACACTGAGGAGCTGGTAGGAATGGAGGTGGGGTGAGGAAATGGGGAAGGAAACCCAGGGCCCTTGACTACACCTACCTGGAGTGGAACTATCAATGTGCTAAGCTATGGGGGGAGTGAGGGTGAAAGCTGGCTGCAATTCAAGTGAACAATGACTGTACTTACAGTGATTTAACAGATTTTCTTAAATGGTTTTTTATTTGCTATATGACCTTAGGGCAATTTCCAGAGAATTTAAATGTATATACCTGTATCTATATGATTTTTGCTATGTATAGTACTTTCCCTGGGGAGCATCTTCACATATCTTCTCTTGCTGCCATTTTGAAAATTGATCTCTTCAATTCTTGACTTTATAGTTTAAACAACACAGTGCAATTATTTCCTGATCATTCAGTTTTAATTATACATTCTTCTTATATATTCTTATTACTCCTTCTGCTTATATTATATATTGTAATGCATCATACAAATATTTCAGATTTCAAGGAGAAGCATCACATGATCTCATTCATTTATGGATAATAAAGAACATTATAAGCTGATGAACAAAAGGATAGATACAGAGGCAGTAAAGCATAAAACAGACTGTGAAATTACAGCAGGAAGATTAAGGTTAGGTGAGGTAGATAAGAGATCAATCAAAGGACTTGTATGCATGCATATAAGCATAACCAAAGAACATAGACACTGGAGGGTTGGGGTATGCCTTGGGGGAGGCAATAGGGAGATATGTATAAAAAATTAATAATAATAATAATAATAAAAGCAACATTGGGCAACATTTTATCTACCAAGGGCAATTTGAATATCTATAACATCATTTGAGGGCCTTACAAAATTGTCAACTTAAAAATTAGCCTGCTATATTTGGTCAGACTTTCATTAATTCATCCCTAATGCCTTGGACAAGCCACACTAAATGATTCTGGGGGCCTTATATGGCACTGGGGCGGGACAGTCCTCACCCCTGCTTTGACTCTTCTGAGTTAAAAACAGAATAATCATATAATCATAAGGGTGACCATTTGTCAGCATTTTTAAGGACTATGTTTAGGATTTATGTGCTTTCCTGTATTTGATCTTAAAATAGAATATGTGTACATACATAATCACATATTTCTAGCTAAGAATATGTAAATATTGAAAGAATGTGTGACCCAAGCACTTTTATAAATAAATGTACAGTTGTTAAAGAAAAAAATATTTCAGATTTTGATTGGTTACTTTCTTATCTACATATTTTATTTCACTAATTATGACAATATCTTATTTGTCTCTTCCAAACTACCATATTGTGCAATGTTTGGCAAAAGTAGACACTCAGTAAAATAAAGAATGAATCAATGGTAATTAAATTATGCTATATAATAAGAGTGTAGTATGCAACTTGTCTCCTTTACCAGGGGTTCATCAAGGAGTTTGACCAGGGGGCAGGGCCAACTGGGGGAAAGGAGGGAGGCCCTGGCTGGTGGAGTTGGCAAGCGGCTGGGAGAAGGGAGGGAGTACCCAGCTGGCAGCCAGCAGCTCTTAGCTTCTTGCTTTGAGTTAGCTTAATGAGGAATATAATTTGAAAAATGTAATGTCATTAAAATTTACCAGGGGTTCATCAAGGAGTTTGACCAGGGGCAGGGCCAATTGGAACCACATGGGTCTAATACTGAGGAAGATATTGACTAGAAAATATGAATAAGGAGTGAAATATGTAGGAATTTTGAGTAATGAGCAACTTTCTCTTGTTGGTTTTAATGTAGTTCTTGAAATAATAGGCAAAGTATCCCTAAGGAATTTTGTTACTCTTTAAAATACAATTGATAATTTTTGCTTTAAATTTTATATTAAATAATATAAATAATAGGCAAAGTATCCCTAAGGAATCTTGAAATAATAGGCAAAGTATCCCTAAGAAATTTTGTTACTGTTTAAAATACAATTGATAATTTTTGCTTTAAATTTTATATTTCCCATACCTATGGATATAAATGCATAAAATGTGGGATAAGTGTCAAACTTATGAAGTGATTTGCTATGGAGAAATTAGAAAGATTGGACTTGAGGGAATATATCAAAGAGGATTTTGGTCTTTTCTATAAAATCTCTTATTAATAAGAATATATTTATTATTTATCATATAACTAAAATTTAATTTGAAATTATAAAAATTCAATTTTTATAATTTGAATTTTTCAATGTTAGGGACCTTACCAATGCATGAATTTCATGTACTGGGCCTCTAGTATGTAAGAATCCTAGATAAAAACATCTAATATATTCTAAGATTAAACAGAACTTAATTCTTTTTTATGCATACTTTAAGAACACAAATCAGGACAGAGAGATCACAGTTCTTGGAAGTATATATTTGAAAGCTGTTCTAATGGACAAAGTGTTCATTTTAGCCATTGTCATTCATGCTTTCAAAATGTTACTAACATTTCCATAATATTAGGATATTTCATTGGGCATTCCTAAAGAGTAGGTTAGTAGATTAGAAAATTTTTATAATTTGAATTTTTCAATGTTTGTGTCCTTTATTAAGTTTTCTTGAAAGAGGGCATATCTATAATAAAAATTTTGATGACATTACATTTTTTCAAGTTATATTCTTCATTAAGCTAACTCAAAGCAAGAAGCTAATCTTGTTTATTCTTATGGTCTTAATATCTTTCCTAATAATACCTGGCTTATCATATATGCTCAATATTTATTGTGCTGGAAGATGAACAAGAATATGATTTGTGAGTATGTGCTTGGTTTTATTAGTTCTATTTAATGACCACAAAGCTCTAAGCTGGTGATGCCTTATGTGGGAAAGTGTTACACAATCTTATCATTCTTTGTAAAGAAATAAGTGTGTGAAGTATGGTGGGGTAAATCAGACTACCAAAATCCAGAGCATCGTTGGTCAATGAGCTAAATTGTGGTAGGGTATTTAGTGACAGTTGATGTGTGGTAAGTCTAGGGAAGTAATTCTTAGAGATAGTATTCTACCATATTTCTATGTCTGTATAAATAACAGTTCAGAAGTAGTTTATCAAATAGATAAAATAGATGTAAGAAGAGAATTATCCAATGCAGTCTGGAACCACATGGGTCTAATACTGAGGAAGATATTGACTAGAAAATATGAATAAGGAGTAAAATATGTAGGAATTTTGAGTAATGAGCAACTTTCTCTTGTTGGTTTTAATGTAGTTATTGAAATAATAGGCAAAGTATCCCTAAGGAATTTTGTTACTGTTTAAAATACAATTGATAATTTTTGCTTTAAATTTTATATTTCCCGTACCTATGGATATAAAGGCATAAAATGTGGGATAAGTGTCAAGCTTACGAAGTGATTTGCTATGGAGAAATTAGAAAGATTGGACTTGAGGGAATATATCAAAGAGGATTTTGGTCTTTTCTATAAAATCTCTTATTAATGAGAGTATATTTATTATTTATCATATAACTAAAATTTAATTTGAAAGCCCCTTTTTTTTCTGATTGTTTTTATGAAAAAAATAGAAGGAGGAAAAGGGACAAGATTGGAGACCAAGGAACCTATAAGAAAACTGTGACTTAGTTGAAAGATTTTAGTGTCCTAGACTAGGTCTAAGAATGGAGAGGAAGATATATCTTATTGTTATAATAGAAAGAAAATACAGATTTATTGGATACAGGAGCAAAGAGTAAGCATTAGTTTTTTTTTTATCTTTGGCACCTGAAAAATTTAAAAATTACATAATAGTTCTGAAAAACATTTATTCATGAAAAAAATGAGTTGAATTATTCTTAGTCAAATTGGGCTTTATGCAAACAGGGGTAAGTTCCTGAGATTGAGATCTCAGGCCCCCAAATTGGCCTTTGCCTATATGTTCAGAGCTATGATCAATTGCTAGATAATATAGACAGAAAAGATAGATTATAAGAAAAATTTATTATGTTATACATGCCAAACATTGAAATAGATTATAAGAAAAATTTATTATGTTATACATGCCAAGCATTGAACCCAATGACATCACTGAAATTATTCAGATGGCTGGCTATTTGATAGTCTCTTAGTATATATATACAACATATGATCAAAAACACAGATAGGAAAAATAAATAGATACAGAAAAATCACCATAACAGGCAAATTATGAAAAGAAAAGATCAGATATAATTGAAGCAGTCATGAAAATTTAATGAAGAAGATATTTAAAGATGAGGCTTGGAACATGTAGTATTTCAAGGTGAAGGAGTGGGTGCCAAGGTTGATGTCAAGAGGAAAGCCCTCTATAGGAAAGTTGCATGACAGAGCAGTTAGAAGACTGGTTTTCTTAAACTGCAGAGTACGTGAAAAAAGAAAGAGGTAGATAAACTTTAAAGGAATGTTGAATCTAAATTGTGGAGGACTTTATCACAGACAAGAGTTAATGCTTTATTTAATTGTTGGATGAGAAATAAACATGAAAGAGATGCTTATTGGTTTGTTTTTAAATTGTATTTGAACTGGATCTTTGGAAAGTTAATAAAAAATGAATGACAGGTAGTTTTTGGCAGAAACAACATAAAGATGGGAAGTCAGTTAGTCATTTATGGGAATAGAGTAATTGAGAGGTGGTGAGAATCTGAGTTAGTATTTTGGTCTAGAAAATGATTACCTTAAGTAGGATTAACTACATGGTAGATATGTTTAATTTGGATAATTTCTAGTTCTGTACAACTCTAAAATTGCATAGGTTTATAACTCTGATTTGTGATAAATTTTCATTGACTTTGAGATGGATTTTTAAGGGAGCAATGACTTAAATATGAGTTCTTTTGGAACAGAGAAGTTTGAGCATAGCTTTTTGAATCTGCTTTGTTTTCACACTATAGATGATGGGATTCATCACAGGGGGAATAAGCAAGTATAAATTAGCAATGAGTGTGGGCACAAAGACTGGAGCACCTTTTCCAAATCTGTGAACAAAAGATAGGCTGATCAGAGGGATGTAGAATATGGCCACAGCAGTGATATGAGAAATGCAGGTGCTGAAGGCCTTTTTCCTCTCCTCTGGGGATGCAATGTCGAGAACTGAACGAATGATCAAGACATAGGAAAGCAGGATAAAAACAGAGTCCACTCCAGCAGTAGAGATAATTGCAATTAGTCCAAATGCACTGTTGATCTTTGTATCTGAACACGACAGCTTCATCACATCAGGGTGGAAGCAATAGGAGTGATGGAGCACGTGGCTGTGGCAGAATGATAGACGCTTAAGAAGTAGGACTAACGGTATCAGAATGACAGTCCCCCTGGTAATGATTGCTATGCCAATCTGTACAATTCTTGCATGAGTTAGAATGGTAGCATATCTCAAGGGGTTAGAAATGGCCACAAAACGATCAAAGGCCATAGCCAGGAGCACTGAGGATTCCATGAAGGTGAAGAGGTGAATGAAGAACATCTGTGATAAGCAAGCATTCAAGCTGATTTCCCGTGCATTGACCCAGAATATTCCCAGTACTGTTACCAGGGTAGAGATGCATAAACCAATGTCAGTAGTGGACAACATGGAGAGAAAATAGTACATAGGCTCATGGAGGCTTGGCTCCGTGAGGACTACAAACAGGATCAAGGTATTCCCAGAGAGGGCAGTTAAATAGAGGCAGCAGAAGGGGATGGAGATCCAGGCATGGGCCCATTCAAGTCCAGGGACTCCAATCAAGAGGAAAGTAGGGAGAGTAGAGTTATGGTAGAATGACATTATGGTCTGAAAAGGCAGAATTCTCTTTTAAGATGTTGACTTTCTAAATTTAGAATTTCAAAATTATTTTTAGTTGATATACATTTAGTTCACAGAACTTTAGAGTACAGCTCAATGAAGTTTGATATCTGTATACACTCCTGGAATACCATCCAAGATCAACTGATAAAATAATACTACCAGCCCTAACCAGTTTGGCTCAGTGGATAGAGTGTCAGCTTGTGGACTGAAAAGTCCTGGGTATGATTCTGGTCAAGGGCATGTACCTTGATTGTGGGCACATTCCCAGTGGGAAATGAGCAGGAGACAGCTGATCAATGTTTTTCTTTCTCATCGATGTTTCAAACTCTCTATCCCTCTCCCTTCCTCTTTGTAAAAAATTAATAAAATATATTTAAAAAAATTACCACCAACCCAGGAGACTTCCTAACACAGCATCCTCATCAATGTCCTCTTCTATAGTAACAATTCTTCTGAATTCTATTAGCATAAATACTTTTCTCTGTTCTTCATCTTGACATATATATTATTTGTATCTTGCTTCTTTCACTCAGTATTATATCTGTGAGATACTTCACTGAAGTAAGATATTTAATTAAGTTCAACTTACTTAGCTACATTTATTTGGTGCTTACTACTTAATATCTTGTATTCATCAATATTTTGTTATATTTTTATACTTCAACTAGATTAAAAGTTTGTACTTATTAATATGGTCTCATGAGAAGGGTTTATTTTTAGCTAATTACTTAGTAGAATTTTGTGCTTTTCATAGATATTGAATATGTTCTTGTTAATTGAATTACATTTTATTTGTTTTTCCTGAAATATTCTATTTAACCAGGAGTACGACTTGGTCTAAACAAATAATTCACTAATTTTGTGAACAATTAAACTCAGATTTGAAGTGAAAATTCATTTTAACTTAGTAGGGAACCATCTCTTCTCAGAGACTACATACAGAAGAATTCAATCCCAATAAAATTATAATAATTTAGTACTTTTTTGGAAACAAATACAACCTTGGGACAGAATAAAAAGTACAAGGAGAGGCCTACATAAATATTTAGTGAAATATAAAGGAAGCTTCATAAATCAGTAGTAATAGAATAAGTTATTGAATAAATGGAATTGGGTAAATTCCATTTGAAGAAATATAATAAAGCATACACCACAATATATATTTAAATTATTTTCTAGTGGTTAAATATTTACTCATGTATGAACCACATGTAACTTAAATTAAAATCAGGTCAACTGTGGTTGAGTAGCTCAGGTTGGTTAAAGCATCATCCCTACACCAAAATGTTTTATTCCAGTCAGGGCACATACCTTGGTTGTGGATTTGATTCCCAGTTTTACGCATGTGGGAGGCAAACAATTGATGTTTATCTCTCACATTGATGTTTGTTTCTGTCTCCCTCTTCCTTCCTCCCTCTCTAAAATCAGTGGACATATTCTTCAGGTGAAAATTTTTTAAAAATCAGGGAAATATTTTTATAATCTTTGAGTAAGAAAGAATTTTCTAATGATAACATGAAAGATATAAACCATAGAGGTGCAGATTATATATTTGATTTGATAAAATACAAATAATTATTTTACTGTTTAAAAAAACACTTTAATTCCACAAAATTAAAAGAATAAGTATGAACTGGAAGACACAATTAAAGCACATACAACACTCAGTTGAATATAGTGCTTACTGTAAAACAGAAAAAAATAATAAAAAATGAGAAAAATATATTAAAATGAATTCCCCAAAGAAGAACTGCTAATAATACAGGAAAAATATTTGATTTTATCATGAGCCAAAGGAATATTAATTAAAACAATTGTTTTAAATTAATTAAATAACGAAGATTAGGAAGGATTGTTGATTTAAAAGAAAACTGTACTCTTACATGGTGGAAAGTGATTAGGTAAAGGTTCATTTGCCATTATTTATTCAAACACAAAAGACTTGCTTTCCTTTAAATTAACAATTTAATGTCTCAAAAATTACTAATAGTGATAATAACAGCCACTGCTGCTAGTGTGCATATGATGTGTGTGTGTGTGTATGTGTGTGTGTGTGTATAAAATTTCCTTCAATAATTTCTTATTTCAATAATTAGGCATTAAGTGTCAATTTTATGAACTTAACCCTTAAAATAACCTTTTATTTTTAAGATAATAGATATTTATAGGCAGATTAATATAGTACATTTAAAATATTGTGCTAAATTCCTTAAATTTGAAATTGACCTTATTTTTTATTGTATTAAAAAAAGCCAGAGCATATTGATATAGCTTATGGTTATTAGAGATGAATAACATTTATGTTTTCAACTTATTAGTTCCTTTGACAAGAAGCACAGTTTTTGCTATTAGCTAAATAGATGAAAACAAAACATTTATATGGGATTTGGAATTTCTTTTCTTTAATTTCATTTTTAATTACAGTTTACATTATATTGGTTTCTGTTGTACAACATAGTGGTTAGATCATCAGATACTTTACAAAGTGGTCCTCCCAATATTTCCAGTACCCACAGGATACCATACATAGTTATTATTTTATTGACTATATTCACTATGTTGTACTTTACATTTCCAGGGCTATTTTGTGACTGACAATGTATAGTTTTTTGGGATTTGGAATTTCTTAAAAGGTATCAGGCTCATGGCAGTGAACAAAACAGCAGAGAGTAAGTATAATCAGAAGCATGGAAGGTTTGAAGATCAGAGACCAGGGATAAGAGGGTAGGGAGTGTCTTACCTTTCAAGATGTGGAGAATTAGAAGGGATACAAATATAGATGTTGAAAGAACAATGCTAGACAACAAGGTGAATTATTGTCATTACCTTTACTCCCCCAAAATTCTTTCTCTTTTTTACCTAAGCTAAATTACTCATGGTGCAGCTTAAAGTCATCAGATACTTGTCATTCTAGACACAAACAAGTACCATTTCTGATCTGAGAGCAGCTACTTGCCTTGGCCTTTAGACTTCTCTTACCTTTAAGAGAGTGAGTTAAATGAAGGTTACCCATTTCCCACTATGAAAGGAAAATTTTTATAAGGGACCATGATGATGTTGCCATTTACCTAATTGAAATAAAAATACCCTTAGGATTTATGCACCATTCTGTTGTGCTTCACCTGTCTGCACCCCTGGGTGAGTTAGTTGGCACCAGGGAATGTGAGTGCCCAGATAAGTGTGGGAAAGAACAAAGAAAAAATCATAATGACACTGTGACTCTATGTGTACATGTCTTAATTAAAAATAAAACTGATCATTGCCTTAAACATGGATACACAACATTCAAGAAGTCCCAAAATCCAGTTCCAAATTTTATTCTATGTGTCTCTTGTAAATAATCTATTAAATAGGTTTTGTGTGTGTGTGTGTGTGTGTATGTGTGTGCATGCATGTGTGTGTGCATGCATGTGTGTGTGTGTGCATGTGTGTGTGTGTGTGTGTGTGTGTGTGTACACAGCTATGTGGAATGGCAGATGTTTTGAAAGTATCTCTAGGTAGTAGCCTAATTTCAGGTATCTAGTATATATGCATTAACTGTTTGTTAATATGAGCAAATGAATATTAACAATCAGAAACAAGCAGTAAAATAGAAATTAAAAGTCAAGGGGCTGCATGGGGGTTCCCTTTTTAATAGAATAAAGAAAATCAAACAGGATGGGAGGTCAAGTGGAAGCAACTTACAGATTGGTTCTCAAGGATTATATTAATTAATATCTGTATAGTGATTAATGTTTGCCAAGTAATTTCAGGTACATTATCTTATTTAGTCTTGGCTGTTGAGGCTAAAGCGAACATGTTTTATTTATCTGCCATTTATTCATGAACACAGTGCTTAAACAAAGTCATTGGTTAATTGAGTTAATGTATTCCTTACTCTTTTTTTTTATTCCTTACTCTTGAAGATCTATTTTATGCTTTAGAAAAAAGAATCGTATATAGACAAGCAAAACAGAAGTCATTTTATTAAACTCTATTTGGTTGATATTAGGTTAACCAGTTAATAAAGTTGATTACATATACAAGTCATAAAAATAATTTTAACCTACATTGAACATTTTTTTTCAACCTAAAATTTATACATATGATTTATTTGTAATCATTTGATGTAGAGTTAGGACTTTTTAATGTAATTTTGTAAATTTAAATTCCATATTATCCTCCTTTCATAACCATATTTTAATATACTGTATAAATTTCCATTACAATATTTATGATGATTGAGAACAAAACAAGTAGTCTACAGTTCACTTACTGGGAGCACTGAGGACATAGAGAATGAGCTATGAGTATTAAACTAGATACTAACACATCAGTCAATATTACAGGGGGGATAAGTATTGCTGGTGAGTTTAGAAAGCTTATTTTGTAGAACTTGCATAGAAATCTTATCTTAACTACTTTATTGCAGTATGATCAACATATAATAAAAAAACTATGTATATAGTGTACACAACTTGATGAGTTTGGAGATAAGTGTACAACCAGGTAGCCATCAAGGCCATAAAACATATCCATCACTTCTCAGTTTCCTCCTACCCCTCTATTATTATATTTATTATTATTCTATATAATAAAAGCCTAATATGCTGAGTGTCTAGTCATTGGTTAGCTGTTCAAGCAAAGTGTAATATGTTAATGACTAGAGGCCCAGTGCATGAAATTTGGGACTGCTGGCTCCCAACTGCTCACCTGCCTCCCTTTCTGATTACCCTTAACATCTTCTGCCTGTCAGCCTGACCACCCCTACCAACCTGATTGATGCCTAACTGCTCCCCTGCCAGCCTGTTTGCCCCTAACTGCCCTCCCCTGGGCCTGGTCACCCCTAACTGCCCTCTCCTGCAGGCCTGGTCACCCCTAACTGCTCTCCTCTGCAGGCCTGGGTCCCCCACAATTACCTTTCCCTGCAGGCCCGGTTACCCCCAACTTCCTTCCTCTGCTGGCCTGGTCACCCCTAACTGCCCTCCCCTGTAGGCTTGATAGCCCCAACTGCCCTCTCTTGCAAGCCTGGTCTCTCCCAACTATCTTCCCCTTCTGGCCATCTTGTGGCAGCCATCTTGTGTCCACATGGGGGTAGCCATCTTGTGTGTTGGAGTGACAGTCAATTTGCATATTACTCTTTTATTAGATAGGATATGCTAAGGTTGCTCAACTGCTCACTGTGACATGTACTGACAACCAGAGAGCAGATGCTCCAACCAGTAGGTTAGCTTGCTGCTGGGGTCTGGCCAATCAGAACTGAGCGAGATAGGCCAGACATGCCCTGAAGCCCTCCTAAGGTCTCTCCCCAGCTGGCCAACCTCCTGCATCCCGCCCTGTCCCTGAGTGTGCACCAATGGGGTCCATTGGGTTGGCCTGCATACTCTCTCAATCTGGAACCCCCGGGGGATGTTGGAGAGCCAGTTTTGGCCCAATCCTGCAGGCCAGGCCTAGGGATCCCACTGGTGCACAAATTCATGCACTGGACCTCTAGTATTATTATGTTGTGTTAAGAACTACCCTCTTCTCAAATTTAAATATATACTATAGAATTGTTAACTATAAGCAAACAGATACATGTAAAGGTGTTCACTATCAGAGAAATGGACATCAAAATCACAGTATCATCTCACACTTGTTAAACTGCCTATTATTAAAAAGAAAAGGTGACAAAAGTTCCTGAGCATGTGGAGATTAGGGAATTCTGGTATACTGTTGGTGAGAATTTAAATTGGTACAGCCATTACAATAAACAGTATGAAGATTTCTTGAAAATTAAAAATAGAATTACCATACCATGTGATCCAGTATTTCACCTCTGGGTATTTATCCAAAGAAACTGAAATCAGGATCTCTAAGAGATAATCTGCATCCCTAGGTTTACTGCAAATATATTTATAATTTTGGTATACATTTTTACATCAGTTGAACAACAGAGGGGAGAAGAGACTCAACAAAAATGGCAGCATATAGTTTAAGTATTTCCATCATTGAGAGGTGTATAGTAGAGTTCTAAGAATCCTCCATATACAACCAGAAAACTGCTCTGCCAACTGTGTGGCTCAAAAAAAAAAAAAAAAAAGACACTACAGCTAAGGGTGTAAGTTTCTTTATCTGAAAAATAGAATGGCCGAAACCTGTTTGGCTCAGTGGATAGAGCGTGTGGACTGAAAGGTCCCAGCTTCGATTCCGGTCAAGGGCTTGTACCATGGTTGTGGGCATATCTCCAGTGGGGGTGGGGAGGTGGGTAAGAGGCAGCTGATTGATGTTTCTCATTGATATTTGTAATTCTATCCCTCTCCCTTCCTTTCTGTAAAAAATATTTAAAAAAATAGAATGATGAACTAGATAATTTCTTAAAATGTTAAGGAAAATGCTGGGCTGGCATCGCTCAGAGATTGAACATCAACCTATGAACCAGGAGGCCACGGTTTGATTACTGGTTGGTCAGAGCATATGCCTGGATTGCTGGCCGGCTCAGTCCCCATTGTGAGGTGTGCAGGAGGCAGGTAATCAGGTAATCAAGGATTCTTTTTCATCTCTCTCTCTCTCTCCTCCATTCTCTCTCTTCCTCTCTCTCTTCCCTTTCTCTTCTTCTCTGAAATAAATAAAAACATTTAAAAATATTAAGGAAAATATACAAGATTAAGATTTAGTGTTTTCTTGGCTCATAGAATTTGTTTATAATTTGGACAGCATGAGAAGCTATGAAGGTTATTTTAAGCAATGTTGTGATTACATTATAAGATTAACCTGACAATTACATAGAAGATAAATTGCAATGAGAAGAGTCTGGGGTAGGGCCCCCGGTAGGATGTGCTGATAGCAAAGAGAGATTTTAAAGGCACAGAATTGTGGAGTTGGAAATGAGAAAGTTTAGTAAAGTGCAGCATCAAAGAAGTGATACATAATTTATATGGTAATAGTTCTGATGTTCAAGATAGAGATAAAGGCTAAAGGTGACATCAATAAATTAGACTTGGTTGACTGAAAAGAGGGTGGCATTACAAAGGGAGATAAAAACTTTTTAGTTTGGATCACCTAGACATTTAAAAAGAAAGACATGTTGCTGTGGGTCAGAGGAGCATTTGGTCAAGTTTTTCAATGAAGGATATCTTTTAATCACCTACATCTTTCATTGTCAGAAATAATTTCACTCATATACAGACGGATTCGATTGTTTATAAATAAAAAAATAAATTTGGTTTTAGTCTTGTTGACTTTGAGGTACTGATGGGGCAAATGGATTATTTTAATAGAAAGACACAGTTAGGAATGCTTTGTGAGAGCACATGTCCTTTGAGAGCATGTTTTATTTATTTTTACAGAGTAGGTATTGGCAAATATTCATTGAATGAATAAATAATGAAAAATAAATGTATAATTTTATAAAATTAGGTTTGAATAAATTATTTCTATTCTGACTAACACAAAATAAGGCAATGAATATAGAAACAGATTTAAATTACCATAGATATCATTCAATTGTTTTTGTATATTTTGTTTAATTCTCATAAATTGCCTCAGAGTGAGAAATATTAGTTTTTTAAATTTTTAATGCTATATAGCACTGTTTGTCCTTAGTAGCAAAGTATTAGTATTAAATTAAATTTATAAAACAGTAATTGTCAGAATAAGTAATTATTTAATATAATAAACAGGACAATTTTATGAAGAATCTAAATTATACATGAGGGACAGTTTATCTTTTCTATGCCTAACAGAGTAAGAATTTTAAATATTGATTACTTTTTAATCTTTGCTTCAAAATTATCTGAATTTATCTTGCAGGCCTGCAGGAAAGATAGGACATGTTAATAACGTCTTTACACTTTGCAATTTCATATGATTATTCTGTTATTCATCTAATCACTGATTTTGTAATCCTCAGTAGTTTTGCCTTGAGCTGTTGTGCTAAAAGGGAAACTTAAAGTTGAAAATATTCTTCTGTTTAGTCATTTATTTAATCCCCAGGATCATGACTATTGACTTGAAGACATTTGTCACTAAGCACATGTTCTTAATGCACTCTGTTGGTGAATAAAGAGTGGGTACTAGAATAGTTTTGGATGGTTCTATGGCAAAATTATTTCCCCTTTCTTTTCTTTAAAAACGTTTTTTAATTTTTCAATTACAGTCAACATTCAATATTACATTAGTTTCAGGTATCCAGTATGACAGTTAGACATAAGCCACAAGCTTAAAGGGCGGCCCAATGCACCAACCCTGCACACGTGAACCTGATTGATCAGTACTGGAGGCTTAGACACCAGATCCAAGCAGGGCCAATCAGATGCTCTATCAATAGAATTTTTAACACTATATTTCAGGATAGTTTCTGAGTTACAGAAAAATTGCAAAAGGAATACTCATGTATACTTCACTTTGCTACTTTATTTCCTGAGCATCGGAAACTTCAAAGGAGGTGTATGAAGACTTGAGAAATGATATACTCTTAAACTTCTCCTGAGCAGCCTAGCTGCTCTGGCTTCTCTGTCTCAAGACCCAGTTGTTTGGCTTCTCTTTGTATTTCCCTAAATATTTTTCTTTTAATTTGAGATAAAGTGGTAATTAAAACGAGCCCTTCACACCTTAGACTATGGAGAAAAACAGTCTTATCGATTGAGTTCTTAAGTCCATTATCACATTCCAAGAAGGCCACATTTCTCATGAACTTCTCCAGAGAGTGACTGAGTGTGGCAGGGAAACTAAGGCAGGCCCATTCCTGGAGGACACAGGGCTTGTATGACAGGTGACTTTGACTTGAGGATACCCAATGGCTTTTACTAACCTGTTAATTACTAACCAGTTTGACTCAGTGGGTAGAGCATTGGCCTGCGGACTAAAAGATCCCAGGTTCGATTCCAGTCAAGGGCATGTACCTTGGTTGCGGGCACATCCCCAGTAAGGGTCATACAGGAGGCAGCTGATCGATGTCTCTCTCTCATCGATGTTTCTAGCTCTCTATCCCTCTCCCTTCTGCTCTGTAAAAAAAAAAAAATCAATAAAATATATTTAAAAAAATTATGCTACAGCATAAGATACTTTTTACCAAAACAATTTTTTTTGGTCATCTTTACTATTTTTTTGCCATCGTTACTTAGTTTACATCAAGGTATGATAGTTTTTCCAGTCTCTTTCTTTTTACCCATTTGTCTTCTTTTTGTAGTAAATGTTACTTAGCGCCTTGTTGGCTGCTTGTGTATTTTGCCCCAATGATGTCTGCTCTATTAATCACCTTCACAATTATTTGCACATTAAACTTTCCTGTCTGCCTTTTGGACCTTGTAAGTCCTTATGATAACTGCAGACCCCCTGATTTTTGGTGATTAACCACTGCTATCTGGTTTCTAGTAAGTCAAGCCCTCATCATATACATCCATATTCATGAGCCTGGCTAGATCTGTGATTCTATCTCTTACTGTCATTCCTGGTCAACAGAAAAGAGCCACTTCTCAACTTCTTAGTGATGCTGGTATCACTTTCACAGCTCATTCCTAATGGCTTTGAGAAATGGTGTGTCCTCTGGGCCTCTCATGGAACACACTTTAAGGTGGATTCTTGCCTTATATAATTTATCCATCCCAGCATGCTCATTTACCTTAGACATTTTAGTCAATGGGTAAAAGAATGGTTCTATAAAAGGAATGGGACTACAAATACAATGTAAAAGCAAAAGGGGCAGGCATGTGATCTTAAGAGTGGAAAACAGCACGAGTCAACTTGAAGTTAAGCTCTGGTATGAAAGAACTAGTGAGAATACAAGCCTGGTTGGAAACCTGGGTCATGAAGGAAATAAGAAAGTAATTGACTTCAAGGCTGGGATATTTCAGTAGGTCCATTCTTCTGAAGAAAAGATTTAAATTATTTTTTTCCATAAATTGATCAGATGGCAGGGTACTAGATGGATCAGATAAGAGAGAGAACAGACAGAGAATACAACAGATATATAAATGAAAGAATCAAGACTTACATAGTGTATGAAAAATATAATGAAAACAATGCTATTCCTTCACATGCACACAGATGTTTTTTCTTTCTTTTCACTCTTTTTCATTTCTACTTGTGGCCTATGGAATGAGCTATTCTGATCCTCAAGACTCTACTATGAGTATCTTTTTAATGGTGTCTCCTTGAGCTACAAAAATTTATTAGAATATGAATTAAATAATTTTACCTCAAGCCTACTCTACATACTAAGCTAAGCACTCTTTTATTCTCATTGAGAATTATATCAAGTAACATATCTATATAGTATCCTGGACATTTTGTAAACTAGCCCTACAATTCACACTAAATAAAGTTATCCAAGACTTTGCTTGCACTTTATAAGAGTCCCCAAATATTTTAAGAAGATTGTTCCTTTGCTATCATCTTGTTCTCTTACTCAGTTCTACCTAGTGTTCCTCATAGATACTTAGATTTTCCCCTTTATTTATTTATTTATTTATTTATTTGTGTGTGTGTGTGTGTGTGTGTGTGTGATTTATGTAGGAACACACTTTACAATTGTAGCTCTGATTCACTTGGAAAAATCTGATGGATAAAGAAAACAAAAGAAAAAATAACAAAAGATTTGGTCTTCATATTTTTCAATGCTAGATTCAGTTAAGATTTCTAAATTTTAAAAGTCAGTAGAGTATTTTTCGATGAAAAGTAAAATGGTGACACAATACTTACATTCTTCCATAGAATTGCCAGAATGTTATTATCCATTTACCTTTGGAATCACTTCAACTCAGATGGCAATGCAAATAAGGGATATAATTTTGTATTATAAACTATCACAACATTTAATGCATTATTTTAGAACTTGTCTATGTCACTACTTCACATATTAGGCTTTAAGCTCTTTGAGTGTAGAGGCATACACTTTTACTTTTATTTTCTATTGCTTTTCACAAGGCCAAACATAAGGTAGACCCCCAGACACTAGTGTGCTTGTAAACTGTATCTCTGAAAAACAACAACAACAAAGAAACAAATGCCCTCTTTGTGTTCAGTTTACTGATTCCCGTGGTATATGCAAAATGCTGATTTCTGCTGCCTGTAAAGCATCACTGAACACAAAGTTGAGATGAGATACACACTATGGGTTCTCACAAGCTGGTGTGAGCTACAGCACACTGCTGTCCCAGTGTTTATGGGATACATGGAGCATCCCTCCTATTGATTAATTTCTCAACTACAACAAAATTGATGTGATTCCCATCAGATTCCTCTATTTTTCCTCTGAATTATTCTATCAATTTATTCAGTTGAGTTTTAAGCTGCCTGCCTCTTAAAATCTATATAGTTACTGTGAGTCTCTTTCCAGGAGCCAAATGGCTTAGGTCTAGCTACGAATAACTGTGTATATGCTGAAAGCAATTGGCTCTTTACTTTGGCTGGTTAAGAGAGCCATGTAGGTCCTTCATGGCATTTGTAAAATATCTGAATTTCATGGAAAATAGTATGAGTGTGTTTATATGTGATTTTTCTGTGGAGAAGAGCTAATGGGTTTCATTAGATTTCAATTTGTGCAGAAAATGGTTAAGAGTCTATGCCTCTAACTTCCTTACATTTACTGCTACACTATCTTTTTAGTTCTCCAAGTTCTCATTTCCTGTGATGAATTACCAAATGTCCCTAATCCTTGAAGCTTTAACTATTGACTATCAAGTACTAGATAAGATCGATTGCTTACTTTTTAAGCATATATGCACCTATATTTTGTGTTATTAGTAATTAATGAAGAAAGACTAAAAAATACACTAAGAAAACCATTATGACTTTTTAAACCATGATCTATAGAAATAAAGATCTAGTATTTACTTTTGATCTCATAACATGTTTTCTGGATGCTTTTGTTAGAGTATGGAAAATACTAATGAGGAGTATGGTGTCTAAGACACAGAAAACTTGAATTCAGATTAAAACCTGCTCTATGAATGTCTGGCCTTTGATGTATATATAAATGTTTCTAGGCTCCAGTTTCTTCATCTTTAAAAATATTAACAATTTCACTGAGTCATTTAAAACAATAAGTAGAATATAGGGATGAGCAAAAGTAGTTTTACAGTTGTAAGTACACAAAACACCAAGTTTTTTTAGCATTATTATTTATTTAACTTGAATGTCTTTTTCAAATGAACAACTATAAACCTATTTTTGCCCACCCCTGTGTATCTTAAAACCAGCTAACAGGGCACCAGATATAACATAATAAATGTTAATTACTATGGGATGTGAGTTTTATTATTTTATTATTATATTTTGCTGTTTCCATTATTGGACTACAAAATTTCTGAGGTATAGCATATGTATATTTGATAACTGAAAGTACAAAAATGCTCATTAAATGTTGAATAAATGAATGAAATGAGAAAAGATATCTGACAGGCAGTTACCTACTTGGGTTGCTTTTTAGTGAAAGTAACTTTTATCAGGTTTTTCTCAAAATTGATCATCTCTGTTTATTTTGTAAGAAGAAGATTCAGTATAGCCTTGCGAATCTCTTTTGTTTTTACACTATAGATGACAGGGTTGAGCACAGGGGGCAAAAGCAAGTATATGTTGGCCATCATTGAGTGGACCACTTTGGGGGCTGATCGGCCATAGCGATGCACCAAGGACAAGCTAATCATGGGAATATAGAAAATAGCAACCGCCCCAATGTGAGAGACACAAGTACTAAAGACCTTGTGTCGTTCTTTGGGAGAGGCCATACTGAGCACAGAGCGAATGATCAAGATATAAGACAGGACAATGCATGGTGTATCCACTCCAGTGGTCAGAAAGAGATCAAATAACCCACAGATGTTGTTGGCCCGAGTATCTGAACATGCTAATTTAATCACATCTGGATGGTAACAGTAAGAATGGGAAAGGACATTTGCTCTACAAAAAGAGAGAGGCTTAAGAAGCAAGAGTAGTGGCACTATTAATATTATAGTGCGTAAAATCATGAAGAGACCCATCTGAATAATTCTGGAGTTAGTGAGAATAGTAGTGTACCTTAGAGGGTTACAGATTGCCACAAAGCGGTCAAAAGCCATGACCACCAGCACTCCAGATTCCATGAAAGTAAATCCATGGAGAAAAAACATCTGGGTAATGCAGCTATCTAGACTTATTTCTCTTGCATTAAACCAGAGGATAGCTAATGTTGTTGACATTGTAGAAATAGTCAAGCCCAAGTCAGCAGCTGACAGCATGGAGAGGAAATAGTACATGGGC
Source organism: Lasiurus cinereus (assembly GCA_011751065.1). Taxonomy (NCBI): domain Eukaryota; kingdom Metazoa; phylum Chordata; class Mammalia; order Chiroptera; family Vespertilionidae; genus Lasiurus; species Lasiurus cinereus. Next base: position 11,484,638 of record JAAGEH010000135.1, on the reverse strand, counting down.
TCATGGAGACTGTGCTGGGTGATGATGACAAACAGGATCATGCTGTTTCCAGAGAGGGCAATGGCATAAAGACAGCAGAAGGGAATGGAGATCCAGGCATGGACAGACTCCAGGCCAGGAATGCCAGTCAACAAGAAAGTTGGAAATGTAGAAGTCATGTTACTTAAGATCTCCATGCTTTATAGATTTGTAGCATCTGTTCTCACAATGCTCATATCCTATAGAAATAGGAAATTATATAGTTATATAAAATATTTAGATAAATATTTCTTTAATTAAGAAAGTTATTTCAAGACATCATAAGTACTCTATTATTGTGAATACTCTAAATCAAAATCTGTTTTATATATAGACACATCTGTGTGTTTACTCTTAAATTCAATATAAATAGGTCAATATAGTTTTATACATATTGAAATTTAATTATTTTCTATATTTACAGAACTTATAGCTCCGTTAAATCGCAATATTAAATGATTAAAAAATTAGTGCATTCATTTTTAATGACTTGTATGAGATGACTCATAGAAGACAACTTAAAAATATCTATGGGTTGGCAGCGCTCATGTGGATATAAATCTCCAGATTTTTGCTGATAATATACATTTGGAAGTTATCATTGTATAAGTGCCATTTTAATCAAACAATATAGGTCAACAATCTCAGAAATTAGATTTACAAGAGATAACTGGTGGAGATGAAAAAATTATTGGCAAGGTCTATATACTCTAAATCAAGATGAAACTAGGCAACTCTAAAAGAACATTAAAATCAAGAAGCCAGAGTGTCATGACTGGGTGTTGCATGTACATCTGTGTTAAATTGCTTTAGAGGTCAAGTCTTTTAAGGATTAAAATCTTCAAATGCGTATGAGAACACATAAGTGATCCTAGAAAACATATTTGAAGACCAGCATTGAAAGCTGAGAACCTGCTGTAGTTGGTTTGGTCAGTGGATAGAGTATAGGCCTGTGACTGAAGGGTTCTTGATTACAATCAAGGACACATGCTTGAGTTGTAAGCTTGTTCTCCAAGGGGACATGCAGGAGGCAGCCAATCAAAGTTTCTCTCTCATCATTGATGTTTGTATCTCTCTCTCCCTCTCCCTTCCTCTCTGAAATCAATATATATATATATATATATTTGTATACTGAGAACCTGCTACAGTAACCTGAAGAATGAGCAGAAAAACAAGTAGTGGAGGCACAGCATCTAGAATTTTTGAAACTTATCATTAAAGTTAGGGAGAAAAATAAGCAATGACCAAAGAAGACTGTAAGAGGAATGTAAGATTTTTGTAAGAATGGAAAGATCTAGACCGTTGGTCGGCAAAGTGAGGCTTGTGAGCCACATGTGGCTCTTTGGCCCCTTGAGTGTGGCTCTTCCACAAAATACCACTTGCCAGCGTGCACGTACAGTGAGATTGAAACTTTGTGGCCTACACATAGAAGTCAGTTTTCGGCTCTCAAAAGAAATTTAAATTGTTATACTGTTGATATTTGGCTCTTTTGACTAATGAGTTTGCCGACCACTGACCTAGACAAATGAACATATTTATAAACTGATGTCAAAGATACATACAATACAGAGTGAGAGACTGAAAATATGGAATGTTAGAGATTAACTGATGTAGAAAATTACTGAAGACAGTAGTGGGTGATTGACTGATTAGCTCTAAAAAAGATGAGGATCCTCATTTCTGCTGACACTAGTAAGTGCTAAATGAGTAGGTGGTGGAGGATTAGAGGAAGGAAATATCACCAAGTGCAATTCTTTTTTCCATAAAATTTTTTTATTGTGGTCAAATATACCAAATAAAATTTACCATCAACCATTTTTGGGTGTGTAGTTCAGTGATATTAAATACATTCTTTTTTTTTATTGATTAAGGTATTACATATATGTCCTTATCGCCTCATTGCACGCCCCCCCCAATTCTTAATGCTGTGCCACCATTCATCTCCATACATTTTTCATCTATACCCATTAAACAATAACTTATTTTTCCCATTCCAAGCCCTTGGCAACCACAATTAACATTTTTCTCATCTCCTTACCAACTTCATATGAAAAGAGGAGCCTGTCTGTCTTCATTAGCAGAGAAAGAACAAGTTATAGTTCTGGAGCCATAAGCTTTATAATAAATTGGTATTAAGCTCTGGGGCCTTTGGAAAATTTAAATTTCCCTAGAGCCATAAAAAGAGAAAAACTTTTTTCTTCATCTATAAATACAGGACAATGTTGTGTAATCTCAGAAGAGTTTTAGCTACTAGCTCAAGTGACAAGTGGCCCTTAGAGACCTTTAATGCAAAGCAAATAAACCAAATTACCCATATAAATGAATGTTTGGATCATACTCTGTCACTGGGGAATAGAGAAGTGGATGTCATTGTCTCTGGATTATCAGTATTCTGGGAAGATAAGAAAGCAAACCAATATTAACTGGAATAATTATGGTGACATGAAGATGGAAGGAATATGTACCCTATCTGCATTATTATCATATCCCATAAAAAGGATGACATCTGTTCTTGAATCCATCTCTTTTCAATTACTCACTAGCTTTTCCCCAAGAAATGGGTTAGTCCCTAATCAGTTAAATGGAAACCATTTTTCTCATGGCTGAGGTCATTGCTATCTGCAATCCCCTAAAATATGCCACACAGTGATTTTTTTCATAGTTCATTTTTGTTGTTGAAATATCAGTCCGGGTATTTGATAGAGGTTTCTGATAAAGTTAGAAAGAAATTTAAATTGTTATACTGAGTTCTCTCATGCCTATGTTCTTGCTCTCATACTTAATGAGTTCTCTCATGCCTATGTTCTTGCTCTCATACTTAATGTTTCCTTATGATAATACGTTTAACATCCTGGACTCATGGGGGATTTTGGTCAACCTTATCCAAAAAGTTGGGTGTGTACCTTGGATAGTTGAGTAACAGATACAGATTACTTTATAGACCTAGCAATTCTATATTTATATGAAAAGACAAGATACATACCCAAATATTATGTTTTCTTTTATAGGCAAGTCTCACATTGGCAAAGAGTCTTGCATTTGTCCAGATATCAATTAAACAGTAAAGTGTTCTCTATTTGGCTATTTTTCCTTAATTTATATTTGGATTTTTTTTCTCCCCATGCTTCTTTGCATTAGAACCTTAATGGCAGAGTGGAGTGTTCAATTCAAGTTTTGTAACTTTATCAGAAACCTCTATCAAATACCCGGACTGATATTTCAACAACAAAAATGAACTATGAAAAAAATCACTGTGTGGCATATTTTAGGGGATTGCAGATAGCAACAAACCAGTTGAAATCCATGGCCAAAAGCACAGAGGATTCCATAAGGGTAAATCATGCAGAAAGAACAACTGTATAATGCTGGCATCTAGGCTGATGGTCCTGGCATTAAACCAATGATACCCAGTGTTGTGGGAAAAAAAGAAATAGTGATGCACATGCCAGTGGTGGAAAATATGAAAAGGAAATAGTAAATGGGCTTGTGGAAACTGGAGTCAGTGATCGTGACTTAGAGTTTATGCTGTTCTCCAAAAGATGAACCACACAAGGTAGAAAAGAGGGATGGGAAACCGGATGTGAAAAGCTTCTAGTTCTGGAACTCCAGCCAAAGAAAGTTGGTGGATTGCAATTACCAATAGGTAACACAGTGGCCTGCATGAAATAGCACTCTACTTCAGTAAATTCCTATAATAAAACATTTCATTGAGTCAAAGGAACTCTCTGTCAAGTATTTTGATAATTGTTTTATTTAAATATGTTTGTTTGGTATTGTGAATTCTTATCCAAGGATATTTTTCCATTGATTTTTAGAGAGAGTGGAAGGGAGGGGAAGAAACAGAGAGAGAAACATCAATGTGAGAAAGACACATTGATTAGGTGTCTCCTGCATGTGCCTGACCAGGGCCGGGATCAAGCCAGCAACCGAGATATGTGGCCTTGGCAGGAAATCAAACCCAGGACCCATCTCTCTGCTGGCTGATGCTCTATACACTGAGCCCAAGCAGCTAGGTTTAAATATGTTTTATTGATCTTTTCATTTGTATTACTTCTCACAAAGCCTACACAAGGTAGGCTCCCAGTCATTGGTATTCTGGTAAACCAAATCTCTGAAGAAAAGAGTAACTTTGCAGTGCTTGCCTATTTTCACGGTATCAATGTGGATTTCGAGCTGCCAATATAACATCATTGAACACACAATTAAAAGAGATACACATAATGGTTTTTTGAAAGATAGCATATTACTTCTCCCAGTGTTTGTGGGGTACATGAAACATCTCTTATGTGTATAACCACTTTTGCAATAATAAAATTCAGGTTTTCATCGCAGTTTACTAGCATTTTATAAACCAAATTTTAGGCTTCATGTAGTTGCTGTGAGTCATTTTTAGAGATCAAATATTTTAGATCGAGCTATATAGAGCTGTTTGTAGCTGAGAACCATGAATTATTTACTTTGATTCTTTGGTTGGTTAAGAGAATGGCATCATCCTTCATGATATTTGTGAAACTTCTGAAATTTTATGAAAAATAATGTGTATATTTATATGTGATATTTCTTCAGAGAAGGCTTCAGATTCCAAAGCAGCAATTGACCCAAATGTTCTTACATTCTTCATGACTTTTTCCAGTTCTCAAAATTTTCTATTTTCTCCAATGAATTAGCAAATGCACCAAACCAGTACTGGATACTGAATCTGGCTTACACATACTACTGCCATGACACATTCTCCTCTCTTTTGTATTATTAATTATGAATGAGGAAAACCAGTTAAAATATAACTAAGAAAGATCAAGTTCTTACAAATGATCTTATAATAGTTTTCCTAGATGCTCTTGGCAGAGTATGCAATATACTAGTGAAGAGAATGGTATCCAAGATACAGAAGGCCTGGATTAAAATCTCAATGCTTCTCTGATAGATGTCTGGCCTTTGGTGAACTAAATGTCTCTAGGCCTCAGCATCTTCATCTCTAAAATACAGGGATTGGTAAAAGTAGGTTTATAGTTGTGAGAATGTGAAACACAGAGTTTGTTTTTGTGTTGTTATTTATTTATTATTGTACTATATATTTGTATTATTTATCTTCTTATTCTTTTTGTTATTTCATATCTTTACTTATGATTTATCTTTTAGGAAATGATGGCTGCTAATTTAACCTACTTTTGCCCACTCCTGTATAATTAATAATTTTATATATCTCATTGAAACACTGTAGGATAAAAGAGAATATATCTTAAAAAGCTGTTAGTAGAGTCTGGCCGGCATGGTTCAGTGGTTGAGTGTTGACTTATGAACCAGGAGGTCACAGTTTGATTCCCGGTCAGGGCACATGCCTAGGTTGTGGGCTTGTGCAGGAAGCAACTGATCAATGATTCTCTGTAATCACTGATGTTTCTCTCTCTCTCTCTCTCTCTCTCTCTCTCTCTCTCTTTCTTTTTCTTTCTCCTTTTCTCTCTGGAATAAATAAAAGTAGTATATTTTTTAAAAGCTATTAGTGGACCACACAGTGTAAAATAAATACTCAGTAAATGTTAATTACTATGTATATTATTTTTATTATTATTTTCCTGCTTCCCTTATTTGATGAACCATAAGTACTTGAGGTATATCATATTTTATCTACTGTATTAGCAAATATAAAAAGGCTTGCTGAATAAATGAATAAAATGAGAAAAGATATCTAACAGTCACCTAACAGTGAAAGTAACTTTTATAAGGTTTTTCTCAAAAGTGATCATCTCTGTTTATTTTGTAAGAAGAAGATTCAGTATAGCCTTGCGAATCTCTTTTGTTTTTACACTATAGATGACAGGGTTGAGCACAGGGGGCAAAAGCAAGTATATGTTGGCCATCATTGAGTGGACCACTTTGGGGGCTGATCGGCCATAGCGATGCACCAAGGACAAGCTAATCATGGGAATGTAAAAAATAGCAACCGCCCCAATGTGAGAGACACAAGTACTAAAGACCTTGTGCCGTTCTTTGGGAGAGGCCATACTGAGCACAGAGTAAATGATCAAGATATAAGACAGGACAATGCATGGTGTATCCACTCCTGTAGTCAGAATGAGACCAATTAATCCATAGATATTGTTGGCCCGAGTATCTGAACATGCTAATTTAATCACATCTGGATGGTAACAGTAAGAATGGGAAAGGACCTTTGCTCTACAGAAAGAGAGGGGCTTAAGAAGCAAGAGTAGTGGCACTATTAATATTATAGTGCGTAAAATCCTGAAGAGACCCATCTGAATAATTCTGGAGTTAGTGAGAATAGTAGTGTACCTTAGAGGGTCACAGATTGCCACAAAGCAGTCAAAAGCCATGACCACCAGCACTCCAGATTCCATGAAAGTAAATCCATGGAGAAAAAACATCTGAGTAATGCAGCTATCTAGACTTATTTCTCTTGCATTAAACCAGAGGATAGCTAATGTTGTTGACATTGTAGAAATAGTCAAGCCCAAGTCAGCAGCTGACAGCATGGAGAGGAAATAGTACATGGGCTCATGGAGACTGTGCTGGGTGATGATGACGAACAGGATCATGCTGTTCCCAGAGAGGGCAATGGCATAAAGACAGCAGAAGGGAATGGAGATCCAGGCATGGACAGACTCCAGGCCAGGAATGCCAGTCAACAAGAAAGTTGGAAATGTAGAAGTCATGTTACTTAAGATCTCCATGCTTTATAGATTTGTAGCATCTGTCCTCACAATGCTCATATCCTATAAAATAAGAAATTATATAGTTATATAAAATATTTAGATACATTTTCTTTGGGTTAGGGGAGGTATCTAAGTTCATAAATAAGTGTTCTACCATTGAGAAAACTCTAAATTGAACTCTGACATTTATCTGTACTCATATAGAATATTTAGCAAAATATATAAACATTTTAAGTCTTAAATTCAAGGAATAGGTACTGGTATAATTTTACTCATTTTATTGATCATTATTTTATACATTGATATAATTTTAAGCTCCATTAGATTCTGTGAATAGAGATGTATCTAAGAAAAATAATTACATTCAATATTAAATCTATAATATATGAAATGACTAAGAGAAATCCACTTAAAAGTATCCTTAAATATAAGTGTCCATGAGATGTAATTCTCCACGCAAAAAATTCCAGATTTGAACTGGAGACAAAAACTCAGATATTTGCTTCTCATAGATTTGGAAACTGTGAGTCATTTTAATCTAACAGAGAGTGGACTTATAAGTGAAAGCCAGTGACACTGGAACTCTGCAGATTTACTGTAAAGGTTTATATCCTAAACTGAGATGAGTTTAGATAATTTATAGGAACCATAAAAACCAAAAGAGCATGGTATCATGACTCAATAATGTAGAAATGCTTATGCAGTCAAGTCTACTAAGGGTCAAAATTTTTAAATGAGATCCCATGTAGTTGCTATATTGTTGACTCTAAAAAAGTAATCGAAGTTGCCCAATGAAAACAGAACCTGCTACAGTAGCATGAGGAATAAATGGGAGAATAGCAGTGGAGGCACAGTGTATATTATTTCTGGAAACTTGTTAGTGGAAGCAAGGGGAAAGGCCATGACGAAGGTAACTGGAGAATTTTTGCGATTTTGTGCATTGCAATTGCACCAAGATTGAGCATCGTCCCATGTACCCAAGAGGTCACTGGTTCATTCCCCATCAGGGCAGAACACAACCAATTGATGTTTCATTAATGTTTCTATCTCTCCCGCTCCATTCTTCTGTCTCTAAAAACCAATTAAAACATATTTTAAAAAATGATATAGTAAATAACGAGAGTTTGAAAATATACAATGGTATAGAAAATTCTGTAAGAAAGTACCAGGTGATTGATTTAGAATATGATAGTAATTAGCCCTCAAAAAATTGAGATGATGCAATATACAGGATCATGTGGCATAGAAATATACACTTGAAATCTATGTAATCTTATTAACCAATGTCACCCCAATAAGTTTAATTTTAAAAAGGTGATGATCATCATTTCCACTGACAATAGAGAGTAGGTGGCAAATAGGTAGACTAATCGAGGGTTATATGAGAGCATTATATGCCAGTGCTACTTTAAAATAATTTTTTTTATGACAGTCAAGCACACCGAACATAAAATTCACCATCGTAACCATTTTAGGTGTACAATTCAATGATATTTCATATATTCATAGTGTTGTGCGACATTACCATGAACTACCTCAACTCTTCTCATCCTGTAAAACTGAAACTCCATAGCCATTTAAACAATATCCACCCTTCCATTTCCCGATTCTTGCTAGTCTCTGAAAACCACCATTCTACTGTCTTTCCCTACATTTTGATTATTCTAAATATCTCATATAAATAGAATAATGCAGTATTTGTTATTTTATGATAGCTTATTTTACTTAGCATAATGTTTTCAAGGTTCATACTTGCTGTAGCATGTGTCAGCATTTCTTTCCCTTTAAACCAGTGCCTACTTTTTGCTCCACATGAGTTTTGAGTGATATTTACTATTGTTCTAGGAGTATTAAGTGATGGATGCCAGTTTGAAGATAAGGTAGAGGTTTTCAGTAGACATTGCAGAAAAAAGAAAATGCAGTTGAATCAATCCACACAGAAATGTAATAAAATCTTGTTCAATTAACATTTAAAAAATATTTAAATGAATACATTTACATTGTTAAAATCAAATCTAGGAAGACAAATTCAAATAATAGTAATATTAATTATTATAATATTAATAAGTTTTTAATTAAACATTTTAAAATACTAGGTAAAGTTTACTTTCTGAGAGCAAATACTCTGTAATAAGTATACATGTTACTATTCCCTTTATGCTTGTTTCTATAGTTGCTTTTTCATTTCAAGTTCCTAGGGTTTTTATTCAAGAAATCATTACAATAGTTAACCATAATTTAGTAGGGTTCAGAAATCTGTGTGTTATATGGATCCCTGTAAGTTATCTGACTTTCCTACAAGCTCACATGAACATTTGTGAGTAGGCACCCATCAAAGTACAACGTTAACACAATGAAACACCTTTCTCTACCTTCTTAACAGCTTCCTGTGGAAAGAGGAGCCTTTTCTGTCTTCACTAGCAGTGAGAGAACATGTCATGTTCTGGATCCAAGGACTTTATAGCAAAGTGGGATTGAGCTGTGGGACCATTGGCAAAAGGCAAGTCTCCCTGGGGTCACAGACAGAGAAAAACTGAAAAATTTCTCTCTCTCCATCTGTTAATACAGGACAATGTTGCTTAACCTCAGAAGAGTTTCAGCAACTAACTCAAGTGACATGTGTTCCATGGGATCCTTAAATACAAATAAACCAAATCATATATATAAATGGATGTTGCTCTGTCATTGGGGAATAGGGAAGAGCAGATTGTTGTCTCTGTATTATCTGTATACTGTTAAGATAAGAAAGCAAACCAATGTTTTCTGGGATAATCATGGTGACAATAAAGAATGAGGAAATTTGCCCCTGTTTCTTTATTAACACATTGAACCATAGGGAGGAAGATAAATATACTCCCGAATCCATCTTTGACTAGTCAGTCACTAGCTTTTTCCCCCCACAATGGGTCAGCTCCTGATATATGAATCGGGCCCCATTCTGCTAGTGGCTGGCATCACTGTGTATGAGTAATGAGTTTTCATGTGTTCTTACTCTGGTACTTGCTGTGTTCCTGTGGTAATAAATAAAGGATCCAGACTCTTGGAGAATTTGCCCAGTCTTGTCAGTGTAAGCAGTTGAGTATGGATGCTGATTACTTCATAGGCCTAGCAATTCTAGATTCATAAGAGAAGGAAAGACCAACCCTAAAATATTATGTTTCACTTTCGTGGAGAAGTCCCACATTGACAGAGAGTCTTGGGTTTGCCTGGATGTCAGTAAGACCAGTAATAGGGTTCTTATTTAGCTATTTTTCTTTAATTTCTATTTTGCTATTATTTTTATGCTTTCTTGTTTAAGAGTTCTTAATAGTAGAAAGTGTGAGAGGTTAAATTCAAACACTATGACTCTACTTGCAACCCCTATCAACTGTCTGAAATGATACTTCTGTTATTTACATAACAGACCTACCTTATTTGACTAAAAATACCCTTACAAATTTCCGTGGGAATAAAAGTAGACCTTAGAACTGAGAAGTCTGGTATCCAGTTTTGTAGAAATGAGGCAAAAATAAACCCTCAAGTACCACCTCGTGGTCAGTAGTGGAACTGTTGGGATAATAATATCAGGCACATGTGATTCAATCATTCATTCATGTTAACTAGTGTTTTTTTTTTGCAGTAAGCTACGTTTGGGAATAGAATAGTGAGCAAGTACACTGTGCTTTTATGGAATTTATATTCAAGCCAGAGGAACAGGTGATAAATAAATTATTTATTATTTATTTATTTTAAATTTAATTTAATTTTTTAAAATTAAATCTTTATTATTCAGATTATTACATTTGTTTCTCTTTTTTCCCCTCCATAGCACCCCTCCACCCAACTCCCACCCTTCCCTCCCTCTCATTGATCTCATCCATAGGTGTATGATTTTTAATTTAAATAATTACATATTATACTAAGATAAGGAGGAAATAAAGTATTTATGTTGAAAGAAAATTATAGGGGGCAGAATCTAGTCAAGATAAATGGTTAAGAAACATCTCTCTGAAAAGGTGGATTTAGTTGAGACCTAAAGGATGATTAGAGGGCTATAGAATGTCCTAGAAAAGAACTCTAGGGCAATGTGGGATGATTAAGAGCAAAGCCCTAAGATAGATAAGTGGTTGATGTGCATGTAAATAAAGACTATGGGGCTGCCCTAAACAGTTTGGCTCAGTGGATAGAGCTTTGGCCTGTGGACTGAAAGGTCCCAAGTTCGATTCCAGTCAAGGGCATGTACCTTGGTTGTGAGCACATCCCTAGTAGGAGGTGTGCAGGAGGCACTGATCAGTGTTTCTAATTCTCTACCCCTCTCCCTTCCTCTCTGTAAAAAATCAATAAAATATATTAAAAGATAAAGACTAGAAGGGCTGAAGCAAAGGAGAAAGGTAACAATATACTAATTGAGGTATGTTGAAAAAATATAATACACTACTCATGTATAATAGAAAATAAACTACTTATACATGTAGCAGTATAGATCTGTAAAACTTTATACAAAGAAAAAAGTGCCACATTCCACTCAAAAACGTATCATTTATTTTTATATACATATATAAAGTTCTGTGAGAGAAAAATTAATCCACAGTGAAAGAAATCATATCAGTGTCTACCTGTTTGGGGTTGAAGAAAGTGATTGGCTACAAAAAGGTAAAAGAAATCTTTATGAAGAAATGAAAATGTTCTATATCTTAATAGAGATGGTAGTTACATAGGCATTAAATGTTTCAGAACTCATTAAATTATGTATTAAAATATTTTCTTTTTATTATCTCAAATTACTCAATTTTACAAAGAAAAAAGGGGGAGATTCATAATCATTAACTGATTTGCTGATAAGGGAGTAAAGAATCATTACAACTCTAAATTTTGGAATTATGAAATGATCCTGCAGAATACTCATTAGTATTGGGGGGCACTTTAGGCTCCAATAGCAATTTTTTTGGGAGAAACAAACATATTGCTGATTCCTCTTAAAGCACCTTTATCTGGTATTGGTTTTAGTAATATAAAAGCCTGAATTTTAGAACCTTCTTTACTATTGACTTTGACAGGAGAATGGTAAGTGAAGATAAAAACACAAATGCAAGGATTATAACCAATATGTTGCCTTTTTTGGGGTGATGGTATTATGAGTGTATGAAATTATCCAAACTCATCAAAAATGTATTTAATGTATGAAACTTTTTGCATGTTAAAAGTTTTCTAAAATAGCTTAAAGTTTTAATTTTAAAGAAAATAGAATATTTATAAATATCATTATAATTTCTAGTGACTTTTTTTTTTTTACTACTTTTAACCACATAAGGGAATCTCCTTCTTCAGTCTTTTCCCAAACTTTTTCATTCTGATAACCATTCCCATCAGGAAATCAGCAAATTTTATAAGGAGACTAACTCAGATTATCTAATTCTAATTGTTAGCAGTCTCAAGAACTTGTGATTTTGAAAAATTTGCATCTAGATTTTCAAGTTCTACTGGAACTTAATCTATTTTAGAGTCCCTCATTCTTGCAGATTGCCCACTCCACTCCTCTAGACTTTGGCACTTAATTAACCTCTTTTGTACACTTTTGTTGTTTCAATTACTTTTTTATACTAAAATTAAAGTTACCCAAGTGAGGATAATTTTTTTAAAAATTATAAATTTTTAAAATCATATATAAATGAGCAAAAAATAATTAAAATAACACAAATCTTATTACCACAAGTAGCTGTTAATAGCATTTGGATGTATTTCCAGAGTCTTCTTCTTTGCACATATATTCCTTTTTTTACTATTGGCATCAGCCTTATGGGCAGTTGTTCTTTTTCCCTCTTTAATATTATACCTTGACCATTTTTCACACCCTTAGACATTCTTTGCAAATATAATAGTTAAATGACACATGCTCATTGCATCATCTGGTTCCTTAGTATTGAAATGCTTTTCTGGTTTTGTTTTTATAAACAATAAATATACTAGTATACACATTCTTGTACATTTTTTCTAACATTTTATTTCTATAAAGAGATTCCAATATAAGAAAACATGTACTTTTAACTATTTTGAAGGAAATCTTATACTCTTTTTTAAACAAGGCATACCAACTTAGTGTTTTACAAACAATGTAAAAATAAATTTTACTTTAGTGGTCTGTGGAAGATGATATACTTTTCAAAATCTTCACTCATTTTGGAAATAAACATATTTTTACTGTTTTCTTGTGATGTCAACTCAGCATTTCTCAGAGAAGTCTTATTCTGGGCATGCTGAAAATTGACTCCTTTTACTTCTGGAAGGTTATCCACCTCTGGGTCAGTGGTTCATAGAAATGATTTAGTGATGAGATATGATGGCTGGCAAACTTTTTGCATTTCTGTCCCCAGAGCAGGGGGGTGATTAAGGTGGCTGTGATGCTGTGCCCTTGGGCTCAGGGGTCTTTTCTACAACATCCTTGAATAACCCGGTCCCTGATTTGTTTAGTTCTAACTCCATAGATAATGGGATTGAGCATGGGAGGCACCAGTAGGTAGAGATTAGCCAACATGACATGTACTACTCGGGGCACATTATGTCCAAAGCGATGGGTGAGGAAAGTAAAGAGGGCTGGGATATAAAAAGCCAAGATGACACAGACATGGGAAGCACATGTACCAAAAGCCTTGAGTCGGGCTTCGCCAGTGGGCAACCCCAGCACAGTCCTCAAAATCATCGCATAGGATAGGCTGATAACTATCATATCAAAGCCAGCCACGGAGAAGGCCACGAATAGTCCATATGCACGATTTACTCTGGTATCAGCACACACCAACTTCAACAAAGCCATGTGCTCACAGTATGATTGAGGAATGATCTGGCTGGGGCAGAAGGACATTCTGGAAACCATAAAGCAGAAGGGACTCACCCACAACAGTCCCCTCATTGTCACGACTGCCCCCAGATTACCTACTACAGATGGGGTCAGGATATTAGAGTGACGAAGTGGGAAGCAGATAGCCACATAACGGTCCAAGGCCATTGCCATGAGCACCCCAGACTCCACGGAAGAAAAGGCATGGATGAAGAACATCTGGATGAGGCAGGCATGGTATTCAATTTTATGAGCATGAAACCAGAGAATAGCCAGCATTTTAGGTTGGGTGGAAGAGGAAAGGACCAGATCAGTGACAGCCAGCATGGCCAGAAAGAGGTACATAGGCTCATGCAGGGTGTGGTCAGTTCGAATTATGTGAAGAAGAGTGATATTGCCAACTACAGCCACCACATACATGGCACAAAATAAGAAGGCAATCCAAAAGTGAGAATTCTCGAGTCCTGGGATGCCAAGCAGGATGAAGGACATGGGATGCGAAGACCTGTTCCCTGAAGTCAACATTATAGGATGGTTAAGTTGTTCTCCATTGGGGAGGTAAACTACTCTCTGCAAGTGATAAATAAGTCAAATAAATTATTATTTACAATCTCTTGGAAGGAGTAATTGAATAATAGGGCAATAGCATTTATGTACACACTAGAATAATTTAAACTATTTTAATAAATAAAAATTTATAACACAAAGTGGTGCTACTCTTGTTTCTTTATTCATATTTATGCCATTCAAAATGGGGTCAGAATATATTAGCTATATATGTAACTTTTTTATAAGAACTTTTTTTTTGAAAGTATCTACTAAGGGAAAACTATATTGACAAATAATGTCATAGTAATTCTCACCCTTTTATTCTTTAGACCTAACAACTGATTTGTTTAATGTTTCCCTTAGGTCCTTTTTATCCCTTTGTTTAAGCTTACTTGCACAACTTTTAAAGTTGGAAGCCAGCTGGAAAATGCAATAAATTAGTGCTTAATTCATGACTCCACATCCACGCTTTTGGTCAGACACTGTCTCTGCTAGACAGTGATTGATTAGGGCACTCATCCTGGTAGAATAAAGCAGAGATTGTTGCCCTCTTATGACAAAGACATATATGAAAGTTACTTGTAAAATTATATAATGAATCATAGAAAAATCTGCATTTGAACCCAGAATCTCTGCCACACCCCTGGAGTGGCTCTAGAATATGCCCCAAGTTTGTCTTCTGGGTATGGGCTGCTTTGTCTAAGATGTTATCTTTATTAGTTTTTGCCTATGAGCTTCAAAGGCGAACTCAACTGTTCTACATACTTTTTTTGAGGAGTGGTGACTTTTCTTAGCCCATTTTCAGCTACTTACAGTATGCAGTCTCTTTTACAAGCCAGCTTCTCTCCTCTGCTGCATCTATATTCCAGACTCTCCAATGGCCTTCTCACAGACTAGAGCTCTCCCTTAAGAGATGCTTCTCAGCTTTCATTCCAGTGACTCTGATTTTCTGCTCTAAGATTGTCCTTTTTTGGGTTGACAACAAAGCAGTAAAGCTGACCTAGGATCCAAGTCTGAAGTGGAACATGAAGGCCCTTGACAGGTATTTCTCTTTCCTCTCTGTACTTTCTGCTGCTATCACATGGAATCAACAATTCCCTTATCATTTTTTTTCTCTCAGACTTATGAACTCTACATGCAGAGTTATATAAGTCATGGAGAGTGGACAGGGAGTTAACAATCTTTGATCATTTTTGTGCAGTACCTGAGGTTTTTCAAAAGTGTTTCTGTGGAGAAGACAGGTTATCTGGGTTAAGAGATGGAAATATAAATTCTCTAAAGAAAGAGTATTATACTTTCCCTTTTGCCCAGCATTCTTTCCTCCCTTCCCTGATTTTAAATATTTCCTCCCTTCCTCCCCTCCATGAGCTAGAATACTTGTGAACATAGTACTACATATTAAATGATGAAATGGTCATCTTTTTCAAGCATTCTAGCTAGGGTGATCACACAATGAACTTCAGATTCAATTTATCTTTTCCCCTAAATATTATCTAACTTGTGGGAACTTGGCATGGTTTTTGTTTGAGGAAATATGGTTATTAGAACTATATTCTTACACTGATGGAGCTCCTCTTTCATCTGTGAGTGTGAATTTAATCCAGCTCTGATACCCACTGGCTCTGTGGGGCCTCAATTACTGCACTCATGTAGGAAAAGTTAGTTATGTCCATAAGTTCAATGGTGCTGCTCAAGCCTAAATGGATGAGAGGTAAAATGGGCTGAGATCTTGCTAAGAAATAGCTTCAGGGATATTTAGATTCTGTTTTCTCTTGTTGGGGTATCTAAAACTACAGCATAGAACAGCATTGCTGGAGCAGGGTGAGGTTCAGATCTAGCCATCTTTGTGCAGGGATTGCATATGGAAGTGGTCTTTCCATTCTTCTGGAGTTTCCCTGAAAGACAGTTCGAGCAGTGAGTCTTCTCAGATGGAAGTTCAGCAGTCATGGATCTCTGGACTGGGAGCCTCCAGTGAGTCAGGCCATTCTTCACAGAACACATCTTGTCTTCCAGCATCTTGGAGCCCTGGTGAGTCCTACTTTTTTCTGGGAGGGGCAAAGATAACTGGGGCACAGGAAACCACTCACCTTGAGTATGTTTTATCTCTGACCGAGCTTTGCATGAGCATGAACAGCTCTAACTGGCTCCTGGGATTCAGTCATTAGCAGAGACCTCAGATTAGGGTCTATTTAAATGTCTATTGAAGTCTGGCCTTTCCCTTCCCCCAAGCATTAGTTCTCCTTCTCCTCCTGAGCCCCATTGCCTCACTCATTGGTTTCCTCTGAGGCTAGAGATTAAAGCGGAAAGCATTAACTCTTAATTTTCCCCTCTCTTCTGTGTACATAAGTACAAAGCCAGGGGATTTAAATGTATGTGTCAGAAGGTGCACTGTTGAGATTACATGATTGTGAATTTATCTGTATGAAAGTAATTGTTAAGTCAGAGTATGTACATTTATAAGTGAAGGAATATTTTGTGCAATGTGAAAGTTTATTGATATGTCATGTGGCCTTGTTATTATTGGAGAACAGATCAATACATTATTGGAAAAATGATGGAAACCAGAAATAACTCCATACATAATTAACTGATTTTCAGCAGAAATATCAATGCAATTTAGTGACAAAAAAATGTCTTTATGGTATTAGAACAACTGGATATCTGCATAAAAAAAATGAACCTCAACTCCTATTACTTTATTTATTTATTTATTTATTTATTTATTTATTTAATTCATTTTATTGTGTTACATGTATACATATCTTCCCATTGCCTCCCCCCTACCAACATACCCCAAACCCTCAGTGTCTTGTGTTCATTGGTTATGCTTATATGCATGCATACAAGTCCTTTGGTTGATCTCTTATCTACCCCACCTCTCCTTAATCTTCCTGCTGTAATTTGACAGTCTGATGCTTTACTGCCTCTGTATTTATCCTTTTGTTCATTAGTTTATAATGTTCTTTATTATCCACAAATGAGTGAGATCATGTGGTATTTCTCCTTCATCGATTGGCTTATTTCACTTAGTATAAAGCTCTCCAGTTCCATCCAGGTTGCTGCAAATGGTAAGAATTCCTTCCTTATAATGGCAGCATAGAATTCCATTGTGTAGATGTACCATCATTTTCTGATCCACTCATCTGCTGACGGGCACCTAGGCTGTTTCCAAATTGTAGCTATTGTAAATTGTGCTGCTATGAACATAGGGGTGCATAAATCCTTTCTGACTGATGTTTCTAGTTTCTTAGGATATATCCCTAAGAGTGGAATTGCTGGGTCAAATGGAAGTTGCATTTTTAGTTTTTTGAGGAAACTCCATACTGTTCTCCACAGTGGCTGCACCAGTCTGCATTCCCACCAACAGTGCACAAGGGTTCCTTTTTCTCCACATCCTCACCAACACTTGTCATTTGTTGATTTGTTGATGATTGCCATTCTGACAGGTGTGAGATGGTATCGCATTGTCGTTTTGATTTGCATCTCTCGGGTAATTAGTGACTTTGAACATGTTTTCATGTGTCTCTTAGCCTTCCTTTTGTCATCTTTCGAAAAGGTTCTATTTAGGTTCGTTGATCATTTTTTTATTGGATCATTTATGTTCCTTTTATTAAATTGTATAAGTTGGCTGGAGATGTTGGAGATCAAACCTTTATCAGTGATAACATTTGCAAATATGTTCTCCCATACAGTGGGCTTTCTTGTTGTTTTGTTGATGGTTTCTTTTGCTGTGCAAAAGCTTTTTATTTTGATGTAGTCCCATTTGTTTATTTTTTCTTTAACTTCCATTGCCCTTGGAGCAGTATCAGTGAAGAAGTTCTTTGGGCATATGTCTGAGAATGTGCTGCTGTGGATTCCTCTAGTATTTTTATGGTTTCCCGTTTAATATTTAAGTCCTGTTTCAATTTTGAGGTTGTTTTTTTTTGTATTTGGTGTAAGTTGGTGGTCTAGATTCACTTTTTTGCGTGTATCTGTCCAATTTTGCCAACACCATTTATTGAAGTGGCTGTCTTGGCTTCATTGTATGTTCATGCCTCCTTTGTCAAATATTAATTGAGCATAGTGGTTTGGGTGGATATCTGGATTCTCTATTCTCTTCCATTGGTCTATATGTCTGTTCTTGTGCCAGTACCAGACTGTTTTGAGAATTGTTGCTTTGTAATATAGCTTGAAATCTGTATTGAGATCCCACCTACTTGATTCTTCTTTCTCAGGATTGCTGTGGATATTCGCTGTCTTCTTTGTTCCAGATGAATCTTAGAGTTCTTTCTAGGTCTGTGAAATATGTCATTGGTATTTTAATGGGTAGTGCATTGACTTGATAGATTGCTTTGGGTAGTATGGACATTTTAATGATGTTGATTCTCCCAATCCATGAGCATGATATGCTCTTTAATCTGTTTATGTCTTCCTCTATCTCTTTTTTCAGTATCCTGTAGTTTTCTGCATATAGGTCTTAGTTAGGTTTATTCCGAGGTATCTTAATTTTTTTGGTGTGATAGTAAATGGGATTGCTTTTTTAGTCTCTCTTTCTGTAATTTCACTATTAGTGTATAGAATTGCCACAGATTTCTTGGCATTAATTTTGTATCCTGCTACACTGCCTAATTCATTTATTAAGTCTATTAGTTTTTGGATGGAGTCCTTTGAGTTTTTTTTAAAATATATTTTATTTATTTTTTACAGAGCGGTAGGGAGAGGGATAGAGAGCTAGAAACATCAATGAGAGAGAGACATCGACCAGCCGCCTCCTGCTCGCTCCCTACTGAGGATGTGCCCACCACCAAGATACATGCCCTTGACCAGAATCTAACCTGGGACCCTTCAGTACACAGGCCAATGCTCTATCCACTGAGCCAAACCTGTCTCGGCCTTTTAAGTCTTTTATGTACAGTATCATGTCAGCTGCAAATAAGGATAGCTTTACTTCTTCTTTTCCAATTTGGATGCCTTTTATTTCTTCTTTTTGTCAAATTGCAATGGCTAATACTTCCAGTATTATGTCTAACAGGAGAGGTGAGAGTGGGCATCCCTGTCTTGTTCCTGTTCTTAGGGGAAATGGTTTTAGTTTTTGCCCATTGAGTATGATGTTAGCTGTGGGTTTATCATATATGGCTTTTATGATGTTGAGATATGATCCTGCTATTCCCACTTTGCTGAGAGTTTTTATCAAGAAAGGGTGTTGGATGCTTTTTCTGCATCAATTGATATGACTATGTGATTTTTATCTCTCAATTTGTTAATGTGATGTATCATGTTTATTGATTTGTGGATATTGTACCATCCTTGCAATTCTGGGATGAATCCTACTTGGTCATGATGTATGATCTTTCTGATGTACTGCTGGATTCGATTTGCTAGAATTTTGTTGAGGATTTTGGCATCTATGTTCATGAGAGATATTGGCCTATAATTCTCTTTCATTGTGTTGTCTTTATCTGGTTTTGGTATTAGGGTGATCCTGACTTCATAGAAGGTGTTTGGAAGTGTTCCTTCTTCTTGAATATTTTTGAATGGTCTGAGGAGGATAGGTTTTAATTCTTCCTTGAATGTTTGGTATAACTCTCCTGTGTAGCCATCTAGTCCCAGGCTTTTATTTGCTGGAAGCTTTTTGATGACTGCTTCAATTTTTTCCATAGTTATTGGACTATTGAGATGTTTAGATTCTTCCTGATTGAGTTTTGGAAGGTTATATTTTTCTAGGGATATGTCCATTTCTTTCAGGTTGTCCAATTTGTTGGAATAGAGTTGTTCATAGTATTTTTTAACAATCCTTTGTATTTCGGCGGGGTCTGTTGTTATTTCTCCTCTTTCATTTCTGATTTTGTTTATTTGGGTCTTTTCTCTTTGCTTCTTGGGGAGCCTGGCTAGAGGCCCATCAATCTTGTTTATCCTTTCAAAGAATCAGCTCTTGGTTTTGTTGATCTTTTGAATTATTTCTTTGGTCTCCATATTGTTTATTTCTGCTCTGATCTTTACTATTTCCTTCCTTCTGCATACATTGGGCTTTTCTTGTTGCTCTCCTTCTAGCTCTTTGAGTTGTAGTATTAGGAAATTTATTACCATTGTTTCTTGTTTTTTGCAGTAGGCTTGTAGAGCTATGAACTTCCCTCTCAAGACTGCTTTCACTGTGTCCCATACATTTTGTATTGTTGTGTTGTCATTGTCATTTGTTTCCATGATGTTTTTTATTTTTTCCTTGATGTCTCTGGTTACCCAGTTGTTGTTTAATAGCATGCTGTTTAGTCTCCATGTGTTTGATTTCTTTGTTTTGTTTTAATTGTAGTTGATTTCCAGTTTTATGCCACTGTGGTCTGAGAAAATGCTTCATATGATTTCTATGTTCTTGAATTTGAAGAGACTTTTCCTGTGACCCAACATATGGTCTATCTTTGAAAATGACCCATGTACACTGGAGAAGAATGTATATTCTGTGGCTTTGCAGTGAAATATTCTGAAGATGTCAATTAATTCCATCTAGTCTAGTGAGTCATTTAGGATTGATGTTTCTTTGCTAATTTTTTGTTTAGAGGATTTGTCCAGTGGTGACAGTGGGATATTAAAGTCTCCTACTATGATGGTATTGCTGTCAATCTCTCCCTTAATATCCTCCAGGAGTTTTTTGTGTATTTCGGTACTCCTAAATTGGGTGCGTATATGTTTACCAGAGTTATTTCTTCTTGTTGGATTGTTCCCTTTAGTATTATGAAGTGGCCTTCTTTATCTCTTGTTATGACCTTCACTTTGAGATCTAATTTGTCAGATATAAGTATTGCAACCCTAGCTTTTTTTTTCATTTCCATTTGCCTGAAATGCCATCTTCTATCTCTTCACTCTCAATCTGTGTGCATCTCTTTTTCTGAGGTGGGTTTCTTGTAGACAGCAGATATATGGATCATGTTTTCTTATCCAATCAGTTACCCTATATCTTTTGACTGGAGCATTTAATCCATTACATTTAAAGTTCTTATTGATAGGTACTTATTTGTTGCCATTTTTAGTCTTTACCCCTGAATCCTTCTTTTCTTTTTTTTTTTTTTTTTTTTTTTTTTACAGCAGATCCTTTAATATTTCTTCCATTGCTGCTTTGGTGGTAATATATTCTCTTAGTTCTTTTTTTCTGTGAAGCTCCTGGTTTCACCTCAGTTTTGATTGAAAGCCTTGCAGGGTACACAGTATCTTGGATTCAGACCCATCCTTTGCATGACTTTGTATATTCCATTCCATTCCATTCTGGCCTGATGTGTTTCTGTTGAGAAATCAATAGCTAGTCTTATGGGGATTCCTTTGTAGGTAACTTTCTTTTTTTCTCTGGCTGCTTTTAAGATTCTTATTTTGTCATTGGTGTTTGCCAATTTAATTATAATGTGCCTTGCTGTCGGTTTTTTGGGGTACATTTTGCTTGGGACTCTGTGAGCTTCTTGGATTTGTGTGGGTTTTTTCTTTCCTATATTGGAGAAGTTTTCTGTCATTATTTCTTCAAACAGGATTTCTATTCCTTGCTCTGTTTCCACTCTTTCTGGAACTCCAATTATGTGGATGTTGTTTTGTTTTGTGTTATCCCAAAGATCCCTTAGGCTCTCCTCTTGGTTTTTAATTTTTTTTCTAGAAGCTGCTGTACTTCGGTATTTTTTCCTACCATGACTTCTAGCTCACTGATGTGGTCCTCTGCTTCTTCTAGTCCACTTTTGATGCTTTCTATTGAGTTCTTTATGGCAGTGATGTCATTTTTCATTTCTTCTTGCTTCTTCTTCATTTTCTCTTCTGTCTTCTTCATTTCTTCTTGGCTCTTACTCACATTGTCCATTTTGTCTTCCATCCTTTTCAGCCACTTTATTACCATTTTTTCTGAACTCTTTCTCTGGCAGGTCTATTTTTTCTTCTATTTCGTTTACTTCCTTTTCTGGTTATACCTGCTTTTCTGTCATATCCAGGCTGTTTCTTCGTCTGCCCATGGTCTTTCTTTTCTGGGTGTCTGGTTATGTAGTTCTCTCTCCTATGTTGATTTAAAGGGACAAACTACAACACGACCAGGTACAACACAAAAGGGTCTGAACAGAAATTTATTCATGATGTTAATAACCACAAATAAGGTGACCACCAAGAAAGACAAATTAGGGGTAAGTAGAGAAAGAAGAAGAGAAAAATGAGAAAAAAAGAAGAAAGAAGTGTCAAAATCAAATTTGTAGAAAGGAGAAAATAAAAATAAAAATAAAATGAAATAAAATAAATAAATAAATAAATAATTAAAGAAGAAGAAAAGAGAAAGAGAAAAAAGTCAGAGAGAAATGAAAGGAACAAGAGAGAAAAGGGGAACAAATTATAGATGTGAGGAGGAAATCCCAATACAACAGCCACTAATCCCAGGAAATGCTGCAACAAGTACCTGGAGATTAATACAAACTACAAATAACAACCAATATCAAGGGAGGCAAGGGAAAAGAGAGGTAAAAATCAAAACAAAACAAAGCAGGTAGAATAAGCAAAATAAAAGAGGTAGAATAAGCAAAAACAATCTCACAAAAAAGTATAAAAAAATCGATATAATCACCATTCCGGTAAACAACAAAAAAGGACATAGAGAAAAACAATTTTTTGGATAGTGAAGACAAGAAGAGAGAGGTTTTTATGGACTTGGAGTAGGGGTTTTGAAATTAGATATATAAGTGAGGTGAAATTTTAACCAGGGAAAGAGAAAGAATAGGGAGAATCTAAAGTTGGAAAAGGGAAAGAGAAACAAGGCAACAAAATGGGGTAAGTTATTAAGAGAGTGCTGACATAACGGTAGAGTTGAGATAGAGTAAAATTATGGTAAGAAAAAAGTGAAAATAGAATGTAGAACTCTAATCCCAAAGTAAAATTAAGAGCAAATAAAATAAAATGACACTTTTTTTTCTTCAAAAAGGTAAAATAGTAGTAGTAATAATACTAGTTGAAAATAAAAATG
Source organism: Lasiurus cinereus (assembly GCA_011751065.1). Lineage (NCBI taxonomy): Eukaryota > Metazoa > Chordata > Mammalia > Chiroptera > Vespertilionidae > Lasiurus > Lasiurus cinereus. The sequence goes on along the minus strand of JAAGEH010000135.1, from coordinate 11,461,639 downwards.
TAATAATTTAAAAGGTAAAATCAATTGGGGAGAAAAGAAAAAAGTAGTTTTTTAAATTAAAATATGCAAAAAAATAAAAAAAATAAAAAATAAAATAAATAGAATGGGGATGTCATTCACTTCTACTATTGTTCTGTTTGGCACTCCTGTTTCCCAGTCGTGAGGGTATTGCAGTTCTCTGTGTTCCACTGCTGAGGTGTATCTTAATCTCTATTGTTTTGTGATTATGCGAGAGTCAATTTGTGAGTCATCCACTGGTGGCAGTGTTTCAAAATTGACCTTTGAGGCTAAGCACAGATCCACTCTAGGCTGTGCTTAGATCCTGCTACTCTGTGGTTCTCAATACCAGTTTGTGGGGATAGGTTGCCCCAGAGCTGATTCTCTGATGGTTACTCTGCGCTCAATCCCCAGGTTCCAGAAAAACAACCCTCCCCTGCAGTCTCTCAGGATGTCTTCAATTGCATGATCTTATTATTGGGCTTAGCAATCAGAAGCCAGTGTGTGAAAAAGAGAGTGCCATCCGTGCTTTCTCTCTTCCTCGCTCCTGCTTGAGCAGCCGGATCACTGCACCAACTCACAGGCTGTCCTTCTGCCTTAGATCAAAATAGGTTGCTTTCTAGAGCTCTCCTCTGTTAATAATTCTGAGGGTCCCCTTCCACATTTAGGGATCACACCCTATCCCACATCTGCGAATTTCTCTTTAGAGCAGCTTTCCCCCAGTCCAATTCCCACAGTGTGCGCATCTCTATTCTGCGGGACAGAAGACCTCATCTTATCGCAGGTGAAATCTGACCTTTCTGTGTGGCATGTGGAGCTCCTCTGAGTCTGAGTGTCTGCGCCGATTGGGGAGCAGTGTTCTGGGTCCCCGGCTGTTTGGTGGGTCAACTCCTATTACTTTAACGTAAAAAAAATCTTTATTTGAAATGTGATATAAACCTGCTTTTAAAAGTGAAACTGTAAGAATTCCAAAAGGAGAAAAATATAATAATATTGTCATAAGCTTGAGGAAAGCAAAAATTTCTTAGGCAGGACATAAAAGACAGTATCCATAAAAAAAAGTTAACATTAAAGTTTATTTTAAAGAGTCTACTTAAAATGATTCCATAATAAATATAAAAAGTCAAGCCACAGAGAGAGAAAATATTTACAATGCTTTAGCTGAAAAAATAAAGGCTTACAATTAATAGAAAGATGAACAACTCATTAAAATTTTAAGCAAATGATTCAAACAGGACCTTCACAGGGAGGCAAAGGAATGGATTTTACATATATATACACATATGAAAAGGTGCTCACCATTATTATTATAGGGAAATGAAAAGAATCAAACCACAATGAGAACCAATGCAAACTCATTAGAACAACTAAAATTAAATATAATGAAAATGAAAATTAAATATACATTTTGCATTGGCAAAAATGTGGGGCAATGGGAGTGCCCATGCACTGATTAGAGCCACATTAGGAACATTTCTGGCAATTTATTTAAATATATTAAAGTCAAAACATCTTTTTGACCAAGGAATATCACTTTTTGTTGCATATCCCAAGTAAATGGCTTATATATACATAAAAAATGTTAAAGAATGTATTCATAGCAGGTAAAATGTGGAAACAACTGAAATATTTGTCAATCAATTAGTTAAATAAATTTTGCTACATTTAATCAATAGAATAGTACTTAGCAAATAAGGAAAAGAAAGAAAGAAGTGGGGCGAAAGGATGAGGGAGAATAGATATAAAAACTAGAGGCCTGGAGTATGGGATTCATGCACTGGTGATGGGCATGGCCTGCAGGGATCAGCCTGTTGTGGGAGTGCAGCTCATCCTAGTCAATGGACCGGCACTCCCACTGTGGGAGCACACTGACCACTTGGGGGCAGCTCCTGTATTGAGTGTCTGGCCCCAAGCGGTGAGTGCGCTTCATAGCGACTAGTCAACTGGTCATTCTGGTCATTCTGCTGTTTGGCCTCTGGGCTTTTATTATCCTTACTAGAGACCTACTGCATGAAATTCGTACACTTGAAGGGAGGGGGTCCCTCAGGCCCGAATGCACCCTCTTACAGTCTGGGAGCCCTCAGGGGATGTCTGACTGATGTCTCATAGGGAGCGTGCCTAAGCCATCAGACATCTTTAGCACTGCCGTGGAGGCGGGAGAGGCTCCTACCACTGCTGGTGCACAAGCCAGCCATGAGCCCGGCTTCTTACAGAGCGGTGCTCCTCCTATGGAAGCACACTGACCACCAGAGGACAGCTCCTGCATTGAGCATCTGCTCCCTACTGGTCAGTGCGTGTCATAGCGACTGATCATTTTGCTGTTTGTTTGATTTGCATATTATCTTTTTATTATATAAGATAATGTGTTATTATGGGTAAGGCCTCTAATTTAATTTTTTTAGAGAGTTAAATAGAAGAGAAGAATTTTCACTTGAGCCTGAAGCTAAAATTGCCTTTAGCTCAAAAATCTGCATTCCACTGAGACACATCTTGGTGAGGCTCATTCTGAACCCCCACACTGTTCTATTATGTGTATAAGTATTGGGAACCATCTTATCTCTTTAGTGAAAGGAACCTTTTATGTTACAATGATTAACTTTATCTTATGATTTATGTTTTGGCTTCAAGCCTGTATCCAGTATTTATGCAGCAACTTCAGCTCTTATGGTCAATATTTACCTGGCATATCTTTTATTTTCTCTAAATATTTCTAGATTTTTATGTATTAGATAGGAATAGCCCATGGACACAAATAGTCTGGTGAAGGCCTAAAAGGGGTGGGTGCAGGGTGGAGGAGATCAATGGGAAAAAATAGAAAACTAAAACCAAAGGACATCTGTAATACTTTCAATAATAAAGATACATTTTAAATTAAAGAAAATATCTTAGTTGAAAATAGTTTTATGGGAAATAATATAAGCAATTGCTCTATACTGTACTTTATATTCTCAACTACTCTCAAAGACATATTAATTGATCCCATGTTCACTTAATGTTAATTGACCCTCTATGCTCACTGACTGTAGGACTGACTTCTGCCATGCCAACCCAACACTGGCTGCAAGCAGACCCTGCTTTTTCTTTCCCAGCCTCTTTCTGGGCCTGATCAGAGTCCCCTTGGCAGTCAGTGCTGGGTTGCTATGGCACCTGCAGTGCAGCAGTCAGTGCTGGGTTGCCATGGTGACCCAGCATGCCTGATTTCTGATGTTCAGTCAAGCCTTCAGTTGTTTTGGATGTTACAGACCCTGGATCTTTATATATATAGATAATAAAAAGGTAATATGCAAATTGACCCTAATGGCAGAATGACCAGGTGCTATGATGCCACTGACCACCAGGTGGCACATACTCAACGCAGGAGCTACTCCCTGGTGGTCAGTGTGCTCTCACAGGGGAAGCTCCACTCAGCCACAAACAGAGCACAGTGGTGGTGGCAGGAGCCTCTCATGCCTCAGCAGCAGCACTAAGGATGTTTGACTGCTGCTTACACCTGCTCCCCGTGGGGAAATAGACCTAAGCCATCAGTTGGACATCCCCCAAAGGCTCCTGGGCTGCCAGAGGGATTTCTGACAGCCAGATTAGGCCTGATACCCTGGGAGCAGACCTAAGTCGGCAGGTGGACACACTCCTACCCCCTACGGGGTCATGGACTGAGAGAGGATTAGGCTGGGCTGAGGGACTCCCCACCCCCTGAATGCACAAATTTTTGTGCACTGAGCCTCTATTACAGGATGATACTGTGGAATTCAAAGCACCAATGATAAAGAGTAGCACCTAATTCTTTAAAAATAGGGAGATGACCTGCATAGGAAGGCCAGTAAGTTTAGTTTTTGTCTGAGAGGCCTAGCAGTGAATAGGTGAGATTTGTTTTAGTATCTACATGCCACATTGTGTTCTAAAGGTTTTAAAGTTACATAATTACTCATTATCTACAACTTCATGAACTTGGTTTCAACATCCTCATTTTACAGGTAGAGAAACTAAGACACAGACAGGTTCAGTTTTCACAGTGTAGATATACAGAACCAGAACTTTATCTCTAGTCTTATTCACTATGTTAAACTAAACCTTAAAATGTTCAGAGAAAGCCCTGGCCAGTGACTCAGTTTGTGGGAGTGTGGTCCTATACACCAAAGTTGTAGGAGTGTGGTCCTGTACACCCAGGCAGGTGTGTACAAAAGACAATCAATCCATGATTATCTCTCACATTGATGTTTCTCTCCCTCTCTTCCTCTCTCTAAAATCAATAAACAGGTGTGACTCAGTGGTTGAGTGTCATTTTATGAACCATGAGGTCACCATTTGATTTCAGATCAGGGTACATATCTGATTGTGGGCTCTCCAGTGTGTGTGTGTGTGTGTGTGTGTGTGTGTGTGTGTGTGCAGGAGGCAGTGGGCCAATGATTCTCTATCCATTGATATTTCTATCTCTCTTTCCCTCTTCCTCCTTCTCTGAAATCAATAAAAACATTTAAAAAAATCAACAAATACCTCTCTCTTTTTCTCTCTTCCTCTCTCTAAGATCTATAAACATATCCTCAGGTGAGGTTTAAAAAACATGTTCAAAGAAAATTATTTAAAAAATCTAGTAATTCTATAGAAAGCCAATCTGTCAATAAAGTATAGGATCTAAGAAACTATATTCTTTGAGATAAGCAGGAACACAGAAAATTTATCACTTTCTGCATCCATTTTTTTTTCCTGGGTAAAGTTCAACTATTGCTAACCAAGTATGAGTGGAAATTACTCAGGAGTGCCATGTAAAGTAATTCAGAACTTACAACTCAGAAGTTCAGAACCCAGGGTCCATCCCAAACATAATCAATTAGAATTTTCATTTTAATAAGTTCTTAAGGTTATTTGTAGAGTCACTAAATGTTGCAAACATTTAACTACCATTCTGAGTAAACAGCAGTAAGTCATGAGTGGGATGATGAAGAAAGCCTGTCTTTATCTTCCTAGAAGGCAAAATGGAAGATAATCTGGATTTCAGATAAAACAGAAGGTGGTCTTAGAAAACCATGATCCATTATAAATGAAAAGAAAAGTTGAAATAATTGAATCATGTACAAAGAAAAAAATTTATTTTGATGAGTAGTTACTTCCTTTAATAGAGATATGTACTTAGTGATTTAGGATGATATGCGTGTTGTATAATGTTTGTTTAAGCCCATTTCAATAAAAATTTATTTGCTTTACAGTTCAAACAACTGAAATACAAATACACAATATTTAATCTTAGCTCTAAGGCTGTATATGAATTCATATGTCTTTTCCAGGAAAATATTATGCTCTTGATGACCAAATTTGGGAATAGAAAAAGAAGAGGAGGAAAGCGTAAGGACATTTCTTGCCTGCATCCTCTATAGCAATAAATAAAAACCTAAAGTTAATGGATAAAAAAAGAATGTTTATATTCATTAAAAATAATATAAAGATAATAAAAATAATTAAAAGTGAGATGGTAAACATATTATGTAGACCTGCTTTAGTATGGTGTGGTGAACCTCCAGGGAAATTCTGGTTCTCACACTATGATCATGCTGCTCATCTGATTATAATATCTCCAAACTCCAAGGGTCTCTTGGCAGCAGGACTGGGTGAATTCTGGGCTCTTTGTAGAAAACAAGATCCAAGAGCACCCACATATGTACTTGGCTGGCAGATCGTGGAAAGAAGCTCTCCTTTTATCGGGATCCAGGTAATGATGCTAGGGCCAGAAGCAGCAGACCAAGAAGAGGGAATGGTGAGAACTAACCTGGAGGGCAAGGCATGAGGAGAGGAAGGCAAGCACTTAGTGGCAAAGGAGTGTAAATCAGAGGTAGAAGAGGAGAGATATTGGGAAGAGGGATTCACATCGACAGGCTGAAGCAGAGGGTTATGAGAATTAGTGAAAGATCATTAAGAAGTTTGCAAACAAACATTTCTTTCCAGGAGAAAATGTCAAAATCAGTCAAGTCAAGGAAGTAAATTTTTATGATTCTGTGTTACCCGAATTTGACATTTCTTATATATTTTATTGTTGTCTCACCAGCTTTTAAATTTGGCTGATTCCTATATCCCTATTTTCTAGAATTATAAATGTTTTTAGTTCTTTCACTTGGCATCAGATCCAGCTTTTGCAGGATCCTCACAGTCTGAGCTCTCTGATAGCTTTCTTTCTTTCTTTCTTTTTAAAAAAAATATATTTTATTGATTTTTTACAGAGAGGAACGGAGAGAGATAGAAAGTCAGAAACATCGATGAGAGAGAGACATTGATCAGCCACCTCCTGCACGCCCCTCAGTGGAGATGTGCCCACAAGCGAGGTACATGCCCCCAACCGGAATCAAACCTGGGACCTTTCAGTCTGCAAGCCGACGCTCTGTCCACTGAGCCAAACCGGTCTCGGCTCTGATAGCTTTCTTATTAGAACTTATCTTTAGAAAGAAGGACTTCAAATACATCTTTGCATTTGACCATTATAGAAAACAGCTAGAAATAAGTAGAGCAGATATATTTTTAAAGTTCAAGGTTTACAGATGAGGAATCTTAGATGGGAATGGACTAACAAGGCCCTACCTACTGTCAAGTGTTGGGAGTTAAGACTGTGACTTTCATCTGCTGGACCAGAATAGTACATCCTGGTGGCCACATGTTCTTCATGCCCAAAACCTCTGGACACAGAAATCTATTTGATATTTTTGTTTCCTGTTCCCAACTCCCTTCCATCTATCAAACCACATACTGTCCTCAAACAAAAACAGACACAATCTATTTAAAGCAAATGTAACAACATTGTTTGGTCTTGGTCTTCTAATGCATGTACATAGCATGCTGCACTTCTAATTTTGTTACAGATATCTTTTGCAATCAGTAAGTATTTAAGTTTGATGTGGTATTCTGTATCAATCATTTACTTAATGGCTTTAATTTCATCTTATTTCTAAAGGGATTCCCTAAAAGAGTCATAAATGCATTTTCTCTTATTCTAATATTATTATAGGGATTTTGCCTTGAAATTCTTAATCTAAATGCAGGGATGTGGAAAATAGGGATCTTTATAGTTTTATAAATTGTTAGCCAATTCATTAACCATCATTTTATCACATATCAGTTCTTTTTTTCTACTGTTATCATCATATTCTTTATCCTTATTTATACCTTTTTTTTGAAACCATTCTGGGATTATTGGTGGCTTTTCCTGTCATTGTAATTTTTTTCTCTGCTGAATTTAATTTCTCAGACTGGTTTAGTGATTAAGATTTTCCTATAAAATTATCCATTTTGCATCTCTTGCAAAATTGGTGGCTTTTCCTGTCATTGTAATTTTTTTCTCTGCTGAATTTAATTTCTCAGACTGGTTTAGTGATTAAGATTTTCATATAAAATTATCCATTTTGCATCTCTTGCAAATAAAGTATTATACTTATCCATCTATTCCATTATATTTACCTTTAAAAATTATCATACAGTTAACCATGTTTTTTCTAACTTCCTTGACCATTCTGGAAAAGAAATGCACGTATTTCCTTTTTTAAGTAATTAACTTTGGTTTTTGTTGTTAACTCATTTATTTGTGCTTTTTATTTTTGTTGTTTGCCTTTTTAAACATTTATTTAAATATTTCCTAGCATCTTATATTGAAAGATACAAAAACAATATTCTTGTTTTCCTATAAATGTCTATCTTTCATGCTATCCATTGCACTACAATATGTTGCCTCACAAGTTATGATATGTGGTTTTGTCATTTTTATTTAGTTTAAAAGATTGTTTTTCTCATTTATATTTTCTGGTATAGAGAAGATTTTTAATAAATGGATATTGTTATTGCTTTGCAGCCCTTGTCATTTTGTGCTTATAATACATTAATATTATTTGTAAGTTAATTTAATAGTTCAGTATAATATCTGAAGGAGGTTATTTTGTGTTTAAATAAGAATAGGTAGAATAAGAAAGAAAGATATTAGAAAACACTTGGTAATTACTTGGCGTGGTGACCAGTAGAAACATATGAGTACAAAACTCCCAGAGCCTTGACTTAGATAATTGGTTAATTTTTTGAAAATTATAAGCTTTGCATAGAATCTATAGGAGTAAGAACAATTATAGGGGGAAAATGACCAATCTGGTTTTGAATAGAGTGAATTTGATTTATCCATGAGAAATTCATATGGCAAATTCAGAAGAAAGTTCTATTTTCAGAAACCTGGAAACCAGATATAGTTTTCAGATATTTTAAAAATTTTGTCATTAAATAAGTAAAAGATAAAACTGTGAAAATGGGAAAAATTAGTATTTAAATGTCTTGAGAATGGACAAATGGCTGATCTTTAAAGAATTTCATATTTAAGGTTCTTGGGGGAAAATTAAACCAGAAAAAGAAGTTTATGGATGGAGCTATACTTTATATTTTTTAGGGTGGTTCTTTGGACTACTCTATTATCATATGTATAAACATGTGTGTCTTGAGGATGTCTTTGGCATTTTTCTAGACATACCCCAGGAAAAATCTAATATTATCTATATTATAAATATGAGTTGATTTTTTTTGGTGCTTTATTCCAGGATTAATAATTTATTTTAAAAAATACTGGAAACCAGATTTTTCATCATATTGTTTAGGTAATCTACTGGGGCTTTTATAGTCTGGGATGATTTGATTGTAATGTTTGATTTCACCAAAGAGAATTACAGATTTAAGAAAATTTTAAATAGTATAATGTGGTAATTCTCTCTTCTCAACAAGCGAGTCTCAGAGTACCATTGTGATGTTCTAAGTGATATATTCATGATGTCATATTCAATTATTCAAATATCCTGTCTTCTCAGTCCCTCATTATGTTGGTACTCAACAATACCAGTGCTCAGCTTCTGATCTTCTTCCTGACGGGTATCCCAGGCTTGAGAGCAGTCCAGGCCTGGATCTCCATCCCTTTTTGTCTCCTGTATGTCATCGCCCTGTCTGGGAACAGCATGATCCTCTTTGTGGTTTTCCGTGAGCAGAGCCTCCATGAGACCATGTATTATTTTCTCTCTATGCTGTCAGCCACAGACCTGACTTTGTCCCTCTGCACACTTTTCACTACCCTTGGTGTCTTCTGGTTTGAAGCTCGAGAGATCAGCTTAAATGCCTGCATTGCTCAGATGTTCTTTCTCCATACGTTTACTTTCATGGAGTCTGGGGTTCTGCTGGCCATGGCCTTTGATCATTTTGTAGCAATCTGTGACCCACTGAGATACACCATCATCCTCACCAATGCCAGGATAGCCCAGATTGGGGTAAGCATGTTGATAAGGAATGTTGCTGTCATGTTGCCCGTTGTGTTTTTTGTCAGGAGGTTGTCCTTTTGCAGTTCTGTGGTCCTTTCACATTCTTACTGCTACCATGTTGATCTCATTCAGCTCTCATGCACAGACAACAGAATCAACAGCATCCTTGGCCTGTTTGCACTCTTCTCCACGACAGGATTTGACTGCCCTTGCATCTTGCTTTCCTATGTCCTGATCATCCGATCTGTCCTCAACATTAGTTCTTCAGAGGGGCGGTGGAAAGCCTTCAATACCTGCATATCCCACATCAGTGCGGTTGCCATATTTTACATTCCTCTCATCAGCTTGTCACTTGTTCATCGCTATGGACATTCAGCACCCCCATTTGTCCACACCACCATGGCTAATATCTTCCTGCTCATCCCTCCAGTGCTCAACCCTATCATCTACAGTGTGAAGACTAAGCAGATTAGAAAGGCTATTGTTAAAGTCTTAATTCAGAAGCAGCTGCAAATCTAATCATTAGTTGTCTCAGAGTAAACATAAAGCAATGAATGAATGCTTTGATAGAATGGGGTAATTATTCCCAAAATGCTTAGATATGCTTCCAATAGTTTAAACTTTGCAACTTATTCATTATATGATATTTGCTTAGTTTTATTCCAGTAAGTCCATATTAATAAAAACCTAAGTTATGATTATATTTTCAATTTAAAGTGAAACACTGTATATAAACAAATATTTATATTTGCAAGTCATATAGTACCTCAATAAAATATTAACTCAGATTCTGCATCTAATTCTAAAAGTCTAAACTTAATGCTGGAAACTTTATTAATACACCACTGTGCTTTTCTGAATGATATACAAAAAGCACCTCAATTAATTGGATTTTCCCCCTTTAAAACTCTTGATTCTTTGCATGCTTCCAAATATTTAAACTATAGAGTGAACCCTAAAATGAACATCAGTAAATCCATGCCTTTATAGTCAATTAATGTTTGACAAATGGGACAAGAATGTAAGATGCAATAAAGGCAGTTTCTTCAATAAATACTGTTCAGAAAATTGGACAGATACATGCAAAAAATTAAATTTGACCACCAACTTACGTTATACATATGGATAAACTCAAAATGAATTAAAGACTTTAATGTAAGCTGTGAAACCATAAAATTCCTAGAAGAAAACAGAGGCTGCAAAATTTCAGATAGCAAAAATTTTGCAGATATACTTGGGCAAAAGGAAAAAAAGAGAAAATAAACAAATGGGACTACATCATATGAAAAAGCCTTTTCACAGCAAAAGAAATAATCAATAAAGTTCTGAATGGGAGAACATATTTGCCATTGACATATTTGATTAATTTCCAAAAAATATAAAGAACTTCTACTATTCAATACCCAATTTAAAAGAAATGGGCAAAGGACCTGAATGGTCACTTCTGCAAAAAGGACATATAGATGGCCAATAAACATATGAAGAAATCACATTACTAATCATCTGAAAGACAAAAACTGAAATCACAGTGAGATAGGCATTTTCACTCCTGTCAAAATGGTTATCATCAATCAACATCAAGTGCTGGTGAGGATGTGGAGAAAAGGGAATCCTGTACATTGCTGGTGGGAAGGAAGATTGCTACAGGCACTATGAAAAGCAGTATGGAGTTTCCTCAAAATATAAAAAATGGAACTGCCTTTTGACCCAGCGATCCACTTCTGGATATTATGTAGGGTCATATTGCCCTTTATTATGTACAGGGTCATATTCAGTGTAAATGCAAAAATAAAGCACTCAGAATTAGTTACTGTTGCTGTTAGCTAAACATTAAAAGTTAAGATAAACTTTGTCTAGAATCCCAGTAATTATCTTCCTTCTATAATCTCACACTTTAACCAAAAAAAGAGCATGCTGGTATGTTTGGTTGCTTATTATCAGTGAAAGATTATATCCTATGTCTATTTTTTTTTATAATATGAAAAATCAAAATTAAAAAGTTTATAGGCTTCTTCTCTCCAGTGTTCTGCCTGACCTAATTTACTTATGGTAGCTCTCATCTAAAGCACATCCTATCTTGTATAACCTGAAGACAGAGACATTATGTTGGCTCATCAATATTGATTCACTTATTTGTTCTTACTTTGTTCTAGGTCCAAAATGTTTTTGCTAGATCTTATTTTCCATTCTCTGTGTAAAATCATATATCCTCCTGCAACATGCCATTAGAATTACAGCTTTAATTTACTTCCAATATTTAAAATTGTGGATTAAAATTGATATTCTCTTCTGAACCTGATGGTTTAAGATACCAGCAGTGCTTGTGACCCTGGTCTTTTCTTTCTGTTCTGTGAAATTAAATGCTTTTGGTGGCTAACATAACTGAAGAGATTAGATATAAAACATTGCAGGAAGGTGGAGTCTATGATAAATTTGACTGAACTCCAATTCTGGGTGGGACTTATATGGGAGGAGGCTGGACTGTCATGAAAAAGGAGTGCATGGAGATTTGGGGGAGCCCAAAAGGGCAGAGGTCTGGGGCGTGCACACCACTGCACACAGAGAGGATGGACTGCTGATTGTGCCACTGGCTTTTTCTAGTGGGTGGGAGATAGAGCCTCCCAACTGTGCTGAACTCCACTTCTGACTGCATTGAACCCCAGTTTCAGGCAAGACCCTGGGGATCCAGACTCATACTGGCCCCGGAGTGGAAGGGATCAGAAAAGGTAGAGGTCTAAAGGCACTCACGTGTGCACACAGAAAGAGCTGCAGTGATTACCGAGAGACACTTGAGACTCAATTTGAGCTGAAAGAATAGTCTTTTAAAAGGAGGCATCACATCTGGTAAAATGGCTGGCAAAACAGTTACTAAGTATTAGAGACACATAATAATTCTGGAAATTTCTGTGAAAATAGAAAACTAGATTAGTACCTTAGGACATTAACCATGAAAGCTCCTCAGGTTTTGCCAGGGGTCGGGGAGAGAAGGAAAGGGGGATGTAAGTGTGATTCAGAGAAGTCATCATTTAGGCTCTACTCCCCACTCTCTGTACCTATTACCAAGAAGTTAACATTGACAGGGACTTTACGGGGCCTTTGTGAGACAGGTGTTCTTCCCTCTAAAGTAAGGTAGCCCATATCACTGAGCTGTCAAGTCACAACACAGAATCTGCACCTCAGAGGCCAAGTATACATCCAAACAACTTTGCTACTTGAAGCCCCCTGGTCCCATCTGTCACCTCTGGCATTTAAATGAAACCAGACTAAAGTGTTCCATGGACACCCTAATGAGAAAGGGCCAGTTAAGACATTTTAGGAGTCACAAGGACTATGCCATCCTTATTTAGGAGATCAGAGTCCAGGATTACTGCTAAGCAGTAAGATACACTGATAAGGTGGCTCCAGATTGAAGATTTAGAAGCCAACCCATAGAAGGGGTAATAAAAGAGTAGTCTTTCTTCCCAAGAAGGAGGCAAGATGAGCAGACAAGCTAGGGACTTAGCCAGGAAAGAAGATCTCTGGTGTCAGCTCTACCATTTCCTGTTAAATAACATAGTAAGTAGTGGACTGAGAATTGAAACCTGGAATGTATACTAACATATTATTATGTGTTCTTTTTTGGTGACTAAGTGAATTCAATTTGCTACTTTTCACTTAATAAGTTTTTTTTTAAAATAAACTGTATTTCAATGTCAGAAAAATTTTCAAAACATTAAAGCAGGCAATTATAATTATACTAGATGCCTGGTACATGAAATTCATGCACGGGGGGTAAGGAGTTGTCCCTCAGCCCAGTCTGCATCCTCTCCAATCTGGTACCTCTCAAGGGTTGTCCGACTGCCTGTTAAACGGGCAATCGGACAACTCTCTCACTTCTGGCTCCCAACTGCTCGCCTGTCTGCCTTTCTGATTGCCCCTAACCACTTCTGCCTGCCAGCCTGATCACCCCTTAACCACTCTCTTGCTAATCTGATTTATGCCTAACTGCTCCCCTGCCAGCCCATTTGCTCCTAACTCCCCTGCCAACCTGTTTGCCCCTACAGTCCTGGGTTCCCCCCAACTGCCCTTCCCTTCAGGCCTGTTTGCCCCCAACTTCCCTCCCCTGATGGCCATCTTGTGGTGGCCATCTTGTGTCCACATGGGGCAGGATCTTTGACCACATGGGGGCAGCCATCTTGTGTGTTGGAATGATGGTCAATCTGCATATTACTCTTTTATTAGATAGGATAGAGGCCTGGTACATGGGTAGGGGCCAGCTGGTTTGCACTGAAGGGTGTCCTGGATCAGGGTGGGGGTTTTCTTGGGGTGTGGGGCAGCCTGGATGAGGGGCCTGTGGTGGTTTACATGCCAACCACACACCCCAGCAACCCAAGAGGAGGTCCTGGTATCTGGGACTTATTTATCTTCTTCAATTAAAACTTTGTAGCCTGGAGTGAAGCCAAGCCTCCTGCTCACTCCGTGGCCTCAGCCATTTTTATTGGGATTTATTTATCTTCTATAATTGAAACTTTGTAGCCTTACACAGAGGCCAAGGCAGGCCAGGGCTGTGAAAACCTTGGCTTCCTCCATCATCAGGGGCAACCGTAGCCTCCTGCTCTCTTTTGCTCTGGGGCTACCACCCTTTATGTTGGAATTTATATATTTTTTTAAATTAAATCTTTATTATTCAGATTATTACATTTGTTTCTCTTTTTTCCCCTCCATAGCACCCCTCCACCTAGCTCCCACCCTTCCCTCTGCCCTTACCTCCCTCCCATTGACCTCATCCATAGGTGTATGATTTTTGTCCAGTCTCTCCCTGTACACCCCTCATCCCTTTCCCCCTGAGAATTATCAGTCCACTCCCTTTCTGTGCTCCTGATTCTATTATATTCACTAGTTTATTCTGTTGATCAAATTTTTAATTCACTTAATTTTTAGATTCACTTGTTGATAGATATGTATTCGTTGTTCATAATTTTTTGTCTTTTACCTTTTTCTTCTTCCTCTTCTAAAAGAGTACCTTTCAGCATTTCATATAATACTGGTTTGGAGTTGATGAACTCCTTTAGCTTTTTCTTATCTGTGAAGCTCTTTATCTGCCCTTCAATTCTGAATGATAGCTTTGCTGGATAGATTATTCTTGGTTGTAGGTTCTTGCTATTCATCACGTTGAATATTTCTTGCCACTCCCGTCTGGCCTGCATAGTTTCTGTTGAGAAATCAGTTGACAGTCGTATGGGTGCTCCCTTGTAGGTAATGAACTGTTTTTCTCTTGCTGTTTTTAATATTCTCTCTTTGTCTTTTGCTCTTGGTATTTTAATTATAATGTGTCTTGGTGTAGTCCTCTTTGGATTCCTTTTATAGAGGGTTCTGTGTGCTTCCTGGACTTGTAAGTCTATTTCTTTTACCAGATGTGGGAAGTTCTCCGTCATTATTTCTTCAAATAGGTTTTCAGTATCTTGCTCTCTCTCTTCTTCTGGCACCCCCACAATTCTGATGTTGGTACGCTTGAAGCTGTCCCAGAGGCTCCTTACATTATCTTCACATTTTTGGATTCTTTTCTCTTCTTGTTTTTCTAGTTGAATGTTTCCTACTTCTTTATATTTCAAATTTTTGACTTGATTCTTGCCTTTCTCTAGTCTGCTGTTAGGACTCTGTATAATAGTTTTTATTTCAGTCAGTGTATGTTTAATTTCTAGTTGGTCCTTTTTCATCTTTAGTTGGACCTTTTCCATCTCTAGTTGAATCTTTTGCATCTCTAGTTGGTCCTTTTTCATCTCCTCTTGGGACTTGATAAATTTACCCATCTTTTCTAGCATATTCTTGAAAAACCTTCTAAGCATGGTTTTGAACTCTATATCCAGTCATTTCTTTTCCTCCATTTCTTTTGTTTGTGATCCTTTCTCCTGTCTCGGCATTTTCACTATGCTGGGAGAAATTCTGTTGGATTCAGCCTTATGATACCAGACTTTCAAAACCGCAGAAGCCTCTCTTTTGAGCTTGGGAGGGGTGGAGTCTCAGGGCTTAAGGGACCGCCTTGCCTTTCAGTCAGCCCCACCCTCCACGGTCCCTGAGTCTCACGTGACTGGGTAATCGCTGGAGCGTCCTTGTGCACTCGCATGCCCACAGTGCCTCCAGACCACTGCCTTTCCAGCTCCCCTGCGCCCCAGGACCACACGAGTTTAGGTCCTCAGGGTTTCACCCGAAATGGGCTTAGTGGAGTCAGAAGTGCCACAGTTGGGAGGGTCTGTCTCCCGCCCACTTGCAAAAGCCAGCAGCACAATCAGCAATCTGTCCTCTGCACGTAGTGCTGTGCGTGCTACCAGACCTCTGATCTTTTGCGACTCCCCTAAATTTCCGTGCACCTCTCCCTTTCCACAGTCCAAACTCCCCCGTATGAGTTTCGGCTGGATCTGGGGTTTAGTGTCATAAGATAAGGGGTTCAATGCCTTTGAGAGTCTCTGTTTTCCCGGAGAAAACCAGCCAGGTATTCCGGCACCTGCTCTCTCCACGTGCGCGTCTCTGTACCTCAGCTTTTTGCAGCTCCTCTGCTTCTCCGTGAGCCCCTCTCTTTCCCTCTAGTTGTAGAATTTCCACTCAGCCAGCTTTCCTGTGGTTCTGGATGATGTCTGTTCTGTCTTTTAGTTGTAGTTTTGAAATTGTTGTGCGAGGCAGCAGTGTAGGTGTTTACCTATGCCGCCATCTTGGATTCTCCCAGAATTTATCTTCTATAATTGAAACTTTGTAGCATTGAGTGGAGGCCTGGGCCAGCGAGGGTGTGCAGAAAACTTGGCTTCCTCCATCTTTGGGGAAACCCAAGCCTCCATCTTGCTCTTCTATGGCCGTAGCCATCTTGGTTGGGGTTAATTTACATACTCACTCCTGATTGGCTTGTGGGTGTGGCTGGTGGGAGTAGTTTGTGGTATAATGGAGGTGTGGTCAATTTGCATATTACTCTTTTATTAGATAGGACTAGTGGCCCAACTGCACAAAATTTGTGCATGGGGGATGTCTCACCCCAGCCTGCACCCTCTCCAATCTGAAGGATGTCCTACTGTTGGTTTACAGGGATTAGGACAAAACCAGCAGTTGGATATCCCTCTTACAATCTGGGACTGCTGGTTCCAGCTGCTTACTTGCCTGCCTGCCTGATTGCCCTTAACTGCCCCCTGTGCTAGTCTACTCATCTCCAACTGTTCCCCTGCTGGTCTGCTCACTCCAAACTTCCCTACTCCACTGTCCTGATCACCTCCAACTAACCCCCACTGATGGCCTATTCATTCCCAACTGGCCATCCTGCTGGTCTGCTTACTCCCAATGATCCCACCCCCACCAGCCTCATCACCCACAACTGCCATCCCATCCTGGCCTGATCATCCCCCAGCGACCCAACTCCCAACCCCTTCTTTTTTTCTTTCTTTTTCAGCACCTCCTTGAGCAGAGACCAGGGCCGATTGGATGCAGGTATCTGGGACTTATTTATTTTCTATAAGTGAAACTTTGTAGCCTTGAGCAGAGGCCAGGACATGCAGGGTGGGCGGGAAGCTTGGCTTCTTCCATTACTGGGTCAACCCAAGCCTCCTGCTTGCTCCAACTCTGTGGCTGCCACCATCTTGGTGGCAATAATTTGCATATTTGCTCCTGATTGGCTGGTGGATGTGGCTTGTGGGTGTAGTGGAGGTATGGTCAATTTGAGTATTTCTCTTTTATTAATGTAGATTAGTGGATGCTAAAAAACAGTTGTTAGGATTCATTAAGTGCACTTATTAAAAAATTAAAATGAAATATAAATGAACTATTTAAATGTTATAAAATTTACACAAAGATATAGAAGTCAACCCTCATTCTAACAGGTAAAATATTAATGCCACTTTTATTAAAATGAGAAACAAGATTTGAATGTTCACTTTCACTCTTAATCTTTCATAATTGATTGAGACCTAGTGAATTCAATAAAATAAATTGAAATAATGTGCATGAATATTAGAGAAAAGTCACCAATCACCTATATTTATTTATATATGCTGTATACAAATAAAATCCCAAAAAGTAAAAAAAAGAAACTACTATAATGCATATGATAATTGGTAGAGTAGATATCAATTCAAGATGAAAATGTATTTCTCTAGCAAGATGTATGTGGAAACAGAAGTGGGGAAATATTTTATTTATAATAGCAACAAAATTATACACTTAAAAACTACATGAATATAAATTTAATTAAAACTAATAATTTTATTAAAGATGTAAAAAAGATGTTAACTAGGTGAAACATCAATCATATATTATTGGATGTGATTGGATTACCAAATGTTGATTCCCTTAGATTTAATCTATAAAAAGAATGTGGTGTCTCTTAGTATTCCAAAGCTCTTGATGCTTTGTGAGAGGAGGATCATTATACCAGATATTAACAAAATCATACTATGAGGCTACTTGTATGTATGTGTTATGATCATATATATAACACATATATACAAAAACCATTAAAAGATCTGTAAAGCAATATACACAGACAGACAGACACGCATGTTGTAAGAAATGGCATTCATTTGTAGTATTTTATTTCAGTGAGAGAAAGAGAATGTATTTAATAGATCATTTTGCCACTAGTATACATAATGTAAGTTTGGACTTCTGACACAGAAAAATCTAAAATTAAAACTATTGCAACAACTTTAGAAGAAAAGCATAACAGAGTGTATGTAAAAGAAAGGACTCAAAGATACATTTTCAGAAGCAAAATATAAAATAACAAAATTACAAAGAAAAATAAAAGTGGGTTTGATTATATAAAACTACCTATATTTGTTTGCAATTTAGTTACCTAAACAAGGCCAAAAACAAACATATTGATGAAGGCATACAAATAAGATCTCTTGCAAATTTATATTTCACATATAAACAATAAAATAGAAATATGGATAAAGTAATCAATGGATATGTGAAAGACACATATTTTTATTATTGGTGAAAATTCAACATAAAGGTAAATGTGATAATTTTCACTAATAAAATTGATGAACATTTAAGAATAGTGGTAACAGTGAATTTTGGTGAGTATGTAGGAAAAAGGCACATTCCCATGTAGGAAAGAAATATAAATTGATATAGCCTTTGGAGAAATGGATCTATCAATATTCATTAAAATAAAAAAATGTAAATCTTTTAAAACAAGCAATGATGACCTGAATATCAATCAGTCTTATAGAAATAAAAGCATAAGTGCATATGGACAGGTGCATAAGAATGTATTTTACAGCATTATTTAGAGTGCCATAATACTGAAGACAACTCTAATATCCATTATGAGAAAATAGTTGAATTAAATGCAATCCATCCATGTCGTGGGATATTATATAATCCTTGAATGAATCCACACTTATTTACTTTGAGGGGTTTCTACCATAAGAAAAGCAAGATAAAGAAAGACATGCAGATTGTTATTCAACTTATGTGCTACAAAGCAAGGCTCTTCTCTATGTACTAGAGGCCCGGTGAATGGATTTATGCACTGGTGGACCCCTTGGCCTGGCTTGTGGGGATTGGGCCGAAACTGGCTCTCTGATATCCCCCGATGATGAGTCCCGGATAGTGAGAGGGCGATTCTTGGGTGACGCACTCCAGAATTGGGCTCCCTCCTCTCTGGTTCTGGGTGCATCACCCAAGAACTTCCACTACCAAGTGACCACAGCTCAGCAGCTCCTGTCTTGATTGTCTGTCCCTTGGTGGTCAGTGTGCATCATAGCTACTGGCCCCTGGGCCAGTCGCTTAGACTTTTGTATATAATAATAGATATCTTTTGTAGATAATAATAATTGTAATAACAAAGAAAAATCATTAAGAATTAACTATATGTATAGAGAAAAAAACTAGTTATAGTTTGCTGCAAACAACCCTAAATCTTAGTTGCTTACAACTACAGAATTTATTGTAATGCTTGCTGATCATCAGGTTGACAGATGTCCTTTTGATGTAGGCTATTCTGACTTGATGTCTCTGCTTCAGGTCTCTAGTCAGCTAGGATTGGCTCCAGGGTATAGGTTTGCTCCATGTATCTTATGTTGGGGACCAGGTAGAAGGAGCACTACTACCTGAGCTTAACATTACTTACAGCAAAGGAAGAAACCCCATTGTAAAAATCCCACTTGGACCTCTGCTCTTATTATACCCACTAATGTTCAAAACAAGTCAAAGAAACAATGCTGACCAGAGAAAGTCATGTGTCCAAGCTCAAAATAAAAGTGAAAATAAGTACAATCTGCACACTGATCCCCAATGTTGGTGTGGATGTATAAAACTATCACTAAGACCAACAATTTCACCTACCTTGTATAAGATTTCATTTATATAAAGTTTACATTTACTAGTGTTCACTAAAATGTAATTATGGTTACATTTGGATGGCAACTTAAAGTAATTTTTATTTTTTCAAATTTCTTCTGAATCATTTGAAATTTTAATCATAAATATCAACATTTTGAACTAAATGAAGGCTCTTCTTTTTTCTGACCTGATCAGAGTTATGTAGCATATCCCATGACATGAAAAGCCTAATTGAGATACTTATTTGTGTCTCCCTCTTTCATCCAATCCCTATGGATACATCAGAATCTCTACTTTTTATGAAGGCCCAACACTATCCAGTTGAATAGAATGTTTCTGTTTTTTCTTTTTCTTTTCCATGTAACTGCTTAACTCCTTCAAGTTCCTAAGTTATTAAGATATAGATACAGTGTAGAAATTAACAAAAACAAAATGACAACCAACGTATTTGGACAGTTGTGTTAAGACCTAGATTTTGGCCCTTTTAATGCCATTCATACGTAGTATTAGGTATTTAGACCGTGACCATTCTCTGGGGTTCATAAGGTTTCATTAATATACACAGGCACACATTTAGACATAGGCATATCCATCCATGTG
Organism: Lasiurus cinereus; assembly: GCA_011751065.1. Taxonomy (NCBI): domain Eukaryota; kingdom Metazoa; phylum Chordata; class Mammalia; order Chiroptera; family Vespertilionidae; genus Lasiurus; species Lasiurus cinereus. Next base: position 11,441,480 of record JAAGEH010000135.1, on the reverse strand, counting down.
CATGTGCTTGTTTGTGCCTGAATGGCTATTTCATGCATGATGAGCTGAGCTCTCTGTCATGGAAACCTTTGTATCCAGTAGTTTTGAGTCATCAAATGTGGAAGAACATACTTCTCACTGAGCACAACCTATCTTTCTAAGCTGCAACCTCTTGAGTATTTTCTCTCTAATCTTCTTCATCTTGACACTATAGAAAATAGGGTTGATCAATGGAGGAAGCAGGAAGTGGACATAGGAGAGAAGAGTATGGGCAGGCTGAGGGACTGGCATCCTAAGATGGTCAATGAGTGCCAGGAGGATCATGGGCACATAGAAGAGAAGCACAGCAGAGAGGTGGGCAGCACAGATTTGACCAGCCTTCCTGAGATCCTCACTTGATCCCAAATCCTGCAATATCCTGCCAATTAGGCCATAGGAGAAGAAAATAAGGAGTGGGTCTAATCCCATGGCTGATAGGACCACGAAGAAGCTGTAGACTGTACCCCAAGCTCCTGGACAGGCCAATCAGGCTATATCTGGGTGCAAGCAACATGAATGAGTCAGAACCTGTGGGTGGCAGTAGGGGATGTTGGCCAGGAGAAATGGCAAGGGCAGATGGAGACCCAGGCATCGTAAAACAATGGTGAGGCCAATCTTCCTGACAACATCATTGGTGAGAAGTGTTGGGTAGTGAAGAGGGTGGCAGATGGCCAGTGCCTGATCAAAGGCCATGGAGAGTAAGACAGAGGACTCCATGATAGAAAATACATGGACAAAGAACATCTGCAGGAGGCAGGCTGAGGCAGGAACAGCATGGGCATCAGCAAAAGCAAGACCCAACAAGGTGGGCATCAGGGCTGTGGACAAGCCAACATCAGATACACTAAGTAGGAAGAGGAAGAAGTACATTGGATGGTATAAGGTGGGCTCCATGGCAATGATCCAGAGGATAGTACTGTTGCCCAGAACAGAGAGAAGGTAGACGGTGATGAGAGGTGCCGTCCACCAGCAGGGTATAGCTGATAGGCCTGGCATGCCCACCAGCAGGAAGGTGAGGGTATTGAAGTGCTGCTGTTGGGGGCTACCTCAGGGGGGAATGTTGACATCGTTCAGGACTCCACTTTGAACTCTGGAACCTGAAAACTGATTAGAAAGATTTTCTTAATCTTATGACATGTTTGCATGATCTTTCTAAAAGAGCCTTTCTTTGATCCCTGCCTTAATAGCAAATACCTGGAAGAAGGTTCACACTCTATTCCTTCCAATCCCAGGCCATCTGACTTCTGTGCTGCCTAAACACACTCCCATTTCAGTTCACTTGAACAGTTCTCACAAGTTCACCAATTAACCCTTTATTACTAAATCAAATAGTTTTCCTAAAATAATTTATATCTCAACAAACTTTAATTTTTGTGAATCCACTTTCTGTCTTTCTTTCTTTTAAATTTTACCTCCCAAAATTTAACTTAATTCACCCTGCTGTGTCCCATTCAATTTATACATTACATTGATATTTTTGAGAGATCTTTATTTGGTTCTTCTTTTTACTTAGTGGTGTATCTACTCTCGTGACTTCAAATAAATTCCTAAACTGGTGAATTATGAATATATATCACAGATTATTCTACAGTGGTACCTCGAGATACGAGTTTAATTCATTCCGTAACCTTGAGGTGTGGGAAACTATGAGACGCTTGAATCGAGGTAAACTGGTGGGTTGTGTGCAGCCAGCCGATCCATGCGATTACTCGTATCTCAACTGTTGCTCGTATTTCAAAGCAAAAATCGCTTGCTCGACAGCTCGTATCTCAAAAAGCTCGTATGTTAGGGCACTCGTATCTCGAAGTACCACTGTATATGTATGTCATCCTAGAAATGACTACATGGATATTCTATGTATTTTAAATTAAAATAATTCAAAACAGATCTCAACAGATGCATTTTGAAACCTTTTCCAGCTTCCTTAGTTAGGAAGCAGTAGTGGGAGAATTACAAAAATGATGGAAGGAAAAAAAAAAAAGAAATATGTGTTGGTTTCCTGAATCAGGAGATGGCATTACTACTCACCAATTTCCCAAAATAGAAGTCTCATGATAAAAACTCAAAAAAAAAAAAAAAAAAGGAATGTCCTCAACTTGATAAAGGATATCTAGGAATAAAATTAACATTATACTTGACTGCAAGATTTAGAATGATAAAAACTTATCTGCTTTTTGGTCACTTTAAAAAGTATTTTTATTAATTTTTAGATAAAGAGGAAGGAAGAGGGATAAGGACATGGAAACATCAATGAAAGATAAAATTCAAAGATGACTTCGGCCTTACTCATACTACTTTATTTTTTTTTATCAGAAAGCTGTATTCTTATAGCAAATGAATAACTATCAATTATTCAAACTCATACATGCATTAAAAAATACAGAAATATGCAAATGCTCATTCTCTAAGTTAGAAGCACCTCTGAGTATATATTGACATGTATGCATGTCCTCAGATGAATAAACACATGGAAATAAAAGCACCCATATGTGTACATATGTTGTTATTATGTGTCTACTTTTTTCCACAATTCTTTTTTTTAATTTTTAATTAATTTTTATTAATTTTTTATTCATATCTCCCCATTCCCCCCCTCCCTCTCAGGCATAACCCGACCCCCCAGTGTCTGTGATCATTGGTTATGCTTATATGCATGCATACAAGTCCTTTGATTGATCACTTATCTACCTCACCTAACTTTAATCTTTCTGCTGTAATTTCACAGTCTGTTTGATGCTTTATGATTTTTGTCCTCCTGAGAATTATCAGTCTACTCCCTTTCTGTGCTCCTGATTCTATTATATTCACCAGTTTATTCAGTTGATCAAATTTTTAATTCACTTAATTTTTAGATTCACTTGTTGATAGATATGTATTTGTTGTTCATAATTTTTTGTCTTTTACCTTTTTCTTCTTCCTCTTCTAAAAGGGTACCTTTCAGCATTTCATATAATACTGGTTTGGAGTTGATGAACTCCTTTAGCTTTTTCTTCTCTGTGAAGGTCTTTATCTGCCCTTCAATTCTGAATGATAGCTTTGCTGGATAGATTATTCTTGGTTGTAGGTTCTTGCTGTTCATCACGTTGAATATTTCTTGCCACTCCCGTCTGGCCTGCATCATTTCTGTTGAGAAATCAGCTGACAGTCGTATGGGTGCTCCCTTGTAGGTGATGAACTGTTTTTCTCTTGCTGCTTTTAATAGTCTCTCTTTGTCTTTTGCTCTTGGTATTTTAATTATGATGTGTCTTGGTGTGGTCCTCTTGGATTCCTTTTATTTGGGGTTCTGTGTGCTTCTTGGACTTGTCTATTTCTTTTACCAGATGTGGGAAGTTTTCAGTCATTATTTCTTTAAATAGGTTTTCAGTAACTTGCTCTCTCTCTTCTTCTGGCACCCCCACACTTCTGATGTTGGTACGCTTGAAGCTGTCCCAGAGGCTCCTAACATTATCTTCACATTTTTAGATTCTTTTCTCTTCTTGCTTTTCCAGTTGAATGTTTTCTGCTTCTTTATATTTCAAATTTTTGACTTGATCTTTGCCTTTCTCTAGTCTCCTGTTAGGACTCTGTATAATAGTTTTTATTTCAGTCAGTGTATGTTTAATTTCTAGTTGGTCTTTTTTCATCTTTAGTTGGACCTTTTCCATCTCTAGTTGGTCCTTTTTCATCTCCTCTTGGGTCTCACTAAATTTACCCATCTTTTCTAGCATATTCTTGAAAAACCTTATAAGCGTGGTTTGAACTCTATATCCAGTCGTTTTTTCCCCTCCATTTCTTTTGTTTGTAATCCCTTCCCTTGTCTCGGCATTTTCACTATGCTGGGGAAACTTCTGTATTGAATTCAGCTTTATGATACCAGACATGCAAGGCCGCAGAAGCCTCTGTTGAGCTTGGGAGGGGTGGAGTCTCAGGGCTTAAGGGACCGCCTTGCCTTCCAGTCGGCCCCGCCCTCCACGGCCCCTGAGTTTCACATGACTGGGTAATGGCTGGAGCGGTCCTTGTGCGCACCCCCACAGCGCCTCTAACCGCTGCCTTTCCGGCTCCCCTGCGCACCAGGACCACATGAGTCTAGGTCTCCAGGGTTTCGTCTGAAACAGGGGTTTAGTGAAGTCAGAAGTGGCACAGTTGGGAGGGTCTGTCTCCCGCCCACTCGCGAAAGCCAGCGGCACAATCAGCAGTCTGTCCTGCGCGAAGTGCCCTGCGCACCACCAGGCCTTTGATTTTCGCGACTCCCCTAAATTTCCGTGCACTTCTCCCTTTTCACAGTCCAAACTCCCCCCGTATAAGTTTCGGCTGGATCTGGGGTTTAGTGTCGTAGGATAAGGGGTTCAATGCCTTTGAGAGTCTCCGTTTCCCTCCCACCAGAGAAAGCCAGCCAGGTACTCCAGCACCCGCTCTCTCCGCGTCTCCGTACCTCAGCTTTTTGCAGCTCCTCTGGGTCTCTGTGTGCCCCTCTCTTTCCGTCTAGTTGTAGAACTTCCACTCAGCCAGCTTTCCTGTGGTTCTGGATGATGTCCGTTCTGTCTTTTAGTTGTAGTTTTGAAATTGTTGTGCGAGGCAGCAGTGTGGGTGTTTACCTATGCCGACATCTTGGATTCCTTTCCACAATTCTTGAGTGAAAAATGGTCTTATCCAACCTTTTGCCACCTCACACAATGATAGTCAGGAAAATTTAAAGATTCAATAATTGTTTCAAAAGACATGTATGCAGCCAATGAGTATCTTATCTCTTCACATACACAGACATGTTTATCATATGTTCACAAACATCACTTCAATGCTCAACACCTATATATAAGTCTATACACATCAGAAATGCAGGGGATTTTATACATCTCTCAGTCATATCTCACATCACTCAGTTAAGCCATTCTTATTGCCCTTTAAATATCTAATGTTTCTACAAAGAAAGAAAGCTTCTTTTTTCTCAAACTGAAATCTTCATTTCTATAGATTTAATTCTATGACAAAACCAAAAGTTGGGACATTCTCACTGAACGATATTTATAAATACTGAATAATGTTTGCTAGGAGAGGAGAAAAGTTTTATATATTATCAGATTAGTTCCCTGACATCTGAAAGACAAATGGCTAAGGTTACTAAAGTGGTGGAAAAATAGGATATTTGATTATAGGGGAGATCTGTCATGGAGAGATCTTGCAACCACATAGAAATGACAGAATATTATGAATAAATTTGCTCACTTTACATTTGGGTCCAGACCTGCTATTTGGCCTTCACCACAATCTTCCCTGCTATGTACCAGACCAGCACTGAAGAGTGTGTGTCAGATAAGGTCTTTGGTTCGAGATAAATGCTGCAGAATTAAAATGGCTTCAAGAAGTGGCCAATGTGAGAGGATTTATAGCATAAGCCAGAGTAGAAAGAAATGGCTAAAAAAGTGGATGTATCTCCAAGACAGTGATTGCTCCTCCACATCTTGAGAGATCCCCCATTTGTCTCCACATTAATCCTGTCTGTACTATGAGAGATATCTTCAGTGCTGAGTACCAGAAAATCTGCTGGAGACAGGTGGTGTGATCCATGGATAAATACCTAACAAAGTACGAGATCAAATCAGTTACATTATAAAAATGGATATGGTAAGAGACCTGTGTATGCAGGAAGAATTTAAAAAACACCCATCATAGCATGTGGGTGGAAAAATAAAATATTCTAGGGAAGGGAAATGATTAGAAGTTACAGGGTCCAATTTTAGAAACCAACTTCCCCCATTCTGAGTCTCAGATCCTCATGGATAGTTTAAATTTAAGGCAATGATCAGTTTTGCTGCTCAGTATATTCAAATTCTTTCTCACGCTGCGTCTTTACTGGGGATTTAGCCTCTGAATAAATGAGGGGCAAGGACCCCAGCAGATTATCTTTGGGTTTAGGTAAGTAGAAAGCCAGCCCATACATACGGTATAGAAGATTCCACCACTGAATTTTTCAAGGTCCCCCAGGTTCCACCATTTTGACCTCCAGTAAACGTAGAAATGCACTATAGAATTTTAACATTCTTCAGTGATACGTTTGTCAGCAAAGTCTATTCCATGTGACTTCTTAAAGTATAATTTTTAAATTAAAATTATTAGAGTGACATTGGTTAATAGAATTATATAGACTTAAAGTGCACATCATTTATATGCTACATTGTGTTCATCACCTAAAGTCAAGTCTCCTTCTGTCACTATATATTTGACTCTATGTTAAATTTCAAATAGTGCATGCTTGGTCATAAACCTTGCCTTTCTATTTGCAGTTATCTCTCTGCCTTCTCTCCATTTTCCATTTCAGGAAACAACTTATCTTTATTAGACCTCAAGATGTTACCATCTTCCATAGGTCTTCTAATATTTTACTCCTTTCAAATGAATCACTCCATTTTCTACCTCTATTCATTTCTCTATCATAAACTTGCACACTTATACCTTTGCCCAAATCATCCTACTACTCTAAGCTATTAGAAGACAAACACTATCTCTTACATTTTTCATTTCTATAATGAGAACATCTTTCCATTAAACATGAAATAAGTTTATTGAATTTTATGAGTTGTTTTAAAGAGTATGCCTTTTTAAAATTTTCATTTTGGAATGTAAAGCTATTTTTAATTAAAGTATAGTTGATATACAATATTATATTAGTTTCAATGTATAACATAGTGATTTGACATTTATATACCTTATGATGTGATCATCATGAGAAGTCTAGTGACCATCTGTCACTGTACAGTTATTGCGATATTGTTGACTGTATTTCCTATGCTGTACTTTACATCCCTGAAATTTATTTATAAGTTTGTATATCTTAGTCCCCTTACCTTTTGCCCATCCTTCCACCATTCAACTCTCTGGCCACTATCAATTTACTTTTTTGTGTCTATAATCTGTTTTATTTGTTCACTTGTTTAGTTTTTTAGGGGGAAAAGAGTCCAAATAAAAAAATGTTTTTCACTGCCCAGATTCTGAGCCCCAGGGTTCCTTGCCTTCTACACAGAGCCCTATGATTTTCCATTCTCTCCAATTGCTCCTTCCCAATTCCCAAACCACAATGAACTTTCCCACTCTTTTTTGAATGAAATAACTTTCTAAGAAAAAATAATTTTTCCAATCTCCTTTTTGTTCTTCCAAACTAAGAAATAGTAAATTCTACACTAATCCCCCTTTTTTTTCTCTCTCTCTTATTTCATCTCCCCACACTCTAACCTCTCCCCATTGATTGTATCAGTCTCACCTGGAGTCTGATTGTCCTTTCCACCTGCTATTCCCTTTGTGCAGTTCACTCACCACATTCTGTTCTCCCTGCAACCCTCACAGTGGCATTCTAGGGGATTGCCTTCAGTGTATTCTTTATGCTACTTTTGTTGTATCCCATCTAGGGGAGAAAAAAAGGAGATTGGAAAACAAGAAAGGTGAGCACAGGTGTCTAGCCTCTTGTTGCCAGCACCCCAGGGGGAGCTTCAGTGAGAATGCTGTGGTTAGTTAAGGGCCTGCTGTTCTGCCCAGAAAAAGCACCATGATAACCTTTGGACTGCAGCAAGAAAGAATGAATCCTCCCACCCTCAGGATCGAGCCTTGCTCTCGTTGTCCCTGAAGCAAGTCCTCTTCTACTCCACACTAATCCTGAGCTCAAAGGTCTAATAGGTCCCGAGGTCCTCTCTTGTCTGGGCCTGTCTGCCCTTTGGCAATTATCACAGTTTATCCCCAGCCTTTTCTTTTTTTTTTTTTAGAGAACATATTATGAACCCCAGACAGTACCCAAAACTCAGTCCACAGGACACCTTCTGGTTTTGTTGCTTGTCTTTGTTTTGACTAATTGTCATTAGCACAGTGGAGTGCCACATGGTACTAATAGCGAGGATCACAGATTCTATCTCAGCAGAGATCACTTAGTCACTTTGCTTTGCATCCTTAGACTAAGGCCTGAATCATTTCAAAGATTACTTAGGATGTAGAATGACCTCTTTTCCTGTTAGGGTTTGATCCCCATTCCTGGCACACGAACACTGCTAAATAAAATCAGCTCTGTCTGAAGTTCAATAGCTTGACTGATGGGAACCTCTTACTCCACTGGCCCAGTTATTTTGACTCACTCTTTTTTCCTCTGTGGTCCTTGTACTTGCATTTTCATATTTCCCTAACATTTCTTACTCTTTATAGATGCCCTGCTTTCTGGTGAATCAAGTATCATTGGACACTGCCACTCCCCACCCCAACTTGTGGCTTTTCCTTCACACCCTGGACTTAATCAATCTGGGCATTTATTGTGAGCCATCCACTGCTCCTCCCCTCCCCAAGACCTTTCAAGGGTTCTTTTGTTTCTGTAATCCCTGAAGCAGAGCTTGGTAACCAGATCCCAGCCCATGGGTTTATCCTGGCTCATCCCTGTCACTTCTGCTTGCCTTCAGAAGACGGTTGGTTCATTAATATCTCTGTGTCCTGGGAATAGGTAAACTTCTTCTGACTCAAGTTACTGCATCTTTCTTCTCACTTTCTTCCAGACAACTCCAACAGGTGTGATCTATTGGACCTGGAAGCTGCCCTCAAACTCTCCTGCTCAAATTTAACACCATGGAGAATGGAACTGAGAATATTCATTAAGCCTGGCTTAGCTCCCCAGAACACTCACAACCCTATATACAGGCCTCTGTTAGCTCTCTTGTTTAGTTCAATGTACTTTACATCCCTGAAACTTATTTATATTTTCATCAACCTAGGATCCAGAGCTATCTTTACTCTGAACTCTGAACTATAAAAAGGGTCATTTCTATCTGTACTCTGCTCTCTGTGATGATTAGGATAGTCATTATTAATGTGTTACATGAATCTGGCCTAATAAGTTTGAAGGAGGGACAGAATTAAAACATCCCTGGCTCCCCAACAGGTTTGGCTCATTGGATAGAGCATCGGCCTGCAGATTAGGGGGGTCCTAGATTCGATTCCAGTCAAGGGCGTGTACCTTGGTTGTGGGCATATCTCCAGTGGGGAGTGTGCAGGAGGCAGCTGATCGGTATTTCTCTCTCATCAGTGTTTCTAACTCTCTATCTCACTCCCTTCCTCTCTGTAAAAAATCAATAAAATATATTTAAAAAAAGAAATAAAACATCCCTGGCTTCTTCCTTTTTCAGTCATTTGATATTATTTATGATGATCCAGCTTTCAGATTTAGATTAGCTAGTTAAAACTTTTCACTTTGTCACGTTCTAGCTGTAAGGCTATGGACAAGTTACTTTACATCTCTAAGCTTCAATTTCCTCACAGTGAAGGGAGTTTGCATGTGAAGTTTGTGAAGTGTCCAGGACAATGCCTAATTCCTATTATTACTGTATATGCCAATAAATTTTGGTTCTCTAATCTCCCTCTTTGTTTAAAATGGCTTTCTCCCAGCAGATAATTTCTGAGCACCTGCTATATACCAGGTATTAGTCTAGGCCAGTGGTCAGCAAACTCATTAGCCAACAGAGCCAAATATTAACAGTGCAACAATTGAAATTTCTTTTGAGAACCAAATTTTTTAAACTTAAACTTCTAACTCCACTTCTTTAAAATGGACATTCTCCCAGGCTGCGGTATTTTGTGGAAGAGCCACACTCAAGGATCCAAAGAGCCGCATGTAGCTCATGAGCCGCAATTTGCTGACCACTGGTCTAGGTAGGCTACAGTAATCAACAAGGGAAGTAAGATCCCTTCTTTTATGGATCTTACCATCCAACAGGGAGTGATAAATAGTGAATGAGTAAACAATGTGACAATTCCAAATGACTTTATATAGGGTTTAGGAAATAAGCAGAAAATGGTCATGGGATAGTAAGTGGAGAGTGATTGAAAACTATAAAAAAGTTGACATTTCTGAAGGTGATATTTAAGCTGACATCTAAATATGGAAAAGGAACTAGTGTGTGGCAATGTGGTTGAAATGTGTTCCAGGCAAGTTCTCAGGCAATGAGGCAACAGATGCTGGCTCATGGTTGGCCATCACAACAGTGGTGGTGGGAATCTTCGCAGCAGTACTCAGAATGTCTGACTGATGGCTTAGGCCCACTTCCTGCGGGGATTGTTCCTAAGCCATCAGTTGGACATCCCCTGAGGGATCCTGGACTATGAGAGAGTTCAGGCCAAGCTGAGGGGCCCTCCCTCTCCCAGGGGCCTCTAGTATACATATAAAAATTTCTACAGAATGCTTATATCAGCTTATTAACAAAAGTCCCTGCAACAGGCAAATGAATAAATGGAATATCATCTATATCCATATAATGGATATCTATACAATAGAATACTTTATTAATAACACAAATAATTCTCAACTGTATTATGTTAAATGGAAGAATTTAGGGTAAACGACGGTAGGCTGTATAATGAACCAAAATTCTAAGGTCAGACAACAGATGGGTAGCTAGCTGTAAAGGCTTCTGGTGGGTAGAGGGGTTGACTACAAAGGGATAGCAGGAAGGAATATTTTGGGGTTGATAGAACTCTCCTGTATTTGGACTAGGTTTGTGGTTTGTCAAAAGTCATAGAGTTGTTCTACAAAAAGTGAATTTCAGTACATATAAATTTAAAAAGTATTTTTAAAATATAAATTCTCATAAGACCACTTAGCATTTTAATGTAAAATTTACCTTTCAAGGCACATCCCTCTTTTCTTAAATCCTTTGTGTTTCTCCCATTTTTCTCATTACGTATTACTAGCTTGTTTTCTGTTTATTTATTTTTTTCCCTTCTGTCCTTAATTATTGGCATTTGGATTGAAGCATCTGTGACAAATTCTAGTAATACAGTTTTTCAAATGCCTTAGAAATGTATGAAGAATGAATACATAAAAATAATATGTATTAAGAGAAGTATTTACTTTCATTAATACTAAAAATTAACTTAGTGTTATAAAACTGCCTAAGGATAGACAAGTTATATTATATAGTCTTACATATTATTTGCAATTGTTATCAACTATTCATAATTATGTTTTTTAATTAGGCTTTCATACAAAATCAAATTATGTGGCAATAAGATTATTTAAGATGATGTAATAAGACATCTGTCTAATTCAGGTTTGTTTAGTGCCAAATGTTATTAGAGTAATATTTCCTAAAGAAAGTGACAAGAAAAAAGAGAAATCTCATTTTCACAGTTAAAAGAAAGAAGAAAAAGAAATAAACAAGAATAAGTAAAGCAATTTATTTTTATGTGAATAAAAATTTAGGATGTTATTAAGAAGTCCACACAATAAGTAGAGAATCTAGGTTTGTATAGCATTACTAGAAAAAATATATATTAGAAATATTTAAGAGGTAAAACCTTAGGATTTGTTATTAATTATTTATCTATTTAATTAGTTAGTTAATACTCACCAAGGTTATTTTTTCCATTGATTTTTAGAGAGTGAAAGGGTAGGAGGGAGATAGAGAGAGAGAAATATTGATGTGAGAAAGACACATCAATTGGTTGCCTTCCACTCATGCCCCAATCAGGCTGGGGATTGAGCCTGCATCCCAGGTATATGCCCTTGACTGGGCATTGAACCTGAGACCTTTTGGTGTGCTGACACTCTACCACTGAGCACACAGGGCAGGCCAGAGCAACATTATTTATTTAATGACATATTTTCCTATTTTACATGTCTAGATAGATTGATTTATCAATGAGATATAAAAATTATCAAGATAACGGTTACAACATATAAAAGAAAGCATAAACATTCTTTTTAAAGTTATGAATTTATTGATTTTGATAAATATGTGTGATACAGAGGTGAAGATATTAGCTACCAAGCAGATACATATAACTGTCTAAAACTCAATACAAGAATCAAGATCAGAAATGTTGATTTGAAATGAATCTCCTTATATTTGTAGAAGAATAATAGGTAATTTCAATTGCTAGGGGAGAAAGTGAAATGAGAAAAGCAAATTGTTAAATAGAAGAGGGAGTCAAAGACATGGGGAATGGAGTTGGATTATACTGAACCTGGGAAGAGGCAATTTACTTATTCTGGGAATGTGAAAATGGATGTGGATTTATGTAAAGAAGGAATTGAAAGAGGTTGATATTAAGAAAGATTGGATCAAATTATCACAATTTTCTGAGTGAGTAGGGAAAAAGTTTTTCTATAGAACATGATGGGGAAGATGGAATGGGAATGGGGATCACAAATGTGAATATTTGAAATTGCTTTAGATAGGAATAGGATTAGTATAAAATTAAGAAAAATTAAAATAATTAATAAAGATAAATTCTCTAAATTTGGAGAATCATGCAATCTGAACTATTCAAAATCAGTATTCTTTATTCATTTTCAACTTTGAAGATGTTAAAATAATAAAAAAAGAGATGGTATCATTTGTTTAGTTTTATATTTGTGCTAGCAGTATATGACAGAAAATAAAAAGAAATCAGAATCCATGTGAGATACAAATGATCAACCAGTTTAAGTAAAAACCAAGAACAAAAACTTACTAGATTAATAATAAAAACTGAAAAATGCAGTGAGACAGCAGGAAAAATTTATTCATTAGGGAATCATCTTAACTTTAGAATTCATGGGAAAATGAAACGGGAAATCATGGAGTCTTTTTTTCCCCCCTAGGGATGGATATTTTTGTTTATTAGTTTTGCTGTGTTTTGAGACAAATAAAGGGAGCTATTGTTTATTTTAGGGAGTGGAAAGAGTGAAGTGGCTAAGATGGCCTTGAGAAACTGTGATTGAGCACTAATCAGCCTCTGGAAGCCTGCCTCCCTCAAACCTCCCTTTTTCTATAGCCTCCTCAATACTACCTCATTTCCTAGATGTGAGAAACTTGGAGGTAATTTGACAGCCCTAGAGAGACTCCTGCTCAACCCTGGAGCCACAGAGAATAAGCTTCTTCATAGACCTGTGAAAGTCTCCATGGAATGATTTGGGGAGGGGTTTTGGAACAGCTCAGAAAATAAAATTCCCCATGTGGAAGGTGGCAATGGTTTTGCCAAGAGGAACTTCTGATTTTTAAAAAATCCTCTTCCAGCTGAAGATACTCTTAGAAACCAAGTAAGTTTTAGGGCAAAATCAAAGGATAAGGTTGGTCTGTCAAAATAGTATTGTCAAATATCACTGAAATTTCTAATTGTTCCTCAACAATTTCTTTCCCTTTCCCTTATCTCTTATTTCTCATTTGTTCCCACTCCCTAACACTCCATGTTCTTGTATTCTTTCTCAATCATATGTGCTTTAAGGGAAAGATGTGAAAACAAATTCTTTAACCTCATGATGAGTAGGTCACTTTTTTAGAAGAGATGATATCTGTTTTTCTTTAGTGAATGCATTGCTTTAGAAATTAGGGAACTGCCATTCACTTGAACTAACTAATGTTGGAAGAAGGTAAGTGTCAACTATAGAATACTGCATATTGGTTAGACATTGGACTTTAAAAATTCATTTCATGTAGAATGATTGCACTTGGAGAATTTCCTGTTGAGAAGCTAAACTACCTCTACCACCAGGTGAGGAGTGGTTATTACAATTAATCTCTAGATCAGGAGGGTTTTCCCGTTTCCTCAGGTCCTCCCTGTCTATCATATATCCTGGCCTGAAGCATTAATCAGAAAATTTTATTTTAAGACCAGTCCCTTATTCTATTAATCACAAATACCCTAGAATGCCCAGAAACCTGGAAGTTCCCATACTACTTATAGCAAATGGAACTCTCTTTGTTTGCTGCTATTCACACAATTGGGAAATTTTATTGTTCACCCGCTCTTTCAATTTAGGATCTATAATGAGATCATGTACCTTGTGGTAGTTACAAGATACAGATAGAAAACACAACAGTGTATTTCTCCATAAATGAGGCAGTATGGATGACAGAGGGTCAGGTCTAGATGAAACTTTTAAAGGAAGAACTTGGGATCTAAGAACCTAATTGTCAGGGGACATACTTGAACTCTAAGACACAGTGATTGTTCAGAATGGCATGTTACACTCTATTTGGGGGTCAGTATAGAGGCCCTAAAGTGGATCTGGAAGACATGTGCCTGTTGTTAGAATTAGAACAAAATCTAAAGACCCATATCAGGGAGTAAGAAATTTGCAAAGAATGGAGTTTTGACTTGGTCTTTTCTAACTGAACCCCCAAAGTCTTGTTATACTTAATTGCAATTTTTCTCAACAGGCTCTGTTTCACATACACCCCTCCCCACCTTCTCATCTATTTTGATACCAACGAGGTGTTTGACTATAGGAAAGTTATTTTCTTTTTTTATTAATATATTACATGTGTACATATCTTTCCCTCCCACTCCCATGCATGCCCTAACCTCCCAGTGTCTTGTGTCCATTGGTTATGCTTATATGCATGCATACAAGTCCTTCGGTTGATCTGGAAAGTTATTTTCTTTACCTAGGCTTCGATTTCTTTATTAGTAAAACGTGAAATGGGTCAACTTTTACTTCTGCTATTTGTTGGATTCTGGTTTTCTCTTATTATTCTTTTTCTCCCATTCCCTCTCCTCATTCTATTTTCTCCTTCTCTCTTTCATTTATTTACCTTTTAAACTTTTCTCTCATTTCAGCTTTCTTATAATTATTTGAAAAACTTAAATATTTTTTTTCACAAACCATCAAAATACACAAAGACAACAATTTAGTGGGAGAACAGAAAAATGTATGCTGATAATCTAATGGTCCATATATTTGTACTACTGTTTTTCATAACAGCAATGGAAAGATATGCATATTTTGTAGAAAAGGGGAAAATATACTAAGGTTAAAAAATGGCTAAGATCTGAATCAGAATATCTGATTTCAAAAATAGTTCTAATATGTTTTTTGATGCATCATGAACAGGGCCATCCAGAAGTGTATACATTCCTGGGGTTGAGACAACTCAATATTTGTAGAGCAGAAGATAGATTATTAAAAAGTTAAAAGAGCCACAAAATTAAATATTATTCTTGTTGATAGAAGAGAATCTATCGATTTTTACTTCTACTAACTGCAAATAATTCTGACCAAAAAATCCAAAACAGAAAAACAAAACAAAAGATAAAAAGAGAAACAAAATTAAACCCATTATTATGCTAAGAACATAGGAAGAAAACTTTTTATTCCAAGTAATCATAATTAAAAATACATATTTTGTTTTCCAAGGTTTTTGCATTTCTAATCCTCACATGGTCCCTGTAAGGTATTAGTATTGTCCAGATTACATTTGTAAGTCTATCCTGAGGAGCAGGGGCAACTGGAATCTGATTTTTTAAATGTGTGGGTCTACATGGCCTCTTAGTCTATTTGATTCCAATCAATTGTTGAAGGCAATTGATGAGTGTCTGAAGGTTGAGAGCTTATCAAAGAGAGTCTACTTTGTCTCTGATTGGCATTCATGTTTAAAATTGACCCCATTAGGCAGCCTTTTAGAATAAATATAGTTATTGATTCTGACAACATGAGCATTCTTCCAGATCCCTATTAAGACCTCTACACTGATATCAATCAGAGTGTAACATGCTATTCTGAATGGTTGGTCACTGTGCCTTAGCAATAGTATTGTCAAATGATCCTGGTTAAAAAAAAAATAAAAAGGCTTCAGGTAAGCTCTGGAAATCTCACTTTTTATTTTTTGAAAAATAAAGTTACTTTATTTTTTTAAAATATGTTTTTATTGATTTCAGAAAAGGAAGAGAGAGGGAGAGAGAGACAGAAACATCAATGATGAGAGAGAATCATTGATTTGGTTGCCTTCTGCATGCCCCACACTGGGGATCATAACCGGCATGTGCCCCAACTGGGAATCAAACTGTGATCTCCTGGTTCATAGGTCAACACTCAACCACTGAGTCATACTGGCTGGGCTAAAGTTACTTTAAAAAGAGAATTTTTTTCCTATGTATAATTTGCTCTTTCCTTTCCTAAAATTTTAACAGATTAAAGATGACAAAAAATTTTATTTGCTATAATTAGAAATGGCTGTATGAGGTTCCTGGGATGAGAATGATTCTGAGGCCACATTCAGGCTCAGGGTAAATGAAGGAGAGTTATGCTAAAATAGAAGCATAGACATATGCACTAAGCATTTTTAATCCTGTTCTACATACAAGATTCATTTCCTTCATGAGTGTGATGAGTGGGAATGGAATCCTTTAGGGGAGCAAGTAATTCGTATTTTATATTGATTTTGTCTTAGTTATTGTGTACTTAGTTTTCTCAACAGGATATACTTTGTAGTAGTAATTTTAGGGATTGAGTTCTCTCTTAAACTATCCCTGCCCCATGTAAAAATAAAATGGTTCTATTTTCAGGGAAGTCAGATTCTAATATCTTAATCTCCGTGGCTGTATTTTCAGGAATCCATCCATCAAGATCAAGCTCCCTTCTCACGCCTATGTCACATTGGCTTCATGGCAAATGATAGCTATTCCCACTTCCAACACCTTTATTTTGTCTTAACTGGAATTCCAGGGATTGAACAAAAGTACTACTGGATGGCTTTCCCACTGGGTGCTATATATGTCATTGCCCTCTCTGGCAATGGCATCATCATCTCTACTATCAAGTCTGAATTGTCCCTACATATCCCCATGTACTATTTTCTGTATATGCTGGCATTGGCAGACATGGGACTTGCCCTTTGTACGTTGCCCTCTATGCTAGGCATATTCTGGTTTAACTACAAGTTTATTGCCTTTGATGCCTGCCTTGTTCAGATGTACTTCATCCACACCTTCTCAGCCATTGAGTCTGGTGTGCTGGTGGCCATGGCCTTTGATCGGGTGGTGGCAATCTGGAAACCCCTGAGGTACAGCACCATTCTAACCAATAGCGTGGTCCGCAAAACAGGGGTGGTCATCTTGATAAGGGCAGTCTGTGTGGTCTTCCCTGTGCCTTTTCTTATCAAGCGACTCCCCTTCTACAACTCCAACATCCTGTCCCACTCCTTCTGCCTCCATCAAGATGTCATGCGCCTTGCCTGTGCCAGCACCCATGTCAACAGTCTCTATGGCCTCATTGCTGTCATCTTCACCAAGGGCTCTGACTCCCTCTCTATCCTCCTCTCCTATGTGTTCATACTCCAAACAGTAATGACCATTGCCTCAGGAGAAGGGCGGCTGAAAGCACTCAACACCTGTGTTTCACACATCTGTGCTGTACTCATCTTCTATGTGCCACTTATTGGGGTGTCTGTCATTCATCGTTTTGGAAAGCACCTTTCACCACTAACTCATGCCCTCATGGCTAATGCCTACCTTCTTGTACCCCCTATGCTGAATCCAATAGTCTATACTGTGAAGACCAAGGAAATAAGAAGGAAGATCACCCGAGTATTTGTTAAAACCAAGATTACTTCAGAGAGTTAAGGTCTGCTGATTTGAGAGAGAAAGAATCTATTATTTGAAAACTCAGTAATGACTGACAAATAAAGGTTTACTTTTTTTACACTTCAGTGTGATTTAAATTGGGCCAAAGGAGATTTCCCTGATCTCGGAGCATATTTTCTTATTCCTATGCCAATCTGTCTTTTGCTCAGTATAGAAAGAGTAGAATCTATAGGAACTGTCCAATATTCTGCCTTTAGCCCTGCATTTATGAGTTGACATCTAACAGCTGAAGGCAGAGAATATTATCAATTTCATTTTGTAAAAACACTTTGAACAGAAAGAGGCCATTAAGCTCATTAAATTGATTTATTTAACATTCTAAATCAAGGGTTACGAATGGTTTCTATTAGCTCAATAGGAAAGAAACAAACTATACTCATTAAATAATAAGAGAACACCTGGTGATGATACATTATTAAATAAGATATGAATCAGAAAAATGATCAAATTTTAAAATTAAGAATATAAATGTATACAATTAAGCAGGGGGAATATTGCATAATTGGGGATCAGAAGATTAAGAGTGAGTTTTAGCTCTTCTGTGGCTGACACTGGTTATTAATTCTCTTACATTCTCTTTGCTGCAGTTTTTAATTTTGAAAATGGAAATATACCTTGGTTTTTAGTGTTATAAAATTAAATTTAATCATGTAAATACAATTATTTGTAAACTTTGCAGTGTTGTGTACCCACAAGAAGTGTTCAAAAATATCAAATGTAAGAGTCCAAGAGAACAGGTAAAAGACAGTGTCAGTCTTTCCATGTTATCTCATTTGTTAATTATAGCATCTCTATAAGGGAGAGTGTTATGCGCTCTTTTCAAATGAAGATATCAAAGCACAAAGTAATATATTTTTTGTCTTAGGCTTATGTAGGCAGATTTCTTGGAGAATGATGGACATCATTTATATTGTGGGTAATAGATAAAATGGAATAGACAAAGTATAGGAGACACTTATAAGAGAAGTTTAAAAATCATTATAGATATTGATTGAAGGCAAACTATCTATATAAAGTAGAAGGAACAAAGGCACATGTGCACACTGAACTATTTGTATGTCTTTACATGGTCCAAGTGACTTTTTAAAAAAATATTTACTGTTTTGTTGTGAAAACTTAAGACAAAAGATTCTTTGTGACTTGAGTGGTGACTGCAATTATCTATTACTCAAATCAGTAGCTACTTTAGAAGTTTTCTAAGGCAGACTCTAACCTAGTTAAGATTAATTCAGTAAGACTATGCATACAAGAAATGAGAATTTCCATTTAAATACTGCAAAGAACTTATATACTTAATATACATAGCCCATGGACATGTGCAATAGAGTAGTGAAGACGGGTGAGTAGAGGCTGAGAAGAGGGGGTTAGAGTGGGGAGGGGGAAATGGGAGATATCTGTAATAATATCAATAATAAAATATATTAAAAAATAAATATTGCTTTTGGGTTCAAGAGGCCCTACTGACTTAATCTTAGATAGGTTCATAAAAATTATCTTTATTAAAAAAACATAAGCACATTGCAGACATGCAACAAAATCATAAAGTATAAAACACCATTTACATATTCTGGATGTTGTTGGGAGAGTTGAACTTTACCACTCCTGGAGCAGGGAACAGAACACAGGGTTACTCTTATTTTTAAGAGGTTAAGTCTCAATCTATTCTTTCAACATGGGAAAAGTTCCTTAGAAGCAGTGTAAAGTGACCAATATCTTCAGGAGACCAACAAGTCTCTTTAAGGACTTTCAATTCTTGGCTATTTTCACCCATATGTGATAACTGAAATTTAAGCTATGCCAAAATTTTCTAAATCACACTCTACCTTTTAGAGACAGAAATACCCTTCATAGCCATTGTCTTTGGTGTCTTAAGTATATAAAGGCTAACCTCAGAAACAAGTGTATTGGTGAAGGAGTAGGTAGGTTTCTCTATGTCCCTTTACTTCTTTAAAGATGAAGATGATGATAGCCACAGCAACAGCAATACTAGCAGTAGTAATAGCTGCAATACCATCTACTAAATAGCTATAATAACTGGTGTTTTAGACATGGTCTCAATAATCCCCAGAATTAACTCTAGGGTTGAATACAGGGTGGGACAAAAGTAGGTTTACAGCTGTGAGTATGTGAAACAGATTTTATTCTTTGTTAATCATTGATTATTTTTCATATGAGCAACTGAAGACCCATTTTGTCCCACACTGTATATTGAGGGTAAAGGCTATGGTGTCGTACACCTCTGGGTTTAAGTTCTAGTTGTGCCAGTTATTATCTATGTATTCTAGGCAATATATCTAATTTATTTAATACTAATTGTTCTAACCTACAAAACCTGGATTGGACTATTATTTATTTTATATAGTTATGGAGATTAAAGGAGTTAATGCATATATGGCTTAGTCCAGGGCCTGAAAGAAATAAGCATCGGATAAATATCAGTTGTATTATTATTATCATCATCATCAACATCATCATCATCATTATCATTATTATTCTAAATTGAAAAATACACACTGATGCACAAAATATTTATGTAGCTTGATCAAGTTCACATAGTGAGTGGGCACAGCCATAATTTAAAAAAAACCAATTTAAACTGATTTTTAGAGATAGAGGGAGTTAGTCTAGGGAGAGAGAAACATCATTGTGAGACTGAAACATCATATGCCCTGACTGAGAATTGAGCCAGCAATCTTTTGGTGCAGGGGACAAAGCCCAACCAACTGAGCCACACCCGTCAGAGCATACACAGCCACAATTTGAAAAACACATCATTACTCTAGCTTTGAGATTAATAAGCAAGGGACTTTAAATATTTGTAATTCATTCAAATAACTCAAGTTGAAGGAAGATTGAGTGATAAATATTTAATTTGTTAATTAGAAGGAGGTATGAGCCATGGAAAACACTGCTTTCATATAGCAATGGAAACAAAAGTCAGATTACAAGATTTAGAGAAGGTATTGCAAAGTGATGATGTGGAGTATATGTTCAATTGCCTATAAATAATTTATATATATATTTTTACTTTGCTACCCTATGGTCACATCAGAGAATGAGAGGATGATGGCATTAAAGGGCACTTTTAGCTAGTTGTCTCTGTTACCACCATTTGTCAATATTGGAAATATGCTTGGCTTTTATACTTAGTCTAGTGATAATTTTCAAATTTTTGGTTATGGATCTGTATAAGAAAATGAAAAAGACACTCCTTAATATATTTACATTCTATTTTAATCATTGAAAAAGTATATACAGTATTACTATACTACTATCTTATGTATATGGTAACACATTAAGAAAAATACATATTTTGAAGGATGGGATAAAATTAAATACAAATGAAATTTCCATTATTTTCCTTTCATAAGCAAATTGATAATGTGTTCTGTTTGAGATTCATGTTTTCCATTTAGATAGCATCAATATTAAGACCTTGGTTGATATTTGCATTCTGCACACACCAACAATTTTCAGTAATTTCCATAGAAAATGTAAACTCTTCAATTTACTTTGCTTCCCTTTTACTTTGATTGTAATAATTTTAGTTGATAAAGTTTTGCTGGAATCTCTAGTACACAGCAAAATAGATTTTATATTAGTCTTGCAAGTTTATTCTTAATCTGCCTCTCTGTCTAGTTTTATTTTAGCAAGATAAACCTCTTACTTAAAGATTCAACAAAATTTATTACCAGCTTATCTTTAATTAATCTGTAACTTAAAATCACAGGTTACTTCCATCTCTCTAGAATTTGTTTGCAACCCTAGGAAACTTTGATACATGAATCAAATTTCAATTCACAGGCTTTACAATCAACAGATCTAAATTTGAATCTAGTTCTGTTTCCAATCTAGTTAGAAACTGTATGTCTTAGAATAACTTACTTAACTACTCTAAATCTCATTTCCTCCATGTGTCAAATGTTGATAACATCTATTCTCAAAGATTGTTGGGAGATAATATGTAAAGGAAACTAGCATTATTAGTTATTATTAATCAATTAAATGTGATATTGTTATGTAATACCTACTTGACTTATAATTGTATATATATGTATTTCCTGGAAGAGAAAATGCCAGGACTGAGCAGAAAATTGGTGGGTCTAGAATAATGACTGAAATCCCATTGGTTTAAATGTATATTTATTGAATGAGTAAATAATCTCCCTACCAACTTGATTATGTAATGATTAATAAAATACTCAAAGCATATATTAGCATCAATACAAAGGAACATTGCATTTGATATACTCATCCCACACTGTGCACACTTCTTTCTTAAAGTTTTTCCTGGTGCTGAAAATTTTCATTTGTCCTCATTGAAGCCTAGCAATAATTTTACTTGATAAAGTTTTGCTGGATTCTCTAGTATACAGCAAACTAAATTTTACTAATGCTGAGAACATCCTGTAAGGTCAGAACATCTATCATTCTATTAAATATATAGCAGAAAATTAGAACTATTATAAATCTGTAAAGAAGTAATATCCCTTAAATGAAGAGGTATAAATTAAATAACCACAAGTGTGTCTGCTTCAACTTTATTATAGGCACTCTTTATCCAATCACACTAAAATATAAAAACACTCTGTAACAGTTTTCTTTGCTCTATTTCTATCTCAGAAATTTAACCCTTCAGCAGTGCTATAGGGCTTTTATCATTCTTTTAATGTAATTATTATTTAATTGATCATTAAAGAAACAATACTGAACATTATATGAATAAACATAAGCATTATCTGGATAAACAGGTGATAATTTATGTCATCACTGATGCTCATCTTCAGGTTCAAAGAAGAAATATTAAGATGTTGATTAAGTTAGATTTTGCATGTGATTTAGCAAAATACAGTATATACATTCCAAAATTGAGTGTATACAAACCAAGAATGACATGTATTGTATCTTTACCTACACAAGCCTTGCCCACCCTTTCATTTTACCAGATACTTATAATTTGACTGCATTGTAAATGTTGAAAATGCTACATATTCTGCATCTTCCATTTGATTTTATTACTCTAGATCTTATTCCTTCTTCTCTGGAACATGTGGATGATCCGACTTCGTATCTGCTTGGTCTTCACACTATAGATAATAGGGTTTAGTACGGGGGGCAGTAACAGATAGATATTGGCCATGAGCATGTGCACTACTGGTGATAAATGCTTCCCAAACCTGTGGGTCATGGTGATACCAATGAAGGGAATATAGAAGAGGAGCACAGCACAGATGTGAGAGAAGCAGGTGTTGAGGGCTTTGAGCCTTTCCGTTTTGGAAGCAATGCCCAGCACAGTCTTTAGGATGAAAATGTAAGAAAATAGAATGATGAGGGCATCCATCCCCAATGTGAAGATGGCTATGATGAGTCCGTATAGGCTGTTGATGCGGGTGCTGGCACAGGCTAGCCGCATTATATCTTGGTGGAGACAGTATGAATGAGATAAGATATTAGAATGGCAAAAGGGTAGCCGCTTTATAAGAAAGGGCACAGGGAAGACAACAAAGACTGCCCGGGTGAGGACAGCTATTCCCATCTTGCCAATGATGCTGTAGGTAAGGATGGAAGCGTAGTGTAATGGGTTGCAGATGGCCACAAATCTATCGAAGGCCATGGATACTAATACACCTGATTCTACTAGTCCAAATGCATGAATAAAGAACATCTGTGTGATGCATGCATCAAAGGGAATCTCATGGGAATGAAACCAGAAGATGCTGAGCATGGTAGGCAAGGTGGACATGGAGAGACTAACATCAGTCAGAGCCAAGATGGAGAGAAAGTAGTACATAGGCTCATGAAGACTCTGATCTACCTTGATGACAGCTAGGATGGTACCATTTCCCAGGAAAGTTAGTGTATAGAGAAATCCCAGGGGAAAGACCATCCATGGATTTTTATCTGGCATCCCTGGGATACCTATCAAAATAAAACTATGGTGATTGATAAATGATGCATTAGAGTTCATCATGGTGTTCTCATCCCGGGTGAGGCTGGACTCTCCCACTTTGCTCACAGCTCCTAAATAGAAAACAGTTTCATAAAAGAGGGACAGGTAAGTGGCTTTATGAATATACAAGTGGAACAGCAGAGGGGATATTTAAGCTAAAAACAGCATCTCAAAGATTTTTGTATCACTGTCTTCTTGCCTCATAGATAATCACAAGGGATGACTTCCCTTCCCTTGAATTTAATTTGTTCATTTGAAAAATGGAAATAAAATGAATCCTCTAGTATTTAGACAGTAAAGCATATGGATATCTCCTGTTTTTATAGCTCTTGGCAAAAAAGAAGTAGCAACAACCAAGGACTTAATACCATAGAGAATTTTGCTAAATATTAAAAAAATTACTGTTTATATTACCACACACACAGTTACACATATTCCATTGCCTTCACATATTCATGTCCACATGGATTTATGTGTGTGTTTGATGTGCATGTGTATACATATGTACATTCACATACATGCTCATATGTGTGCATATATTCTTCCACATGACTAGGTATATATTTCATTGTATTTTTAATGTCCTCCATTTGTAAATAGACACATTAGTGGATAAAACTGTTCAAAGTAACATTTAATATTCATAAATCTTAAACATTTTAAATTTTTCATTACCTCATTTTGAAGTTACAAGAAATAGAAAATAAAGGTTATTGACCCACAAACAACCATACATGAGATAAGAGAGTAACCACTGATAGGAATTAATATTTTTATATTTAAAACATACTTTTATTGATTTCAGTGAAGAAAGGAGAGGGAGAAAAAGAAATATCAATAATGAGAGAGAATCATTTATCTGCTGCATGCCCTCTACTGGGGATTGACCCCCAACCTGGACATGTACCCTTGATTGGAATCGAACTCAGGACCCTTCAGTCTTTAGGCCAATGCTCTATCCACTGAGCAAAATAGGCTATGGCAAAATTGTTATTTTGAGAGTCTCTTAATTCACCAGAAACTTGGGGCCATTTTTGAAGCCCCTTCTGTTATCAAATAGCATTTAACACTTTCAAACTTGTCTTTAAAACATATGAAATAATTATCTCCATTTTATATAGCCAATAAATAGTATTGCCCGCTTCTCTCAGGCTGATCATCCTCCTTCCAATAATTCTTCATTCTGTAGTCAGAATAAACTTTTAAAAATTATAATATAATTTACTCACCATAAACAAAAGCTCCTTTAAGGACTTCTATTATACTTAGAATAGAGTCACAAATCCTTATCTTAGCTATAAAGGTAAGTCAAGAGTCAGCCTTATCTGCCTCTGGAGCACCAACTCACACCCTTTCTCTCTGCTTTGGTCTCTTCAGTCCAGCCAAATATGTGGTGTTTAAGTTCCTGGATCTCACTAAAATACTTCCTGCCACAGGATTTCCACATATGTTCTCTGTTCCTTAGGCCTTTCTCCATCTTCTGTACAGTTTCTCTTTGCCTAATCAAAGTCTATCTGTCCTTCTCAACTAAGCCTTTTCCAAATGCCCACTGCTCTTTAAGACTCCTTAGTATACTGTTTTCACATTCTGGGCTTCTCTCCCCCCCACCCCGTTATCAATGTATACAGTTAATTAAACATTGCATAAGTATTTGTTTAATGTCTAGCTCTCCTACTAGAAGTTAAACTCCCTGAAAGAAAGGAATATTTATCAGCTCATCACCTAATAGACCATATGCTAAACATATATTAACTTTTCCATATGTGTTAAATAAAGGAATGAAGCAATGGATAAATTAATTTGGATGACTGAATGTCATTTTTCTTTCCAAAAGTCTTAAAAAACCCCAAACTCCCGCCTCATCTTTTCCATGTGGGTTGACAATTATTAATCAAGAGACAAATCTGCTTTTCTAGGAGGATTCAGACAAAAAGCTTATATGAGAGTCCACTTACAAAGTTTGTGATGTGTGTTGCAAACAGAATCCAGATTTCTTTCTCAATAAGTCACAATGCTAAGATCTAAACAAGGCATGCTGTAGTAGTTGTCTACTCTGTGGCCAGAATTTGAAGAGGGGCTTTTGAATTCTTTGCATGGTAAGTGAGAGCTCTTCACTGGTGATTCTCATCTCAAGTAATTCTGATGGCTTTCACTAGGGAAGCGTCAGCTGGCTCATTCTTATTGATAATTTTTCTTGGAAAGACTTAAAAACTTTGATATTCTTTGAATAAGCCCCAGGATCTGCTGACCCACCGTTGTTCTATGGAGATTGTTGATTTTTGTTTTTCTTTCACTTTCTTTTTAAATGATTCTTTTAAAAAATATATCTATTGATTTCAGAGAGGAAAGGAAAGGGAAAGAGAGATAGAAACATCAATGATGAGAGAAAATGATTGATTGGCTGCCTCCTGTACGTCCCTCATTGGGGATCAAGCCTGCAACACAGGCATGTACCCTTGACTGGAACTGAAACTGGGACTCTTCAGTCTGCACACTGATGCTCTATCTACTAACCAAACCAGGTAGGGCTTTCTTTTACTTCTACAGCCTTTGACTGACTCTGTTTATCCAAATGTGTTTTGCCCCGTTTTCTCTTTTTGTCTCCATTGATTTTTCTATTCTCTAACTTTCTTTTCCATTTTCCCTAAATTTTCAGGCCCCCCCTATTTTCTCTAGTTCCCAATTTAATTCTTATTTACTCTTCCATCCAATTTTTATTTCATTCTTTATTCACTAGATCTCCCCCCATAATATATGTCTTTTTTTTCCCTTAAGTGCAACTTCTATATTTTACTTTTTCCCTCCTTTCTTTGCTTTCTGCCACCCACCACACTCTATAGACTTCTCAGCTGTCCTTATCATATCTCTCATTAGAATTCCTATGAAGATTTAATAAAATAATGTTCATAAATAATCCTACACAGAGCCTGCTATGTGGAGGGCATGTAAAAAGATTTTAAGATTAATATGTTACCTGTATCAACCTCTGGGTTCCAGTTCAGAATTAATTTGACTTCTCTTCTTCTTTGAGACTAGCAAAGAGAGTACTTATAAGATTGCTCAAACCTCTGGTGGCAACGAGAGCCATCATGATTCTATAACAACTTCACAATTGCTCTGGAAAAATCCCTTGAGGAGTGTTATGTACTCTCACCTGGGCTACTCCACCTGGATTTTCCTGAGAACACCAAACCCTTTCTTCATCTGTTAAATTATTTTAAAATAATATCTTAAAAATGTTTTTTAATTTTGATTTTATTTGCATCTTATCAGCCAAGTTTGAAAACGAAAGAAGGATCTATTTCTCTCATTCTTATATACATACACATGCATATGTCTATATCTGCTTTATGTTATATCAATAAATAAATTCTAGCATCTGTCTAGGTTTTCTGACTCCAAAGTGAGTCTCAGTCTCAGTGATGACATAATGTGATTTATTCTGAAATAGGGCTGGGGACTACTTGTTATTTTTGGATGGAAATATGGATTGCCTGAACTCTCCATCAGGAGCATAGAAGACAAAATTTTAAAAATCTGTTGGACTTGTTTGTAATGATTATTTTTCATCATAGAAATAGCTGGCTATTCCATCAATGCCTTTATGTGGTTAGTCCTTAAATAGCTTACAGATCCTTTCTACCAGCTCTTCATGTCCTTTTTGGTCTCACTTATTTTCTTTCATAGGCATAGTCACATTATAAAAGCATGAGAGAGAATTATGGCAGAATTTATTTATTTTTAATTTCTAAACCCATTTATTTTCCAGTGTATATTACAACCTATAGGAGACCACCTATACCATAGACATTATGAGCAGTTGCTTTTTATTAAGTACTAGAGGTCTGGTCCATGGAATTCATGCCCAGAGCGGGTGTGTGTCCCTCAGCCCAGCCTACACTATCTCCAATCTGGGACCGTTTGATGGATGTTCAACTGCCCATTTAGGTCTGATCCTGGTGGAATCAGGCCTAAATGGGCAGTTGGACATCCATTTTACAATCCAGGACTGCTGTCTCCCAACCACTTGCCTGCCTGCCTGCCTGATTGCCCCTAACTGCTTCTGCCTGCCAGCCTGACTGCCCCTAACTACCCTTCCCTGCAGCCCTGGTCATCCCCAACTTCCATCTTCTGCTGGCCTGGTGACCCCCAACTGCCCTACCCTGCTGGCCATCTTGTGGCAGCCATCTTGTGTGTTGGAGTGATAGTCAATTTGCATATTACTTTTTTATTAGATAGGATTTCTGTATATTTTGAAATAATATGTTATGACTATTTTAGACAATACCACGTGTTTTCAAGAATGTGGAGTATTAAATGTTTCAGCCACATTAGTAAACATTTGACATTTTCTTCAAAATTAGACAAATTCCTATCCAAAAATGTCCACACAAAGACTATATACTAAAATTTGTGTTGGCATTTTTCATAATAGTCAAATGCTGTAAACAATCTAATGTATGTCAATTATGTTTGTGTTTTATTTATATAATGACATACTCAGCAAGAAAAAGAAATAGACTAAAAATACATCAATATTATGTTAAATGAGAAAAACTAGACACAAAGGTAATTTATTGTATGATTCCATTTATATGAAATTTATGTAAAATTTTTAATAAATGCAAACTATAAAAAGAGCATAATCATAGTTTCCTGGAGCTAGGGACAGGCCCATGGCTGACTTCAACCTACCATTTGGGAATATTTTTCTATGATGGAAGTTTGTGGTGATTTTTTGTTTGTTTGTTTTTTGTAGGTAAGTTAGTTTTATTTGTTATCATTATTATTTTATTTTTTAAAATATATTTTTATTGATTTCAGAGCAGAATGGAGAGGGAGAGAGAAAGAAAAAAAATCAGTGCATTAAGCTGGTAATTTCTTCTTGGGACCTAATTTTCCTAATGCAAACCAGTGATGTCAACCTTTCAAATACAGAACAAATCTCAGTACTACAGAATGGTACCTCACTAACTTTATGAAAAAAAAATACAGCTTAAAACACTTTTGTTGCAATAATAAAACTTGAAATCATATGTAGTGCAGAACAGGTGGGTGAGGGATAGGCAGCAATAATTTCTCTCACCAAATAATTACATAGGACAGCACAGGAGTGAGAGGAGGGAAGGAAAAGCCAGGAAACTTTGAGCTCAGCATGGGGAGGTAAGCATCAAAAAATAGGAGATGCTGAAACTGTGATGACCAGAATCATTTTCTTAAGACAACACTCAAGGACTGTCATGATGTCTGGCTTTCATATGGATTGTGTCAACAAAGACACCTTCAATTTAAACTTTTCTGTTAAAGTTCTTAAAATTTAGGGAGTGGAGTCTGGATAGCTATCCTATCTAATAAAAGAATAATATGCAAATTGACCAACACTCCAAGACACAACATAGCTGCCCCCATATGGTCAAAGATGGCTGTCCCTATGTGGACACAAGATGGCTGCCACAAAAATGGTCTTCTGGGAAGGGCAGTTGTGGGCAATTATGAGTGAGTAGGACAGCAGAGGAGGGCAGTTGGGGGTAAACAGGTCAGCAGGAGAGGGCAGTTGAAGGTGACCAGGCCTGCAGGGGACAACAGTTAAGGGGAGGGCAGTTAGGAAGAATCAGCCTGGCTGGGGAGAAGTTAGGCATTGATCAGGCTGGTAGAGGAATGGTTAGGTGGTGATCAGGCTGGCAGGCAGAAGAAGTTAGGTGCAATCAGGCAGGCATGCAGGTGCATGGCTGGGAGCCAGCAGTCTTGGATTGTGAGAGGAATGTCCTACTGCCTGGTGGGATTGGGGCTAAATGGGTAGTTGGACATCCCTCAAGGGATCCCAGATTGGAGAGGGTGAAGGGGAGGGGGGGTGATCAAGCCTGCAGGGGAGGGCAGTAAGGGGTGACTGGGCCGGCAGAGGAGGAAAGCTGGGGGTGACCAGGTCCATATGGTAGGGTAGTTAGGGGCAAACAGGCTGGCAGGGGAGCCGTTAGGCATCAATCAGGCTGACATGGGAATGGTTAGGGGTGATCAGGCTGGCAGACAGAAGCGAGTAAGGGCAATCAGGAAGGTAGGCAGGTGAGTAGTTGGGAGTGAGCAGTCCTGGATTGTGAGATGGATGTCCAATTGCCCATTTAGGCCTGATCTTAACTGGATCCCTGAAAGGCTCCAAGATTGGAGAAGGAGCAGGCTGGGCTGAAGGACACTCCTCCCCCCTGCACCCTGTGAATGAGTTTTGTGCACCAGGCCTCTAATCCCATCTAATAAAAGAGTAATATGCAAATTGACTGTACCTCTGCTATACCCACCAGCCACACCTACGAGCCAATCAGAGTAAGTATGCAAATTAACCCAACCAAGATGGCTATGGCCACAGAGAGAGCAGGAGAGAGGCTTGGGTTGCCCCTGGTGATGGAGAAAGCCAAGCTTTCCACAAGCCCTAGCCAGTGGAGGCCTCTGCTTAAGGCAACAAAGTTTCAATGACTGTGCTTGGCTCCACTCCAGGCTACAAAGTTTCAATTGTAGAAGATAAATAAATCCCAGATACCAGGGCCTCTGCTTGGGTGGCTGGGGTGTGTGGCCGGCCTGCAACCACCACAGGCCCCTTGCCCAGGCCACCCCATGCCCCAAGGAAATATCCACCCTGACCCAGGACACCCTTCAGGGCAAATAAGCTGGCTCCTACCCGTGCAGCAGGTCTCTATCCTATCTATTAAAAGAGCAATATGCAGATTAATCATCACTCCAACTCACAAGAGTGATGATTAATCTGCAAATTAATTGTACCCCTGCTACACCCACAAGCTGCACTCTTTTGGACACAATAGGGCCACCACAAGATGGTCAGCAGGGGAGGGCAGTTGGGAGGGACCAGTCCTGCAGGGGAGGGCAGTTAGGAGTGACTAGGCCCACTTGGGAGGGCAGTTAGGGGCAAACAGGCTGGCAGGGGAGCAGTTAGGCATCAATCAGGCTGGCAGAGGGGTGGTTAGGGGGTGATCATGCTGGCAGGCAGAAGCAGTTAGGGGCAATCAGAAAGGCAGGAGTCCTGGATCAGGCCTAAATGGGTAGTCAGACATCTCTCAAGGGGTCCCAGATTGGAGAGGGAGCAGGCTGGGCTGAAGGTCACCCCTCTCCCCATGCATGAATTTTGTGCATCAGGCCTCTAGTGACATTATAAAAGGGAGGGAGGAAAGGGGAAGCCAGGTCACAAAGAAGGTTTCAGAGGTCCCTGCGGGTCTGAGGACTGATACCTGTAGTGTCCAACATTGCATTGAAAACAATTTACTTTTAAAAGGCAGAGAGTGGGATGGGACAGTGGAGATGAGGGCTCTCCCTTCCCCACTCAATTTTGGGTAGGGCTCTTAATTCATCCCAAAGACATCTTTCAAGTTGGAGATTATTATTTTAATTTTAGTGAGTTGAAGAATGAAACATAGAGGTTATTAGGTAACTTGTCCAAGGTTGAAGAACCATGGTTCAAACCCAGATAGTCTCTCCCTGGGTTGATCTCATCTGCCTGAACCAGCTGTTATTTATAAAACTTTGCAAATACTAGAGGACATTTCTGCTCCATCAGGAGTAGCAGATAAGTGGATCTCAGAATTTCTTTCCAGTTGTATCTTAGACAGAGAAGTTTAATTGTAATGAAGAATGAAGAACAACATACTGTAGAAAAACAAAAACGAAACAGGGTCTAAGTAAGTGAGACTGAATGAAAGACTTGGGGTATTTATGAAAGGTGTTAAATCAAGTCTTCTTGGCTACTTTGGCTATTTTTTTTTCTACTTCTACAATAACAAATTACCACATATATTTATTATTTTACAATTCTGTAGGTCAGAAGTCCAATATGCCTCTTACTGGGCTAAAATCAAGGTGTCAGCAAGTCTGCATCTTTTTCTGAAGATTCTGGGGAAAATCCTGTTCCCTTGCCTTTTCCAACTTCTAGAGCCTACCCACATTTCTTGACTTCCAGTCCCCTTCCCTTAACTTCACAACTAACAAGTGATATGA
The DNA here is from genome assembly GCA_011751065.1 of Lasiurus cinereus. Lineage (NCBI taxonomy): Eukaryota > Metazoa > Chordata > Mammalia > Chiroptera > Vespertilionidae > Lasiurus > Lasiurus cinereus. Next base: position 11,410,174 of record JAAGEH010000135.1, on the reverse strand, counting down.
GTCTTTCTTAAGATGCTATTTCTTTGGTTCTCTGAAGCTGGGAAATGTCTTCACTTTTAAAGATTAGCTTTGACCTACCTGGATAATCCAGAATAAATTCCCCATCTCAAGATCTTAAACTTTAATCACATCTTCAAAATCCCTTTTGCCAGTGCAAGCTAACATATTCATGCTTCAGTGATTAGAATGTGAGCATCCATATAGACCATTATTCTGCTTACCAGAATGTGTCCTTCTAAAGTTCTTTGGGAGTCAAAGTAACTTCTCCCTCCACTATCTGCTGCATGCCAGGTCTTTTTAGTACCCATATACTTCTAGGAATGCAGAAGGTCAGAGTTTTAAAGTTCTTAAAGAATATTTTTCTCTTTTGTCTGTCCTACATCATGAAGGTGGAAAAATTGAGTCCCAGAAAATATCATGTCTAAGTTCCAACAATTTAAGATCACAATCAAGATACACACATTTGTACACACCTGAATATCTGTGTTTATGAGCATCCATATGTCATGTTTGTGCTTGCTAATATTTTCTGTATAATTATTGGCAGCAGTATTCATTACCCATATAAATGTACAAGGTCAAATTCTTCCTTAGCAAAGGAGCAAGACAACTAACTCCTTCATGTTTCCAGATGAATTATAGCCACATTGGATGAGGTGTTGATTGAAGGTTGTTTTTTTCTCCTAGGTATTTTAATATATGATGTTCAGTAATAGAAATATTAGAAACATTGTTTCAGTGGTAGGAATATTGCTTCATGGGGCAGGGACATTTGTTTTTATATCAGACTAAGGACACAAGTGTGTTTAAATTATATTTAAGTCATTCTCTCTTATGACTACCATCTTAATACTACTGACACTGATTCTAACTTCTGTTGCACTAAGTTACCACTCAACCAAACTACTGATAACCACAGAGCTTCACCTTGACTGGGATCCCAGGAATTCCAGAGAAGGACTTCTAGATGACCTTGCCCCCCAGTCTTCTTTATAAGACCAGTCTTGGGTAATGTCATTATCCTTGTCATCAAAGTTGAACAAAATTTTCATGAGCCCATGTATTATTTTCTGGCTATGTTAGCCACCATGAATCTCTGCTTTTCACTTGATGCCTGCATCACTCAGATGTTTTGAGGAAGTGAAGTTAGGTGTTCTGGTGGCCCCATGGCCTTTAATCGTTTTGTGATTATTCGCTTCCCTTTGCACTATGCCACTATTCTCACTTATGCAGTCATCAGCAACTTTGGGGCAGCAGTCCTGCTATGTAATGTCATGGCTGTGCTCCCTGTGTCTTTCCTCATCAAAAGGCTACTCCTATGTCCTATGTCATGCATATTGCCTTCATCAGAATGCCATGATGTTTGTCTGTGCTGACATCCATGTCAATAGATTTATTGTCTGCTGGCTGTGATCTTCTCCATTGTATTAGATGCCTTGATCCTTTTGGTCTCTTACATTTGAACCCTTCCGGTAGTATTGGGCCTTGATTTTCAGGAAGAGAGATTCAAAATTCTCAATACCTGCCTCTCTCATATCTGTGACTGATTCACTGATTTGGAAAGCATTTGTAACCAGTAATACACACACTCATGGCCAATATCTGTTGCTCCCTCCTGTGCTCAATCCTGTCATGTACAATGTTAGAACCAACCAGATCAGGCAGAGGATTATATGAGTGTTCTGTGGGGATAGGATTGGCCCTTAATGGCATCTACTATTTCTGTGAAAATGCACAGAAGTCAGAGAAGAGTACCAAATTTAACAATGGCCAGTAGAAATCCCTGCAGTGAAGGAAATGATCTATATCTCTATTGTTGAATACAGTAACCACTGTACATGGCTTTTGAGCACTTGAAACTTTGCTAGTGTGAAAGATGACCTGAATTTAAAAATTTTAATTAACTAAAATGTCAGTTTAAATAGTTACATGTAGCTCGTAGCCACTCTATCAAACAGTACAAATCTAATGGGTTATGAATGCCATTGCATAATGGTTTTGCTGAAATAAAGAAGTTATATTAGTTTGCTAAAAATATGAACTTTCCATCCTCAAAATGATGCATAAAAACTTTTTCTACAATTGTATATAATAAAATTTATTCTTTTTGGTATAGAGTTATATAAGCCTTGATAGAAGTCATGAAACCATCACTGACACAAGAAACCAAAAAATTACATTTCTTTCCCAAATTTCTTCATGCTACCCCTTCATAGTCAACTCCTCTATCCATACCTAATCCCTGGCAGGTACTAATTTGTTCCCCATGCCTATACTTCTTATTCATCCAGAGCGTCATGAAACCCTGAAGTATGTAGTCTTGCATGTCTAGCTTCTTAGCATAATGAACTTGAGATTCACATATGTGTTGTGTATAATAGTAATTAATTTCTTTGTATTTCTGAGTAGTATTCCATTGTATGCTATGATATTGTTTAACAATTTGGGAGATGGGGATGAGGTAGAGATGGGCAAAGGGGAGAAAATGATGGACATCTGTAATAGTGTCAACAGTAAATAAAAAGAAAATAAAAATTTCCAGATTGCTTTTGTTTTATTATAATCCTTTGGTATTCAATGCTGAGCATAGATTATTTTCTTTTGCCTTTTGTGTTTATTTATATGTTTTTTGAATATTTTAATAAACATAAGGTATATATGTACAATGGGCTAGAAATAAGAGAAAAATATTAAAAAGAAAGCATGTGAAGAATATGAGAATATGGTGCATTCAGTGAACTAGAAGGCTAAGAAACTATATATTTTCAGATATCAGTTTCAACGTCACCTCAGTTCAGAAGGCTTTTCTGACATATCCTTTATTATACTAGAGTTTCTCACACTATATTATAATTGCCTACCAGAATATTTTTCCTGCTACTCTATATACTTTATAAGAACAGGGACCCTTTTTATTTCACTTCAATCTATCCCAAATATTCAATACAGTTCAGAACATATAGAAAATACTAAATATATGTTTTTGGAATTAAAGAATAAGTGAAAACTGTATCAAGATTGATCTCATGCTTTTTAACCTCTTTGTTTCATTTAATGTTAGGGGATAGGTAAAAAAAAGGTGAAGGAATTAAGCATTTAAAATTTCCAGAGGCACTCATCATTTTTTTTTATTGAGAACCAGTGAAAAGTGGTGGCATTTATAGTACATTTATATGAACATTACTTAATATGTAACTTTAGGAAGTTACTTAGTCTGTCTAGATACTCATTGGGATAGGCAGTTTTGTTCAGTGAGAATATGAATTGGAAAATGTTTTAAGGAGGATAAAATGTCAGTAATTATTAGATATGGTCAAGATTATTTATTCAGTACCTACTGGGAGAGTAAATTTTGGTCAAGTGAGGCTTAAACCAGTTGTGGGCAGGCAATTGGGAATCAAGACATCCATAGCATGGATAGGTTGAAGACCAGGTATTACAACCATACTACCTGAATTTTTGAGTGAAAACAGTGGACCATAGAATGTAGTATAGCAATATTGGTTAAGATCAAGAAAGAGTTTTGGAATAAGATAGACATGGGTTTAAATATCAGCTCTGGAACTTGCTAACTTTTAGGTAAATAAAGTTATTTAAAACCTCTCTGAGTTTCAATTTTCTCAACTGCAAAATTTTGAAGAATACTAGTAATATTTAATCCATAAGCTTGATAATAAATAAAAAAATGTTTTTAAAGGGTACAATTTTTGGTATGAACTTATCAAGCACTAGATGATTTATTACTTTTTTTATTGAATTTAAAGGGTGACATTGGTTAACAAAACCATACAGGTTTCAAGTGTACAACTCAACAAAATATCATCAGCACACTGCATCATGAGTCCATCAACATAAGCAAAGTCTCTTTACATCCCCATTTATCCCCACTTTTCCCTCTTCCATTTCCTTCCAGCCCCTCCATTTTCCCCTCTAGATAGCACCATACTGTTTTCTGTTCTATATATATATTAGAGGCCCATTGCACAAAATTCATGCACAGGGTGAGAGGAGGGCCCCTCAATCCAGCCTGCACCCTCTCCAATACAGGACCCCTCGGACATCCCTCTCGCAATACAGGATCATTGGCTCATAACCACTCACCTGCCTACCTGCCTGATCGTCCCTAACCACTCTGCATGCCTGCCTGATTGCCCCTAACTGCTCTCTCCTGGCAGCCTGATCACCCCTAAGTGTTCTCCTCTTCCTGCCTGATCACCCCTAACTGCCTCTCCCTCAGTCCCCTCCACTGAGGTTTTGTCCAGAAGGATGTCCAGTCTAATTAGCATATTACTTTTATTAGTGTAAAATATATATATATATATATATTTTTTTTTTTTTTTCTTAATCCCTTCACCTTTATTTTTTTTCAAAACCCCACCCTCCAACGCAGGTGCCAGTCTGTTTTATATATCTATGCTTCTGTTTCTATTTTGTTTGTTAGATTCCACATATAAGTGAGATCATATGATAATTAGTCTTTCTCTGACGGGCTTATTCTGCTTGGCTTAATACTCTCTAGGCTCATCCATGCTGTCATAAAATGTAAGATTTTCTACGTTTTTATGGCTGAGTAGAATTTCATTGTATTTAATTGTACCAAAGCTTTTTTATCTACTCATCGACTGATAGGTACTTAAACTGTTTCCAGATCTTGGCTCTTATAAGTAATGCTGCAATGAACATAGTGGTACATATAGTCTTTCAAATTAGTGTTTTGGATTTCCTCAGATATATTACTAAAAGTAAAATCTTTGGCTTTAAAGGCAGTTTCATTTTTAATTTTTTGAGGAGGCTCCTTACTGTCTTCCACAGTGCCTACCTCAAGAAGCCAGGACAATCTCAAATAAACAATCTAACCCTACACCTAAAAGAACTAGAAAAAAAAACAACAAAAAACATAGCCCTGAGTAAGTAGAAGGAAGAAAATAGTAAATATTAGAGCGAAAATCAATGACATAGAGACTAAAAAATAATGATAGAAAAGAGCAATGAAACCAAGAGCTGGAAAAACAAGATCGACAAACCTTTAGTTAGACCCATCAAGAAAAAAAGAAAGAAGACCAAAATAAATAAAATCAGAAATGAAAGAAGTAACAAATGACATCACAGAAATAAAAAGGATTGTAAGAAAATAATATTAACAACTATATGCCAAGAAATTGGACAACCTGGATGAAATAGGTAAAACTCTAGAAACATACAATCTTTCAGAACTATCAAACCCTAGTTTAATTCTGCTTAGAAATGGAGGTGGGCTATAGATATGACTTAGTTAAGAAGATGGCTTCTTAGGAGAGGTACCTGTATAAGAGGAGGTACTTGGCAATGGCCACGGGAACAATGACACCTGATAGGAAAAGTACAAATTAGAGCAAAAATAATTTGAGGGCGACTCTTCTTGCACTCTCAAGATCCCTCTCTGACATTCAGGGAGCCTCCTTGGTTTAGAATCTGTAGCCTAAGGCAGGGTGAAGAGGAATGGTTATAGTTACCTGATCCAGGCAGGCAGTTTTTGAAGTACTCATTACTGTCAGCCTCCAGGGCCAGAAGGACTCTGATGTATGAGGTTTGTTTGGGTCCCCGAGCAGGGTTTGAACCTGTGTCAGGAAGATATGTTTGAGCTGTTGTAAAGGAACACGCTCATAAGGGTTTGGTAACTCTTTGCTTCAACCGACTCATGAATGAAAACAGCTCTCTGTTGTGGTGACTCTGCTGAGCTGCCTATAAAGCTCACAGTTTTGGGAGCCAGTTTAGTTCCTGTTCTGTGATGGGAATGAAGAGAAGTTGGTGGTGTTTATCACTGATTTGAGCAGGTAAAAAGAATGCATAAATGGAAAGGTTTGGGAGGAGAGGGGCTAAAGAACGAAGAATGCTAGAAGGAGGGAAAGGTGTAATTGATTAAATGATAGAAGATACAAGTAGGATGGGATGAAAAAAAGGTATGTAATGGATTCTGGATGAAATTGAGATAAAATTACGTAAGACATAAGGGAAATAAAAGAAGAAAGAGGAAAAGAAATAGGACTCTGTCTGAGGTCAATATTATTCAACTATCAGTCAACATTATTAATTGAAGATTTCTATTATCCCATATCCTACGTAAGTAGCTTGCATTGAGAGGAAAAATAAAAGGTATGCCCAAACTTTCAAGGGACTCACACTTCAGGCAGATAAAAGAGATGGCACTTGCATATAAAAATTACTAATCTCAGCCATGCCTCATTATTGAGAGTCAAATAAAAGATACAAGCATGAAGCAGTGCAGAGACTTAGAAGCAGAAGGTAAGTTTCAGGATAGCATGACCTGGAGCTGTTAGGGCAGGTATCCGATTTTGGAAAGAATAAATTTCAGAAAATAGAAATAGAATTAGAGCGCAAGATGAATCTAAGTCTCATATGCATGTGTAGTGGGGAAGATGGGAATTATAGGAAAAGGAATAAAGAATCCCTGATAAAAATAGATCTTTTTAGTAAAGTCTACTAGGGGAAGCTGACTGATGATTCAGATATAAGGATACCTCTGACTACAACATCCCAGAATAACTATCAGCAAGGACATCACAGAGTTTGCTAATATAAGTACCTCATGGCTTTTATGTACTTCTCCATTATTTTTGGAGCAACTTATATAGTTTGGAGACCTAATACAAAGATCTATTGGTTGTCACTGTTGTTCTGTAAGAGTGTGTGTATATATGTGATGTATGTCTATAAATATTGTCTATTTCAGATCAGGGCTTCTCTGGGCAGTAGGGTGAGGATGAGCCTACAGAGTTTGATGGCTGTAATTAGGAAAGGGTGAAGGGGAAAAAATGAGGCCAGATTCTGACAAGAAAAATTAAAGCTACAAGGGAATGATGTTATAGGTACTGTAATTAAATTGGGGGTTTGAATACAGAGAAATAATTTTATGATTTGGAGTTTATAAAAGAGTCATGGATTGGAAAAAGGCTCAGTATGATAATCTCATTTTTGCTCTCTTTTCAGAGTGCTAACTCAACCCACCACCATGGTAATTTTCAATAACACCACATTATCTTCTTCAAACTTCCTCCTCACTGCGTTCCCTGGGCTGGAAGTGGCTCACATCTGGATCTCTATCCCAGTCTGCTGCCTGTATACCATTGCCCTCTTAGGAAACAGCATGATCCTGTTTGTCATCATTGTTGAGCAGAGTCTCCACAAGCCAATGTACTATTTCCTCTCCATGCTGTCAGTTGTTGATTTAGGTCTGACCATTTCAACCCTCCCCACTGTGCTTGGGGTTCTTTGGTTTCATTCCAGGGAGATCAGCTTTAAAGCTTGCCTCATTCAAATGCTCTTTGTGCATGCCTTCTCTTTCTTGGAGTCCTCAGTGCTGGCAGCCATGGCCTTTGACCGCTTCATGGCCATCTGTAACCCACTGAAGTATGCCACTGTCCTCACACACATGATGATTATGGTGATTGGACTGGTCATCTGCCTACGACAAGTAATTTTTATCTTTTCCATGAGTCTAGTCTTGAAGAGTGTTTCTTTCTATGGAGGCCAGGAGCTTTCCCACCCATTTTGCTACCACCCAGATGTGATCAAATACTCATATTCCAACGCCTGGATCAGCAGCTTTTTGGGCATGTTTCTTCAGCTCTACCTGTGCGGCACTGATTTATTGTTCATTCTTTTCTCTTATGTTCTAATTCTCCGTACTGTCCTGAACATTGTAGCCCCTAAGAAGCAACAAAAGGCTCTCAGCACTTGTGTCTGTCACCTCTGTGCTGTTACTGTTTTTTACGTGCCAATGATCAGCCTGTCCATTACACACCGCCTCCTCAACTCCACCCCTAAGGTGGTCTGTAGCATTTTGGCCAATGTGTACTTGCTCTTACCACCTGTCCTGAACCCTGTAATTTATAGCTTGAAGACCAAGACCATCTGCCAGGCTATGCTCCAGCTGCTACCATCTATAGGTTCATGGGGACCCAATGTGAGAAATCTTAGAGGTGAGTAGAATTGAAGGGGAGACATTGTCGGTACATAAATCATATTTAAGGGAAGGGATTTGAGTTCACCTCATCCTCAGGCATTTTGGATACTGAGGTAGTTTCAAATTCTTGGAATAGAAAGAAGGAAATAATTTTCTCCTAAGCTTATTAAAAAGTTTTTTTTAAACCACTGCAATTCAAAACCAAATTATTTATGTATATGTTACTCAAATATTTAAAACAATTACATGGACTACTGAGAACATTAAAAGAACAACTAGATAATTTTATTTCAGCTGAATAATTTAATTTATGCTTAGAAATGGTAATTCTTAAACAGAAAACAAATAAATGAATATTTTATTTTTTGCATTCAGTTGAACAAAATCGTTTATTTCTGTAGTCAAATTACCTAGGGGCAATACAGATTTTTATCTTGAGCTGGTAAATGAAAAAGTTACAGGTGTGTGCAAAGGCATGTACATAGAAATTTGTGATTTAAAACTGTAGGACATTGTTGCACACTTTTCAGTTCCTAGAGTCACCTCTAGAGAGCTCTGTTTCTTTACAAATGCATTCCCTAAACCTCTATTCTTTAATCCCCTTTCTCCTTAGTAAAAGTGAAATTTTCAGTTTCAATTGCTCTTTATTATACATCCAATGAATTCAATATATAAGGTCATACATTGCCTTATTATTTTCTTCATGGCTTAGATATTCTAAAACATTTCTGATTCTGATTCCATAATCCCTTTATCCCAGGACTATACCTTTTATCTCTTCTCCCTGTTTCTTTAGGGCTTCTCAAACTTTTACTACTCTTGTTACTGTAGATTTTCATAGTGACTGATATTTCTTAATGGGAAATCTTCGAATGACCTTTATTTGTTTTGTGAAGAATTAACCTCTGGATAGGGATGATAGAATGTTGGGAGAATTTTCTTGCATACATTGAATTATGAAACTCTAATAATTATTCTGATAATTTTTTCCTCATGATAATTAATGTCTGAGCCCAAGGAACCAAGATATATTATGATCTAAGACACTTGTCTCTGCCCTTACATCAACTTCTTACTTCTGGCCAACTGGAATTATCACTCCCAAACTCTGGTTTGTTTGGTTGAAGCTTTCTGTTCAACTCAAACACTGAAAACTTTTTGACTTTACTCCACCCAAACCCCTTTTCTCTAATCTTTAACAACAATATCACATATTATTTCTAGTTAAAATTGTTTGTGTGATTTCCCTTTAGCCAACATATTCAGGTACTTTTGATATTTCCCGTGTGTTGTGTCCCATACATAAAAGTGTGTGGCAGAAGCCAGTATTTTAAATGGAGACTGAGTAGTGTGGGATCATACAGTAAATAGTGCAATTGGGAACAAAATTCAGTTTTTCAGAATTCAAGGCCAGCATTGCCACTGGAATGTCTCTTGGCATCATGCACTCTGTGGGAAGTATTTGTATTCCATTCTACCACAATTTTGTATTTCAAGTTTCATGTCTTCATTCTCATATTGCTTCTGAATAAATGTTTATTTGATTCTATCCCCCTCAACAGGATAAAACATGACTGCTATGCCAAAGTTCAAGAGTCACAAGATGCATCTGATTTCTAGATATCTTGTTCCAGAGCACAGATTAAGGACAGAAAATATTTTCTTAGTCACATTGTCCCTTAGTCAGCCCAGAATAAAACAAACTAAAGAGGAGACTTCAGAGAATTTGTGAATTTTGATGAGAATTTTGGATATGTGATTTAGCTAAGAATTAGAGGCATGGGGATGGAGAGAACTGTCATAGAATTGAGAATGTTAGAAGTATTGGATTAGGTGACATGGTATTCTCTGAGGACTTTAGGGAATAATATAAAATGCCAAATATTTCACAATATTCATGATGATAAGCTCAGGTCTTGCTGTGCTTAGAGAGGGAAAAGGATGTATACAGAAGCAAAGAATGGCCAGTGGAGATGAACTACGAAACAGGAGAGAAAAGAACATCATACAACAATGGAGACCGATCCTGAAATCAATCTGTGTGATTAGAAATGCCACACCATACTCTGACCTAACCAGCCAAACTTGATCTCATCAGTTCTTATGAATATCAGAGGCTCCTTAATAGCTCCTTTGGAAGACCATTGTAAAAGTTTTGTTTGTTTTAAGATCCACAGCTATTCATAATTTATAAATTTAAAAACATCTGAAAAAACACTTAATTTTTTTTCTTAAGTTTGTTGCTAAAACTTATTGGCAGCAAAAGCTAAGATAAACTGATGTGAATATAATTATGGTTATTATTTATTCAGTATTGAGTGCATATTCACACATTTCACTTCAAAAATATAGCTGTATTTAAATATAGAGTAATGCCTTAAAGGTTGTAGTGTCTTTCTAAAGTATGGAAAATTATAAGATAAAAAATTGTAGAAATGTGCAATCATTCTTCAAGTTTTGTGGTAATTAATGTGTAAAGTAATCTGCAGTATGTATGTTAATCTCTCATTGTTCTAAATAATACTTTTCACATCAGTCTCAAAATGCAACTCACTTGCTAAAAAAAAACAACACATTTTCTATAGTAATTGTTAATAGAACACGAGTTTGTCCTTTATTATTATTTCAAGGAATGTATTTTATGTTTAGAGGTTGTTCTAATTGCTAATGTCACATATCTACACTAATACAAGAGAAACATGCATATTGATCATACCTCCGCTATGCCCACCAGCCAATTAGAGAGAATATGCAAATTAATTAAACAAAGATGGTAGTGGCCATGGAGCTGGAGCAAGCAGGAGGCTTGGGTTGCCCCCTGGTGATGGAGGAAACCAAGCTTTCTCTGGTCAGCCCTGGCCTCTGCTCAAGGCTACAAAGTTTCAATTATAAAAGATAAATGAATCCCAGATACAGTGGTACCTCGAGATACAAGTTTAATTCGTTCCATAACCTTGAGGCATGGGAAACTATGAGACGCTCGAGTCTTGGTAAACTGGTAGGTCATGTGCAGCCGGCCGATCTCAAATGTTGCTCGTATTTCAAAGCAAAAATCGCTCGCTCAAGGGCTCCTATCTCAAAAATTTTGTATGTTAGGGCACTCGTATCTTGAGGTACCACTATACCTTCTTCCAGTGGGCCCTGGCCTCCACTCAAGGAGGCATTGAAAGAAAGAAAGGAAGAAAGAAAGAAAGAAAGAAAGAAAGAAAGAAAGAAAGAAAGAAAGAAAGAAAGAAAGAAAGGAAGAAAGAAAGGAAGAAAGAAAGGAAGAAATGGAGGGACTAGGAGCAATCAGCTCCTCACCCAGGCTGGGCAGGCACCCCAGTGGGGACCTCCACCCTGAAGGGGGTGTGGCCAGCCTGAAAATGGCCCTCAGCCCCTCACCCAGGCTCGCTACACCCCCATGTAGTGAGGGTTCCCATTGGGGGCCTTGACCAGCCTGAAAACGGCCCTTAGCTCCTCTCCCAGGCTGGCATGCCCCCTCCCCCCACTTCAGCAGGGACCCTCATCCCATGGGGGTGTGGTCAACCTGCAAACCACCTCAAGCCCTTGCCCAGGTTGCCCCACACCCCAAGGGAACCCCCAAACTGATCTGGAACACCCTTCAGGGCAAACCAGCTGGCTCCCACACATGCACCAGGCCTCTATCTATACTAATAAAAGGGTAATATGCTAATTAGACTGGGAGAACTTTCAGGAGACCTTCTAGACATTCTTCTGGACAAAGCTGTGGTGGTGGAGCTGAGGTAGATAGGTCGTTAGAGGCCAAGAGGGGAGGACAGTTGTGGGTGATCAGGCCAGTATGGGATGGCAGTTGTGAGTGATCAGGCTGGTGAGAGACGGGCCCTTGGGGGTAAGAAAACCAGCAGGGCGGCCAGTTGGGGTGAGCAGGACATCAGTGGGGATCAGTTGGAGGTGGATCAGGAAAAAAGGGGGGCAGTTTGAAGAGAGCAGGCAGCAGGGGGGTGGTTGGGGGTGAGCAGACCAGTGGGGAGGGAAGGTGGAGAAGAGCAGGCCAGTAGAGGGGGGCAGATGGAGGCAAAGACAGTGGCATGAAGGCAGTTGGGGGGTGATCAGGGTGGCAGGCAGAGTAGTTAGGGGCAATCAGGCAGGCAGACAGGTAAGCAGGTAAGCAGTTAGGAGCCAGCAGTCCTGGACTGGGAGAGGAATGTCTGACTGCCAGTTTAGGCCTGATCCCTGTAAACCAGCAGTAGAACATACTTCGAGGGGTCTCAGATTGGAGAGGGTGCAGGCTGGGCTGAGGCAATCCCCCCGTGCATGAATTTCATGCACCGGGCTTCTAGTATCCTATCTAATAAAAAAGGAATATGCTAATTGACCATCACTTTGTCACAAAGATGGCTGCATCCATAGCTGAAGTCAAGTTCCCATAAGAAGCCTTAACAAGCAATCAGCAGGAACCCGAGGCTACACCCTCCCCTGTCACTGTGGACCTCAGGCCATGTACCCTGCCCTGGTGTCAGGCTGGGGTACCTGAGGCCATGATCCCACCTGGCAGGGCTTGATGGGGAGCCTCAAGATGCACTTTATATCCTGGTGCTGGGCTATGGAATGTCAGGCAGTGCCCCCCACCCTGGCACCAGGCAAGGGGACCTCAGACTGCCTACCCCACCCCAGCACTGGGCCAGGGGACCTGATGCTGTGCTCCCCCTGCCTGGCCAGGCTTGACAGGGGACTTCAGGCCATCCAGCAGGGCTTGACAGGGAACCTCAAGGTGCACCCCAGTTCTGGGTTGGAGAAATTAAGAGGGGCTTGACAGGGGACCTCAGGCTGCTCCCCTCACCCCAGTGCCAGGCCAGGGGACCTCAGGCTGTGTTGCCCTCACCAGGTGGGGCTTGACAGGGGACTTTAGGCCACACCCGCCATACTCCCATCACCAGGCCTGGGGACCTCAGGCCGCATCCCCTGCCACAGCATTGGGCCAGGGGACCTGAGGCTGTGCCCCCCTACCTAGCTGGGCTTGACAGGGAACCTCAACCTATTCCCTCCACCCAGCAGGGCTTGACGGGGGACCTCAAGGTGCACCCCAATGCTGGGTCGGGGGATCTCAGGCTGCACTCCCTTCCCAGTGGGGCTTGATGGGGGACCTGAAGCTGCAGCCCCCTGCTGGTGGGTCTTGATGGGGGACTCAAGGCTGTGCCCCCCTCCCAGTGCTGGGCTGGGGGACCTGAAGCTGCAACCCCCCACCTGGCAGAGCTTGACGAGGGACAAAAAGCCATGCCCCCAACCTAGCGGGGCTTGACAGGGGATTTCAGGACATATTCCCCACCTGGTCTGGGCTAGGGGAACTCAGGCCATGCCTCCCATCCTCAGGAGACCTGAGGCTATGTCCCCCATCTAGTGGGGTTTGACAAGGGTGGGACTGGCCAGATCTGGATCTAGCCCAATGGGGGCAGTGCTGGCCAGGTCTGGGTCTCACGTAATTTTGAGGCGCATGTGGGTGGGCAGTGACTTGACTGTGGGTCCCATGGTGTGCCCCAGACTCTGATAGAAGGAAAGTTTTCATATACATTTTATTAATTTTCTTTCATCTCATCTCTGACACTTCTACTATAAAAGGCAAATAGCAATATTAAATTATTTCCTCTAATTAACCCCTTTTTAATGTGCACAAATTTTGAGCACCAGGCCACTAGTCCTATCTAATAAAAAAGTAATATGCAAATTGATCATCACTCTAAAACACAAGATGGCTGCTCCCATGTGGTCAAAGATGGCCACCCCCATGTGGACACAAGATGGTGGCCACAAGATGGCCAGCAGGAGAGGGAAGTTGTAGGCAATCAGGCCTGAAGGAGATGACAGTTGTGGGGGACCCATGCCTACAGGGAGGGCAGTTTGGGGTGACTGGGTCAGCAGAGGAGGGCAGTTAGGGGTGACCAGGCCTGTAGGAGAGGATAGTAAGGGGCAATTGTGCCAGCATGGGAGTAGTTAGACTGGCAGGGAGGTGGGTAGGGGGTGATCAGGCTGGCAGGCAGAAGCAGTTATGGGCAATCAGGCAGGCAGGCGAGCCTTTGGGAACCAGTAATCCTAGATTGTGAGAGGGATGTCTAACAGGCAGTTGGACATCCTTTGAGGGATCCTAGATAGGAGAGGGTGCAGCCTGGGCTGAGGGAACACCCCTCTACCCTGTGCACAAATTTTGTGCACTGGGCCTCTAGTACATTTATAAATTAGGATAATTGTGAATACTCAAATGTATATCGTATTTATTTAAAAATTATTTTTGTATTTAATTATTAATTTTAGTTTATTTTTATGTGAATAGAAGATCAGATACAAACATGGCTTTTAAAATAGGTTGTAATTTTTTTTCTACCAGGATTATTTGAATAATCAATCTATTTTTAACATTGTTTGATATTCCTTAAATATATATTATTTCATATTATGCATGGTACATTGTAGTGTGTTTGATCTATTTCTTTGTTTTTCCTGTTGATTTGTTGAGCAAACTATTCACAATTTTATACTGTTTAAAAACTGTCACTATCATATGAAAATTATTATAGTTTTTATTTTTAAAAAATTTTATATTCTCTGGTTTACCTATTTCTTGTTCATCTAGTTTTAGAATTATTTTGGTAAGTTCTCAATAAAATGTTACTGGAAACTTGATTGAAAAATACATTAAACCAATATTATAATTGAGGAAAACAAATAAACTTTAGCCTTTTCCCTCTTCTGACCCAGAAATAACATCTATTGACATCTTCAGATGCAGGCTGTTTCTAGCTTGTAAAGATTTTAATTTCTGAGTTGAAGACAAATACTGTAAGGAAGATTAGTATTCCTTCATATTTCTTTCATGACAACCTGTTTGCTCTTTATGTGAGTGTGTGTGTGTGTATGTGTGTGTGCACGCGCGTGTGCATACATAGGACATGAACTGTTTTCCAGGACAGGTTTTTTGACTTAAAGTCTATTAATTACTGCCTACTGATCTTGGCAATAGTTTTCTATCATTCCAAATATTATGCATGCTTGTAATCGTATCAGCATATTCTGAATTGTCAAAGGCTTTTTGTTGTTTTTACTGTTTTTTTTTCCTAAACAAGTTGGGAAATGTGCCATTGGTATACACTGCACAAGTACTGGAGACATGCCAACACATTTGAAGTGTACAGTTTCTTTGAAAAAACAAAGTGCAAGTAAGAGAGACAGATATGTGAACTAGCAATTAGAGCACAATTGAAACAACATGGGAAGAGATGCAAAAAATTGTCCCTCCCTTCCTGGATTAGGCTATGGTTCTAGACAGGGTCAGTTATTGAACAAGAAGAAGAAAGTTGAACTCACCTGAATACACAAAATATATAAGAATATTTATTAGTCAGAGAACTTCAAAATAATTTTTAAATGGAAATAATATTATTTGTGAGTTCACCTTAGACAGTAAAATATTGAAATTTATTACCAATGGTTTTCTCCCAATTCACAATATAAACTTTTTAAGGGCTGATTGACTTATTCTAAAGTTTATGTTTTATAATTTTGCCTGCTCTGAAGTACGTAGAAATAACATATGAACAAGAAATAGGTAAACTTTACAGAAAATCATTTGAGATAGCTATTCATCTTCAGTTTGCTATTTATCTTCTTATAATAGAACCATATATGCATAAATAGAGTTTCATATTATCATATTTTACACTAGTTTAAAATGATTTATAGCTTATTTTATGCAATTGGAAATATCATAATTCAAAATAACAAGTACCTGAACAAGCATGAGAGCCATTATTTAGAACACATATTTTAGAGTAGTTAATCAATAACATCAATGTTTTAACATTTTCTGTACTGTTGCTTTCCTATTTCTTTCCAGTAGTGAAGTAGTCCTTCTGTGCCCCTTTTAGTAACTATGCCTTTTTGGAACTCTATTGTATATAGAAAAAAGATGGTCTGTTGTAAAGAGGGAGTTTATTTATCATAATTCAAATGGGAATGAATTATTCCCATTTGATTATTAAGAAAAGAGCAAAGAAAGAAAATCTTAAACCAACTCATACTTGATGACAAACTTCTTTCACTTAAATGGAAGATCAAGAATTTGCATTAAATTGACTGCAGACCCCTCAACAAATACAACATATCTGAAGGTTCCCTGAAAGAAAATCAGTAACTGGATTAGGGTAACATCTTTTAACTTCTAGCTCTTTTAATATTCATTCTCTATAAAGGTGTACAATCTTTGTTTATCCTTATGTTGTAAACATTGTATCTAAGATTCCATATCAGTGTACTAAGTCATCATTTTAATGATATTGCAGATATACCTGTCAATGCCCAGCTCAATCCCAAGTTCAGAGATCTCAGAGCCCAGTCCGTGTATTGTGCTGATTGCAAGAATGATTAAGAAATGTAAGAATAATTCATCCATAATACTTTCTTAGAAAGACATTATTTTAATCTCTGATCCTGGCTGGCCCTGCCTCATCTCTCCCCATACCTTTATTTTATACCAAATTTCCCTAGAATCTTCTCACGAATTTGTTGTGTCTTGACACAGTATACAATGGGGTTCATCAGAGGTGGCACCAGCAAGAAAATGTCAGCTGCGAGGATCGTGGCACTTTGGGACTTGTGTTTGCCAAAGCGGTGCATAAAGGCCAAAGCAGTGATGGGCACGTAAAAGATGAGCACAGCACAGATGTGGGAGACGCAGGTGTTGAGGGCTTTGAGCCGTTCCTTATGGGATCCAATTCCCATTACGGTCTTCAGGATGAATATGTATGACACAGCAATAAACACACTGTCTAATATCATACAGAGGGCAACAAAAAAACCATAGAAAAAATCAATTGTGTTGTCAGAGCAGGCCAGGTTCATGACATCCTGATGGAGACAATAGGAGTGAGAAAGCAGGTGTTTCTTACAATATGTCAAGCTTTTGAGAGCGAAAGGAAATGGGAGCACTAAGAGCAGGCTTTTTAGGAAAAACACCAGGCACAGCTTGGCAACTCTGGCGTTAGTGAGGATAGAGCTGTATCTCAGAGGGTTGCGTATGGCCAGAAAGCGGTCAAAAGACATAACCAGGAGCACTGAGGACTCCATATCCATGAATCCATGGATAAGGAATTCTTGAGCAAAGCAGGCATTTGGGGAAATTCTGGTAGCATTGAAAGCAAAGGTCCTCAGCATAGTGGGGAGGGATGAGAGGGACAGGCCCAGGTCAGAGATAGCCAACATGGAGAGGAAATAGTACATGGGTGCATGGAGTGAGTGTTCTGTCCTGATCACAAAGAGGACGCCACAGTTGCCAAGGATGGCCACCAGGTACATGAGGCAGATGGGAATAGAGATCCATGTATGAGCGTGCTCCAGTCCTGGGATTCCAATCAGAAAGAAGGTGGGGATCTCAGTGTTAGAGGAATTGATAAGGTGCATGATACATCAGTTGGAAATATTTCCAGATCTGAAAGGACACTTTCAATATGAATCTATTATGCTCATTTCACCTCCTTTCAGCACTTTTGTCTGAGACATAAACAAACAAAAAATATAATTTTGAGACATTTCTCATATAAAAGAATAAAGAATGAAATATTTCTTCTAAAAAGACAATTGATAATAGAAACAGATAATGTTTATTGACAAAGACAATCACAAATATAAGTAGTGTCTTGATCAATCACACTTCTCAGAAAAAAAATACTTACATAAAAATAAATTCCCTCTTATGTTTGGCTTTGCCCCTCCCTATCCCCAATCCAATGAAAAAGTTTTACAAGTAATTCTTTTTGTTTGGGTCTGAGTGAGACTATAATTAAAAAAAAAAAAAGCCCTAGCTGGTTTGGCTCTGTGGATAGAGTATTTGGCCTGCTAACTGAAGGGTTCCAATTTTTTTTTAAAAAAATATTTTATTGATTTTTTACAGAGAGGAAGGGAGAGGGATAGAGAGTTAGAAACATTGATGAGAGAGAGACATCGATCAGCTGCCTCCTGCAGGCCCCCCACTGGGGATGTGCCCTTGACCAAAATCAAACCTGGGACCCTTCAGTCCGCAGACCAATGCTCTATCCACTGAGCCAAACCGGTTTTGGCCGGGTTCCAAATTTGAATCCTATCAAGGGCATATGTCTGGGTTGTGGGCTTGATTTACAGTTGGGGGCATGCAGGAGGCAGCCAATCAATGATTCTCTCTCATTATTGATGTTTCTATCTCTCCTTTTTCCTTCCTTTCTGAAATAAATAAAAAAAACATACAAATAAACAAGACATATGGTAAAAGTAATTTTAGAAAAGCAAACTGCAGGAATTAGATTTTAAGAGAGCCAATAATAAATGGTTTATCCAATTTCTCAAGTTTTTTGCTCCAAACAATTTTCAGGCCAAGCCTGGAACTTACAAAGGGTGATTTTACTCACGATTTCTCCACAGGAAGCAATACAAGAAAAGACAGAAAGTAGGTCATGTGAGCTTCACTGTTAAGCCTCTCATTAAATACAGTGAAAAATCCCATGTTTTTGTATGGAAGCAGACAGAATGTTCTTTAAAATGACTATCAATAGCAGTAGTGCTCTCTTGGAAAATGGGAGGAGAGAAGGGGTTCTTGAACTCTGTCTACAGTCTAACACAGACTGTCATAATATGGTTTAGTCAACAGGACTGTTGGTGATGAGGGAGACTGGTATTCTCTAAATCTATTTTCTTTTGACACCATAAAATAAATAGATCTTCTATAAGTATAGAACTTTTTTTCATGGACAACTGAGTTAACTATGTACCTGTGATAGGTTTTTCTTTGTGGAATTAAGTTCATCATGAGCAATATGGTTCTAAGATACATAAAGCATACTAGTTTCTACTGCTTTTGGCTAGTGAACGTGCGAGTTTTGGGGGCATGCAGGAGGCAGCCAATCAGGAATTAGAAACCCAGCTTTTCAGCTAGTTCATCTTCTAGAATGAGACATTAATGAGTAGTCATTAAGGACCAAACTTCTTAGAGCCTGAACTGCATAAAGCAGTGGTTAAGTCATAATCTGGGTATTGGCCACTCTCTCACCCCTACACTCCCCAGAATAAAAGTATGAAGAGGTCTTTTAAAAATGTTACAAGTTCTCAGGAGTTGCTTGCTCCTTGAAATCTTTATCCTGATAACTCCAAGCAAAATTTATGTGCTTCTATCATAACTTCTCTTTTAATGTATGCATCTGAAATTGTCCTGTGGCTTGTTATTTACTTTGTTTGCCTTCCACAGTAGCCAGTAAATTTAGTAAGATACATTTGTGTTTTAATGTCAATGATTTTGATTAGGGGGTGAGGAGACATCCCACACAACATTAAGCAATTGTCAGAACACCACCAGACATTGTAAATTTCATGGTAGTGTTCTGGTTGGTAATTGCTTGGTGTTGTGTGGAAAGTCCCCTCCCCACTAATACATGTTGGAATTGTCTCAGAATAGAAATAAATTCAATTTAATAAAATTCAATTAATAGTGACTGAATGTGTTCTATTTGTCAGAAAATGTGCTCAGTGTTGCTAATATCAATAGCTCAGAGTTGGAAACAGCCTAAGTGTCCATCAGCAGATGAGTGGATAAAAAATATTATGGTACATTTACACAATGGAATACTACAATGGCAATAAAAAGAAAGAACTCATAGGTAACATCCTAATCAATAAAGAAATATTTAAAAAATAGAACTTTTACCATTTGCAACAGCATGGATGGACCTGAAGAATATTATGCTGAGTGAAATAAGCCAGTCAGAGACAGATAAGTATCACATGATCTCACTCATATGTGGAATCTAATGAACCAAATAAATTGATGATCAAAAATAGACCCAGAGACATAGAAGCATGAACAGACTTTTGAACATCAGAGGGAAGGCAGGGGAGGGTGGTTGGGAAGAGAACAACCAATGAACTTATATGAATATATATGCATAACCAGTGAACACAGACAATGGGAGGTGAGGGCCTGGCAGGGGAGGAAGAATGAGAGCAAGGTAAATGGGGGAAGAAGGAGGAGCTATGTAATACTTTCAATAATAAAGATTAAAAAATAAGGATACCACAAGGATGTCATAAAATTATTCACCTCAATTCTGATACTATCTAATTTGAAATAGCATCGTATTGCATAGGTTAAGGGCTCAGTCCCACAAGATAAGTCCCTTCCCCAACTTCAGCTGCCAACCAAAAATCTAGGTTATCAATTGTGTTTTTGACCAGTTGGCTGTAGATTGTAGGGTTTCATCACCCCCTCACTGAACTTCATATGCAAATCACAAATCCGGATTTTTATTTGTACTGTGATGACTGGCTATAAATGAGAAGTTTTCAAGATCCCCAACATGGTTTTGATTTATTTGCTAGAGCACCTCACAGAACAAAGGAAACCTATGGATGCACTAGATTGTGTGTTATGAAAGGTTATAGCTTAGGAATAGCCATATGTAAGAGATGCATCGAACATGGTCTGAGGAAAGCATCCAGAGGTTCCATGCATCTTTGAGCATCCCATTCTCCTGTGCACCTCCATGTGTTCATCTTCATGTGTTTAGCAACCTGAAAGCTCTCCAAATTCTGTCCTTTTAGGCATAATTGATTATTCATTATCCATGAAAATAGATTCAATCAACTGCTCCTTTCCTCTTTGTGGAGGTCAGAGGTCAGGAGTAGGACTGAAAGTTTCAACCCTCTAGTCATATGGTTGGTTCCCCGGGCAACCAACCCTAATCTCAGATGAGGTCCAAAAGTCGCCTCATTAATATGATGAAAGACATCTTTATTGCTCCCATCACTGAGGAAATTCCAAGAATTCTGTGCTAGGATAAGAGAAGAAAATCAAAAGCATATTTCTTATTATAAATCACAATGTAACAATGAAAAATTTAACACACAAAGCATTTTATGCCCCTTAAATATTCCTCTGCTGGTTAATCTTTCAGCATGGATTTAACCCTGTCTCTGGGAGGATCAGAAATGATCCTTGTTTCTTGTCTCTCTCTTCCTGATTCCCTGGGTCTTTAACTCAACTTCATTCTCTATGCTATTGTCAAAATTATTTTTAATGCCTTCTATTCTTTCCCCAGCCTGTTTGCAAAACTTTTCTATATAATACATGAATTAGATATACTTTTATTTAAAAGTTTAACTATCAACATAAAAGCAGCAAAAGTCATACATGGAATAAGTTTTTATTATGCATCTAGTCTCTCATTTCTTTGATATTTTCTTTCATTTTTATATTAAAATCTATATTTTTAAAAATTTATATTATAATTGAATTAATACATATATTCCTTCCCATTCCCCCATTGATCCCCTGATAAAGACTAATAGGATACGACCTCTAGAAACCTCTCTAGTGTGCTACAACCACATTTCTTCATGCTGTTTCTCAAACATTGCAATAGGTTTTTCCTCTCAGGACTACTGTAATTGCTGTTTCCTTGGCTCTAACTGCTCTTTCTCAAAAGTTACATCCTAAGAGAGGACTTCCCTGACCACACTAGCTGCCTCAGTCATATGCTATTCCATTGTTATTTATTTTATGTAGTTCTTACCTAGCTTTTACCATAAGAAGGCAAATTCCATTGCAGAACTAATTTTGCTTTGTTCACCTGTGGTATGAGGACTTATAAGAACTTTAATATCATACTTCCTGGCCCCAAATTTGGATTTTTGCAGCTTAATGGTGACTGCTCTTTTGGGATCCAGAACTACCCACAGAGTCAGCAGCCCCATTGTGCTGATTGTACTGTTTGATAAACTGTACTCCTTGCATTGTTTATAAAATCATGTTTCTTGTGCTATTATTGTATGATCAAAGATAGCTTTATTGTTCTATAGGCCTGGACTGAGACTAGGAATTGATGAATGTTTAATCATATATTACCCATTGTTCTCACTTCACAACCCCACTTGCTCAATCCCTGAGTCAGCCAAGTATTGAAAGTTCAGTTGCCTTTACCAATTAAAAAAAACACACACAAAAAAAATAAATAAAAAAACAACAAAAACATGTAAGTTTATGGCCTTGTTTCCTTTAGCAAACTCTCTTTGGTCATCACTTCCTTGCAACTTTTGCCTTTATGGGCCCTGTCCAAATTCCTCCATTCTGGAATATATTTTCAGTTCATACTGAAGATTGCATTGCTGGGTTTATAAATTATTGCCTGAATAAACTCCCTTTAAAATTTAAAATTTTTGTTTATAAGCATATATATAGTAAACTTTCAATAATATTTATTAGATAAAATAAATAAATGAACATCTTTATTAAAACACTATCAGTGAGAGAAAGAAATGGCGGCGGAATAGACGGACATGTCTGGAGCCTTGTCGCTGAGCAGAAAGAGAGAACAGCTGAGGGTCACACTGGGAGTGTTCATTGGCAAGTTAAGGGATAGTTATCCTCCAGGAGAAGGTGGGGGACTGCTGGAAGGGGCTCCCCTGACCAGGCAGCCCAACTGCCTTAGGGTTTTTTCTCCCAGAGCCACCAACAAGACACGGAGACCACACCATCTTGCTGAGAAAAGTGGATATTTACAGCAGCCTGAAATGCTACAGCTGTGGCACCCACAGAACAGCTGGGGGATCCAGAACACCGCTCCCCAATTGGCACAAACACTTGTATTTAGAGGAGCTTCACACACCACATGGAAAGGTCAGATTTCGCCTGGGATAAGGAAAGAGAACTACATAACCAGACACCCAGAGAAGAAAGACCATGGGCAGATGAAGAAACAGCTCGCATATGAAAGAAAAGCAGGCATCACCAGAAAAGGAAGTAAATGAAATTGAAGCAAACAACCTGCCAGAGAAAGAGTTCAGAGAAGTGGTCATAAGGTGGCTGAAAAGAATGGAAGACAAATTCCACAATATGAGTAAGAACCAAGAGGAAATTATAAAGAATAAAGAAGAAATGAAAAAAAGACATTGTTGCTGTAAAGAACTCAATAAAAGCAGGAAAAGTAGACTAGAAGAAGCAGAGGACCACATCAGTGAGCTAGAAGACAAGGTAGAAAAAAATATCCAAGTACAGCAGCTTCTAGAAAAAAAATTAAAAAACAAGAGGAGAGTCTAAGGGAACTTAGGGATAACAAGAAACAAAACAACATCTGCATAATAGGGCTTCCAGAAAGAGTAGAAACTGAGCAAGGAATAGAAATCCTGTTTGAAGAAATAATGAAGAAGCTCACAGAGTCCCAAGCAAAATGAACACCAAAAAACTGACAGCAAGGCATATTATAATTAATTTGGCAAACACCAATGACAAAGTAAGAATCTTAAAAGCTGCCAGAGAGAGACAGAAGTTACCTATAAAGGAACCCCCATCAGACTAGCAACTGATTTCTCAACAGAAACTCATCAGGCTAGAAGAGAATGGAATGAAATATACAAAGTCATGCAAAGGAAGTGTCTGAATCCAAGAATAGTGTACCCAGCAAGGCTTTCAATCAAAATTGAAGGTGAAATCAGGAGCTTCACAGACAAAAAAAGGACTAAGGGAATATATTACCACCAAATCAGCAATGCAAGAAATGTTAAAGGGTCTGCTGTAAAAAAAGAAATTCCTAGCAAAAAAGGCACACAGGAGTGAAGAATAAAAAATGGCTACAGATAACTACCTATCATAATAACTTTAAATGTAAATGGATTAAATACTCCAATCAAAAGACATAGGGTAACAAATTAGATAAGAAAACATATCCAATATATATGCTGTCTACAAGAAACCCACCTCAGAAAAAGAGATGCACACAGACTGAGGGTGAAGGGATGGAAGACAGTTTTTCAGGCAAATGGAAATGAAAAAAAGCTGGGGTTGCAATACTTATATCTGACAAATTAGATCTCAAAGTGAAGGTCATAACAAGAGATGAGGAAGGCCACTTCATAATACAAAAGGGAGCGATCCAACAAGAAGAAATAAATCTGGTAAACATATGAACCCAATGCAGGAGCACATAAAAAAACTCCTGGAGGATATCAAGAGAGAGACTGACAGCAATACAATCATAGAGGGGGATTTTAATATCCCGCTGTCACCACTGGACACATCCTCTTAACAAAAAATCAGCAAAATCAGCAAAGAAACATCAATCCTAAATGACAACAGACCAGATGGAATTAATTGACATCTTCAGAACATTTCACCCCAAAGCCACAGAATATACATTTTTCTCAAGTGCACATGAGTCATTTTCAAAGATAGTCTATATGTTGGGTCATAGGAAAAGTCTCTTCAAATTCAAGAAATAGAAATCATATCAAGCATTTTCACAGATCACAGTGGCATAAAACTGGAAATCAACTACAATAAAAACAATACAAAAAATCAAACACATGGAAACTAAACAACATGCTATTAAACAATAACTGGGTAACCAGAGAGATCAAAGAAGAAAAAAAACATCATGGCAACAAATGACAATGATAACACAACAATACAAAATTTATGGAACACAGTGAAAGCAGTCTTGAGAGGGAATTTCATAGTTATACAGGCCTACTACAAAAAACCAATTAGAATGAATTTATTCACCCCTATGTTCATAGCAGCACAATTTACAATAGCTACACTTTGGAAACAGCCTAGGTGCCTGTCAACAGATGAGTGGATCAGAAAACTATGGTATATCTACACAATGGAATTCTATGCTGCCATTAAAAGAAGAAATTCTTACTATTTGCAGCAATCTGGATGGAACTGGAGAGCCTTATGCTAAGTGAAATAAGCCTGTCAATGAAAGAAAACACTACATGATCTCACTTATTTATGGATAATAAAGCACATTATAAACTGATGAACAAAATGATAGATGCAGAGGCAGTAAAGCATCAAATGGACTGTCAAATTACAGCAGGGAGGTTAGGGAGTGTGGGGTAGATAAGAGATCAACCAAAGGACTTGTGTACATGCATATAAGCATAACCAATGAACACAAGACACTGGGGGGTTAGGATATGCCTGCGTGGGGGGCAATGTGAAGATACGTATACATGTAATACATTATTTAAAAAATTAGAAAAAACCACTATCAGTGTATTTATGGATATAACAAAATATTTTTCTATATTTTATTTTTATTTATTATTATTTTAAAATATATTTTTATTAATTTCAGGGAGAAAGGGATAGAGAGATAGAAAAGAAACATCATTGACCTGCGGCCACCTGCATGCCCCTACTGGAGATTGATCTTCCAACCTGGACATGTGCCTGGACAGGGAGTCTAACAGTGTATTCCTAATTTATATGTTGATGCTCAACCACTGGACTATTTTTTTTAATAAATACAATTTAGAATATTATAAAGTTAGCATTAGTTTATAATTTTTCTTTATAAAATATTAAAATATTCAATACAAGTATAATAAATAAATACATAAAATTAAAAATATTTTTATCATTAACCTTTGCCTATGTCATTATGTAATTAGTAAATACACAAATAAATAAATCACTTCAAAGATAGATAGATAGGATACTTTATCTTATTCCCAGATGCTTTGTTTTGGAAAAGAGAGGTAGAAAATTAGAGTGGATTGAAATAGGAAATAGGGAAACATGAATATTAACTTTTATTGCATTGTGCTTGATGTTTTATATTTGCTATTTTATTTAATCACTACATGGTACTATTATTTCTGTTTTCCAAATTTGAAAATGAAGCCTAGAGGTATTAAATTATTGAAAAAAAATACATCCTACATATTATTATGTACAGACATAAGTTTTGAACTGATGTTATTTGATTTTATGCTTTTTAACTATACCATGCTTTCTAATTTGTGTTACTTAATATAATTAAAAATGGAATAAATCACAAGGACAATGCATTATAATGGAGGACATATAAATAATTAGTGATTTAATAAGTAATATAAATATGAAGGTAGCCTGAAGCCTTGAACTGTATTACACAACCAGTTCTAATGCTTTATCTCTAGAGCTATTTTAATTAACACCAGTTATTTTAATTTCATTTCTGAAAAATGTCATAAGAGGGGAGATAAATGGCCTGTAGATATTGTTAGTAGCAAAATCCAGCAAGTAGCATGAGCTATGAAACAGTAAAAGCAAAGGGGCATAATCAATACCTGTTAGCCAGATCCAGGAGTGAGGAAGATAAGAGATGGCTCTTAACAAGGTGGGGACAAAGGAGCAGTAGATATTTTTAAAAGTAGGGAAAAGGAACACATTGGCAGAGATTACTGTGTGCAGACATTGTGTTAGATAATTTTAGCAGTCAGATAGTTCAGTTTTCAAAATGTTTGCTCTACTTTTTTTATGTGACTTTGAAAACAGATATTTATCGTGAGGCCTTATAGCCTTACTGATGCACAGGAAGTAGTAAAATAACAGAATTGTTCTGAAGATAAGATATATAGTTGGTAAATCTCTAATCAATCTGAAATATAATAAACATCTTAATAGCAATAATTATTGTTAAAAAGGACCCAATGCATTTCTCAAGAATGGTGTCTTATGTAGAAAAATTACTCAAATATTTCTTAAGTAAATTGATTATCTGGAAAGTCTCAAATTTTTGTTACTTATAAGATTTAAAATTCAGGGATACTTTCTCATAAGAATGATATCTTAAACTCTTTCTATACATACTTTTATTTAATTCTTAGAACAAGTACTATTACCATCTCTGCTCTATAAGTTAGGAAAGAAAGCAACAACTTGTAAGAGATAGAACTGGATTAAAACCTAGTTGTGTCTTACTCTCCCACAGAATGCCACTCTACCTTATACAGCTCCTATATTACTTCCTCTTTAATTGCATGTGACTCATTTGGCATTACTAAGTTGCTCCCTTGTTTCTAGTCCAAAGTTCTAATAACTTGAGATCATTTTGTCATATTCTTGTCCTCACTTCCAATCTACAGCCCTATCCTCTGATTTTAGTCTAGTGGCTAAGATGGTTATCCACGCTCTGACTTCTGACCCTGGGATGTCTGACTTCCAATTCTTTGGTTAGGTAGATAAAATGCAGGCTTTCATCAGACTAGTTTTCTCTATCTCACATAGAGTTCTGATTCTATCTAGCATTTTGTCTAGTGCATGAATAAATGGATGCTTTTTAAGATGAACCATAGTTGGATGAAGTGAATAGTGACAATGGGTGGCCAAAAGGAGACTTAGTGCATTTAAAATGTTCATAGTTTCCTCCTCAAATTTAAGTTAAACTCTCCTCTTCTCAGGCAAACACAGCTCAAAGAAAAGTTCCCTCCATTCCCTCATGCAATTAAACATTAAAAAAAATTAAGTCCCTCCTATATAAAAACTATGGAGCTTTCAGACAGTCAGCCTTATTCAGAGACCTCTCTAAGTCCCTGTCCTTAGAATACTTGTGTTTCACACACACTTCAGGAGATAGTCACATTGTGAGGTAGTAGTATGTTAGGGCTCTGCTGAACTTACTTACCTTTTCACCACTGAGGGAAACAGAAATAACTGTAGGCTAGAGGCTTCTCAGCTTCCATGCCAAGACCTTTATTTATAGGTCTCAGAATCCTGGAACTGTCTTCTGAGCTTTGCACTCAATGGAACAACAACTCTTCTAGCTCTGCGGCCTTCTCTAAAGAAGTTATTTCCCTAAGGAATATCCAAGAAATTCCCAGCAGAGAGCCTGGATCAGGATCATAGTTTGTAGAGTCCTGAACATATCCAGGAGAACCTGCCTTGCCCCAGAGATTAGGGAAAGCAGCTGAGGCTACCAAGAAATTATTTCATTCCAAATGCATTGACATTTTTGTTTAGGCTAATCATCTTTGTTTCTTTTTATTTCCTTATAATCAATGACGATTCCCCCCCCCTTTATTATTAAAATATAATTTACTTATAGTATGATGCAGAAATCTGAAGTGACCAGCTCAAATGATTTTTACTTATGTATGTAACAAAGTAGCATTCAATGGAGAGAAGTGCTAAAATCTCTAAATCTGATTATGAATTTCTTTTTCTTTTTAGTTCTGTTACTTTTTCTTCATGTTTTTTGAAACTTTCTATTAGATGTAAAGCATTAAGGTTGCTATGAGTTCTTTTATCTTTGCAAAATCTCTCCCCCCCTTTTTTTGGTGACATGGCTTGCTTTAAATTTCATATGCTCTGATAATAATATGGCTACATTCACCATATATGTTGGTATGTACGGCATATCTTCTGCATACATGACATATCTTTTTACTTTTAACCTGTGTCATTACAGTTCATATGCAACTTTTATAATCAGCATGACTTTAATTCAGTGTGACAGTGCTGTATTATAATTGAAGTATTTAATCGAGTATATTTAATATAATTATTAATACATTTGTTATGTTCATCATTGTTTTGTTTCTTCATTGTCCCATCTGTTTTATCTTTGTTATAGCTTTGCTCATTTCTTTTGAATCTCAAGCACTTTGCAATGTTGTGTATAAGCCAAAGCCTACCCATTGAGGCTCTTACTTAAAAGGAAGCAGATATTGGCAGTTCGAAGTCTGGCTGTCTTATAATAAACTATTAACTCACAAGAAGACAGGATGGACAGCAAAAATATCCTCTAGAATGGCCCATTCTGATTTTTACGAAGTCATTATGGTTCAGATGCTCTCATATCTCATGGAGAATGTTTAATCTCATTTTCAGATGATAATTGATTGTCTTATCCAGACATGAAACCCAGCAACGAGTAGGCTTATCCCTGCTCAGTGTTTTGAATTTCTGTTCCTTTCTTACTCACAGAGATGTGTATCATGTATTTAAGCCTGGCTATCACTTTTTAAATTACACTTTTAAATTTTATCAAATATATCATTGTTTATTATTAGTATATGATCTACCTGCATTATACAGACCAAACTTTCTCTTAAGCAAGGAATATATAAAATCAATATATATTGATTTTAGAGAGGGAGAGGGAGAGAGAGATAGAAACATCAATGATGAGAGAAAATCATTAGTTGGCTGCCTCTGCACACCCCACACTGGGGATGGAGCCTGCAACCAGGGCATATGGTCTGACTGGGAATTGAACTGTGACCTCCTGGTTCATAGGCTGTTGCTCAACCACTGAGCCATGCCACTGAGCCACACACACACACACCACACGTATATTTACTTAAATTATTATCAAAATATCATATCACTTCATAATCTTCAGTAACTATTATTTAATTTAGATATTGAACTACAATATAGGACTTGTATAATTATCAAAATATAATGAAACCCCAAAGATAGCATTAAAATAGTTCCTAGTGAATGCAATATATACTTAGTATAGAAGGCATGTGATTTTGGGATACCTGGTTGGAAAATCAGCACTTAGTGGCAGGACATGTCTATTTCAATGCTTTTCCAATGGCATTTGCCAAACATTCAAAGGAATAAATAGAATAATTAGCAAGCCATTCTGTAGTTTGTAAAATGCTTGCATGGATATTTGATACTTGTGTATTATGATTTTCATTTTGTGGCTAAGTAACCTGAGGTGAAATAAATAAAGTAGTCTGACCTCAAACTGAAATTAAAATATTTTGCTCTTTTAACTATATTACATAATCTCTATGAATGCTACATGTCAAGCTTTCTCAATCAATGTAATTTCCACCTCTCACTTGAGTAGTTTTCCCATTGCTTTGCATTACACCTCATCTCTAGATCCAGCTGGGGATCCTGAATACCAAAGTTAACACATTCAGCCCAATACTTTCTCTGTAAACTGATTCAGAAATCCCAGAGAGCAGGCTGATTTCTATTTCTCCCAAGAGTCTACAACCCTGAGGAAAAGAGGAATAGGTACATCTATATAAGGTGGAAGTCAAAGTTGAGACATAGTGACATATTGAGCATTCAGTTTTGGTAAGTACTAGTAGCTGAAAATCCCTTTGAAAACTTAAACCTATGGCTTTGTTAAACAGTTTACTTCTGATTACTTCTGAAGAAACGACTATGGGGAGGAAGAGGAAGTGTGTGTGTGTGTTTGTGTGTGTGTGTGTATGGGGATAGGATTGCATGGCCTGAAGGTTAAAAAGGAGTTTATTAACTCTGATAAGAGTAGAATCCCATTTACTTGATAATATGACAAATAAAAGTAAGTATTATTATCAATTAAAAGAAGAAAAAAAAATCCCTAGTAAGGCAATCAAGGACTTGATATGGGAATGATTTTTTTAGAAAATTTTTGTTGAAATAATTAATTAGCACTGCTATTAACTGATTATCTTAGTTATATTAAATCATTTATAATAGTATATAAAATTTCTATTTTAGATAGATACTGTTTTCTACAGTATTTAACAGAAGAGCAAATATCTGTTTGGAGGCCTAAGCAGCTTATCCAAATTCAGTGCCAAGCTGATGTTTTTGAATCAGACTTGAGGGCTGATTTCTTTAACTTAAGAAATTGAAATTCTAAGTAATCTGGTGATGTTAGATCTGATGACTATCCTTCTTGAAATGCTCTTTCTTTTGTTACCCACTCCATCCATTCTCCTAGATTTTCTCCTGTATTAATGTATTGAGCAAGATGCTCTGAAGAATCTTGCTACCTCACAATTGTAACTGAAATTTAAATTTTGTGTTTTTTACATTTTCCTGGGTGATATCATTTACTTTCATGAATTCAGATACCAACTTCATGTCAATATTTCTGACCTGACAGCTCTATAGAGTTATTTCTCCTGAAGTTCAGTCTCCATGTCCAAAAGCTCACTTTGTGTAATGTCAAGTTTACCACTGAAAATGTTGGTGAGTAGAGTGAGCATAAATATTCCTTGGGTACTACCACAGAAGAAAGGGAGAAGGCACTAAGAGATGATTCTACATGTCTTACATTTTTTTCCACTCACATGCATTCTTTGCATGTTTTCTGGGAAACTATGTTGATGACAGATAAGTGAATATAAATAAAATCTTATCTTTGCTTTGTGTATTTAGCAGTCAGTATATATGACAGTAGTGGGATTTTGTTGGGTAGAGATACATAAAAACAATACATTATAAAACAGTGTAGAAACTACCATAATAAATATGCATGACAGAAATATTCCCTGGAAGAACTAAGGCAATATGCATCTGCCAAAGATGAAAATAAAGTAAAATAAAAATTAAGTGCTTGTGAAAATGAGAACTTTTCTTATGACTCCTGGGAAAGAGAGGTTAGAATAAAATTTGTTAAACAGGCATTCAGACAGCTTATATACAGCTTATACATAGCTGCTACCATCTAAAATATAACTTCTCTGGGTTTGGCATGATAAGAGATAAAAAGTTATGACAAACTCCATTTGCAGATGCAGCTCCATTTACAAGCTGAAAAAAAGAAAACAGATCTGTGTATACAGTAACCTAAAATATTAAATATCAGTCAATGTCTGCTTGTTATATATTACATTTTTCTTGATTATTCTCTAAAGAATTATAAAATATAATTTTAATTCACAATCAAGCTTCAATTTAGAGGACCCCCCCCCAAATTTTCATTGTCCATGTATTTTCCATTGTACAGTGATGATTTTTCCTCTCTACAATTTGAATTAAAAAAAAATTCTGGAGTGAGGTTAACAACTCATGTGAACTCTTGCTTTCTATGGCCTCTCCTTTTATTTTTGCATCTTAGTCTTTTATATTTGCATTTTAAATTATAAATATAATAATTTATATTTATTTAGGCATGTATACATCAGTCTTACTAAGTATAGATGGGATTTATGATGGTTAACTTAGATGTGTGTGTTTCTCCAGTAATTTATACTGATTATTTAACATTGATATACCATGAACTCAAAAAATTGAAAATATCGTAAGCTTGTATATTTACATTGGATAATATCTGTTAACTCCTTAAAAGAGACCCTAACAATAAAATCAGAATTTAATTTAATATGTAGGCAGATTGAAACATTTTACATTTCAAAGAGAAATGGAGTTGAGTTGTTTTTTTCACTTAGAATTTTTTTTCTTAATTTACTCAGAGATAAAATTTGCACAAGAGAGTTAAGGTTAACAAGCCCATATTATTGTATGGCTTTATCACTTTCCCTTGAGATAATAAAATGATAACCTGTAGTGTGGCTCATAGGTGCTTGATCTAGGAACTATCCATTTCATGAAGGAGTACAAACATGAAGACAATAAGAATACATAATTCCCAAAGGTGTATAAGCATTTTTCCCCCCACTTCTTTTGGAAAAAAATTGTATAATCAGTATTAATATTTTTATGTTTGGCTTTATTGAACTTATATTGGTGTTTATATTCACATATAAAATATCCTACCTAATAAAAGAGTAATATGCAAATTTACCAAACCTCTGCTACACCCACCAGCCACGCCCACCAGCCATGCCCACCAGCCCATCAGACTGAGTGTGCAAATTAACCCAACCAACATGGCTATGGCCACAGAGAGAGCAGGAGGGAGGCTTGGGTTGCCCCCAATGATGGAGGAAGACAAACTTTCCACACATCCTGGCTGGCACTTTAGGCAACAAAGTTTTAATGGCTGTACTAGCAGAAGGCTTGACTTCCCTCCAGGCTACAAAGTTTCAATTGTAGAAGATAAATAAATCCCAGATATTAGGGGCTCTGCTTGAGTCGCCAGGGGGGGTGTCAAGCCTGCAAACCAACAGAGGCCCCTTGCCCAGGCCACCCCACGCCTCAAGGGAACACTCACCTTGATCCAGGACACCTTTCAGGGCAAACCAACTGGCTCCCATCCATGCACCAGGCTTCTATCCCATCTAATAAAAGAGTAATATTCAGATTGACCATCACTCCAACATAAAAGATGGCTGCCCCCATGTGTTCAAAAGCTCCTGCTCCCATATGGACACAAGATGGTCACCAGAAGAAGGCCAGCAGGGGAGGGCAGCTTGCAGGAACCAGGCCTGCAAGGGAAGGCAGTTGTGGGTGATCAAACTGGCAGAGGAGGGAAGTTGGGGGTGACTGGGCCTGCAGGGAAGGGCAGTTGGAGGGGACCCAGACCTGTAGAGGAGGGCAGTTAGGGGTGAGCAGGCCTGCAGGGGAGGGCAGTTGGGGAAGACTAGACCAGCAGGAGAGGCAGTTGTAGGCAATCAGGCTGGCAGGGAAGTGGTTAGGGGATGATCAGGCTGGTAGGCAGAAATGGTTAGGGTCAATCAGGAAGGCAGGCAGGTGAGCAGTTGGGAGCCAGCAGTCCTGGATTGTCAGAGGGATGTCTGCGTGCCCATTTAGGTTCGATCCTACTTGGAGAGGGAGCAGATTGGAGATGGAGCAGGCTGGGCTAAAGGACACCCCTCCCCTCCGTGCATGAATTTCATGTACTGGGCATCTAGTAGATAATAAATACTGACCTGATAATTGTAACACTTAGTCTATACATGTACTTTCTAGCATTTAATACTTATTTACCATAGTGTAGGTGTTTTCAAGGATCTCTGATTATTTTCTTAGACTATTATTTTTAAACCTTCTTCTAAGAAGTTAGGGATTTTGTCGTGAAACCAAGAAAGAACTACTGAAGATCATGTGGGAAAGGAGAGGGAATGATTTTAAGTGCCTGTCACTGACTTAATCAAAGCAGTTTTTTTTAAAAAACAATTTTCATATTTGGATAAAACTATTGGAAAACTACCACCTTAGGATAAATTGTTGTAAGTAAAATTTCCATGTTGGAGAAATAAACTTATTTTTGGACTTTTAAGACATCTTGAAAATTGCATTTTATTAATAGAATGAAAAAATATGTCTCTAAATACAGTACATAAATGAATACTTAACCATACCACACTGAATTTTATCTAAAAGTGTGACTGTTTCTGTTTATTTGATTTCAGATCTGAATAAAGAGCTCCTATTTCTACTCATGTCTATTTTTAATAACTCTGAAGTCCAGCTTTTTCTTTTGATTGGAATCCCAGGACTGGAACATGCCCATATCTGGATCTCCATCCCCATTTGCCTCATGTACCTGGTTGCCATCATGGGCAACAGCACCATTCTCTTTATCATAAAGACAGAGCCCTCACTTCATGAGCCCATGTATTATTTTCTTGCCATGTTGGCCATCTCTGACTTGGGCCTGTCATTTTCCTCCCTTCCTACCATGCTGAAAATTTTCTTGTTTAATGCCATGGAAATTTCACACAATGCCTGCTTTGCTCAAGAATTTTTCATCCATGGATTTACTGTCATGGAATCTTCAGTGCTTCTGGTCATGTCTTTGGATCGTTTTCTTGCCATTCACAATCCCCTGAGATATGTTTCTCTCCTCACTAACAACAGAGTTACTAAAATGGGACTGATTTTAGCCATCAGGAGCCTTCTCTTAGTTCTTCCATTCCCCTTCACTCTAAGGAGGCTAAAATATTGTCACAAGAATTTCCTTTCTCACTCATACTGTCTGCATCAGGATACCATGAAGCTGGCCTGCTCTGACAACAAGATCAATGTGATCTATGGCTTCTTTGTTGCTCTCTGTACTATGCTGGACTTGGGATTAATTGTTCTATCTTACACTCTGATCTTAAAGACTGTACTCAATATTGCATCTCTGACAGAGAGACTCAAGGCCCTCAATACCTGTGTCTCCCACATCTGTGCTGTGCTTATTTTCTATGTACCCATCATCACCCTGGCTGCCATGCACCGCTTTGCCCAACACAAAAGCCCACTCGTTGTAATCCTTATTGCAGATATATTCTTGTTGCTGCCACCCCTAATGAACCCCATAGTTTATTGTGTAAAGACTCGACAAATCCGGGAGAAGGTCTTGGGGAAGTTGTTGACCACATGTACGAGATAAAAACTTTAATATTGAGGTAATAAATTCTTAAACAGTAAGTATTTATGGGCACCTACTGTGCATTCAGTGCCCAAGTGGTCATTATCGCATGGAAAACCGAGGAGGAGTATGAAAGAATTTATAATAAAGTCAAGAATAAAATATTAAATAGGAAAGATTAAATAATCAGGTGATATAAGATATGATTTACAGAGGTTTAATGAATATTTTAAGAGTAGTTGAAACAAAACATTATGTAATGGAGCAGGTGTGTTTGAGTCAGCCCTTAAAGAAGGAATATAATTTGGAAAGATTGATATTATTTTTCAAATAGCATCTATTAAATTTATAGATATACAATTCACAGTCACTCCATACTATGAAGGAGAAGTAGACTAGCAGGGAACATAGCAGCTATGAAGGATGTTAGGATGTTGGTTTGACTAGAATAGAGAGTATAATTTGGTAAACAATGAGAAAAAATTTTGTATAGTGTGAACAAAGCAGATTTTGGAGTTGCTAGAAAAGCCTTGAAATGTTTAAATTTATGAGGTCCTGAACAGCCAATTTCATCATTACAATAAACACCTACCATGATAAATCAAATTTTAAGAATGGGATATCTGTAAGCATGAGTAACATGGACTGATTTGAGGGAGATGAAGAAGAGAGATCAACAGAAGACTGTTGTAATAATTCCACTAAAGTGGTGATTCTAAGAATGGGCAGATAGAGGGAGAAGGAAATTATTTAGGGTTTCTGTTGTTGTTTTGCTGTTATAAGACAAACACAATTTATACATAACTCACAAATTCTACTAAGCAACTCTGTACAGACTTATGTGATTGATTTTTTGAAGACAGACATTTGTATATAGAGTTTTAAATATGAGGCTCACATGGTGCTTATTTATCATGATTACAAAAACAGCCTTATCCTCATTTGCAAGACAATAACGTTTGGGTGTAGGCATGAAAGTAAATATCTATTTTAAACAGGATTTGATCATCAAACTGTGAAGATCATCCATTAGCAAGATTCTCTTTCCTCCATTTATGGCATTTCCACTGCATCTGTTTTTATTCAGATTTAAAACTTCCCCAAGATTATCTTATTATCTTGAACATTAAGATTAACTGTCAGAAAAATCTTTTTAAAGGCAAATGTAACCACATTTGAAACTTTTCAATAGCTGTCCAAAAAATAATGAGGTAATAGCAAGGCTCTCTGTATGCACAAAGCCTTTCTATCATTCAATACCTGCTTTTCTCACTACCTTATCTGTAAATACTTGGCCTTGTACTTCAACACTATCAAACAAGTACATCACCATGTTACAACAAAAGCTTTTCTTGTTTTTTTTCTTTTTCTTTTTTATTGTGTAAAGTATTACACATATTAGTTCATGTATCTTCTTTTTTCCCCCCCATTGATCTTCCCTCAGCCTCCCCTAACCCCTGTCCCATGCCCTCATCCCACCCCCCTAGTGTCTTGTGTCCATTGGTATGCTTATATGCATGCATACAAGTCCTTTGGTTGATCTAGTTCCCTCCCTCCCCAACACTCTCCAGTCTTCCCACTGAAATTTGACAGTCTGTTCGGTGCTTTACTGCTTCTGTATCTATCTTTTTATTCATCAGATTATAATGTTCTTTATTCTCCATAAATAAGTGAGATCATGTGGTATTTTTCTTTTATTGCCTGGTTTATCTCACTTAAAATAATGCTCTCCAGGTCCAACCATGCTTCTGCAAATAGTAAAAATTCCTTCTTTTTTAAAGCAGCATAGTATTCCATTGTATAGATATACCATAGTTTTCAAATCCACTCATCTGCTGATGGGCATTTAGGATGTTTCCAAATCTTAGCTATGGTGAATTGTGCTACTATGAACACAGGGGTGCATATGTCCTTTCTGATTGGTATTTCTAGTTTCTTGGGATATATTCCAAGAAGTAGGATTACTGGGTCAAATGAGAACTTCATTTTTAGTTTTTTTTAGGAAACCCCATACTGTTCTCCACAGTGGTTGCACCAGTTTGCATTTCTACCAGCAGTGCAAGAGGGTTCCTTTTACTCCACATCCTCGCCAACGCTTGTTGTTTGTTGATGATTGCTATTCTGACAGGTTTGAGATGGTACTACATTGTCGTTTTGATTTTCATCTCTCAGATAATTAGTGAGTTTGAGCATGTTTTCATGTGTCTCTTGGCCTTCCTTCTGTATTCTTTCAAAAAAATTCTATTTAGGTACCTTGTCCATTTTTTTATTAGATCATTTATCTTCTTTTTATTAAGTTGTATAAATTGACTGTAGATGTTGAAGATTAAACCTTTATCAGTGATAACATTTGCATATATGTTCTCCCATACAGTGGACTTTCTTGTTGTTTTGTTGATGGTTTCTTTTGCTGTGCAAAAGCTTTTTATTTTCATGTAATCCCATTTGTTTATTTTCTCTTTAGCTTCCATTGCCCTAGGAGCATTATCGGTGTAGAAATTGCTTCGGCATATGAATGAGAATTCTCAGCCTGTGGATTCTTCTGGTATTTTTATGGTTTCCCGGCTTATGTTTAAATCCTGTATCCATTTTGAATTTATTTTTGTATGTGGTATAAGTTGAGGGTCTAGTTTCAATTTTTTGCATGTATCGGTCCAGTTTTCTCTACACCATTTATTGAAGAGACTGTCCTGAATCCATTGTGTGTTCATGCCTCCGTTGTCAAATATTAATTGAGCATAGTGGTATGGGTCGATATCAGGATTCTCTATTATATTCCATTGGTCTATGTGTTTGTTCTTTGCCAATACCAGGCTGTTTTGAGAACAGTTGCTTGTAATATAGTTTTAAATCTGTTATTGAGATCCCACTTACTTTATTTTTCTTTCTCAGAATTGCTGTGGCTATTTGGGGTCTTTTTTTTGTTCCAGATGAATCTTTGGAGAGTTCTTTCTAGGTCTGTGAAATATGCTGTTGGTATTTTAATGGGTAGTGCATTAAATCTATAGATTGCTTTGGTTAGTATGGACATTTTAATGAAGTTGATTCTCCCAATTCATGAGTATGTTATGCTCTTCCATCTGTTTACGTCTTCCTCTATCTCTTTCTTCAGTGCCCTGTAGTTTTCTGCACATAGGTCTTTTACTTCCTTAGTTAAGTTTATTCCTGGTATCTTATTTATTTATTTTTTTGATGTAGTAGTAACTGGGATTACTTTTTAGTCTTTCTGTAATTTCACTATTAGTGTAAAGAAATGCCATAGATTTCTTGGCATTAATTTTGTATCCTGCTACATTGCCTAATTCATTTATTAAGTCAATTAGTTTTGGGATGGAGTTCTTTGGGTTTTTTATGTACAGTATCATGTCATCTTCTTCTTTTCCAATTTGGATGCCTTTTATTTCTTCTTGTCTAATTGCAATGGCTAATACTTCCAGTACTATGTCGAACAGGAGAGGTGAGAGTGGGCATTCCTGTCTTGTTCCTGTTCTTAGGAGAAATGGTTTTAGTTTTTGCCCATTGAGTATGATGTTAGCTGTGGGTTTATCATATATGGCTTTTATGATGTTGAGTTATGATCCTTCTATTCCCACCTTGCTGAGAGTTTTTATCAAAAAAAGGGTGTTGGATTTGGTCAAATGCTTTTTCTGCATCAATTGATATGACCATATGATTTTTATCTCTCAGTTTGTTAATGTGATGTATCATGTTTATTGATTTGTGGATATTGTACCATCCTTGCATTCCTAAGATGAATCCTACTTGGTCATGGTGTATGATCTTTCTGATGTACTGTTGGATCCGATTTGCTAGAATTTTGTTGAGGATTTTGGCATCTATGTTCACAAGGGATACTGCCCTATCATTCTCTTTCATTGTATTGTCTTTATCTCATTTTGGTATTAGGATGATGCTGGCTTCATAGAATGAGCTTGGAAGTATTCCTTCCTCTTGAATTTTTTTGGAATAGCTGAGGAGGATAGGTTTTAGTTCTTCCTTTAATGTTTGATAAAACTTCTCTCTGAAGCCGTATGGCCCCAGGTATTTGTTTGCTGGAAGCTTTTGTATGACTGTTTCAATTTCTTCCAAAGTTAATGGCCTATTGAAATATTTAGATTCTTCTTGATTAAGTTTTAGAAGGTTATATTTTTCTAGGAATATGTCCATTTCCTGCAGGTTGTCCAGTTTGTTGGAATAGACTTGTTCATAGTATTTTTTAACAATCCTTTATATTGGGTCTGTTGTTATTTCACATCTTTCATTACTCATTTTATTTATTTGGGTCCTCTCTCTTTGCTTCTTGGTGAGCCTATCTAGAAGTTCATCAGTATTGTTTATCTGTTCAAAGAAGCAGCTTTTGGTTTTGTTGATTTTTTTGTATTGCTTTTTTGGTCTCTATGTCATTTATCTCTTCTCTGATCTTTACTATTTCCTTCTTTCTGCTTACACTGACCTTTTCTTGTTGCTCTTTCTAACTTTTTGAGTTGTTGGGTTAGGTAATTATTATTGTTTCTTGTTTTCTTTCAGTATGCTGGTAGAGCTATGAAATTCCCTCTCAAGACCCCTTTCACTGTGTCCTATACATTTTGGATTTCTGAGTTTTCATTGTCATTTGTTGCCATGATGTTTTTTTATTTCTTCCTTGATCTCTCTGGTAACCCAGTCATTCTTTAATAGTATACTGTTTAGTCTCCATGTGTTTGATTTCTTTGAATTGTTTATATTGTAGTTGATTTCCAGTTTTATGCCACTGTGATCTGAGAAAATGCTTGATATGATTTATATCTCCTTGAATTTGAAGAGACTTTGCCTTTGACTCAACATATGATCTTTCTTTGAAAATGACCCATGTGCATTGGAGAAGAATGTATATCTGTGGCTTTGCGGTAAATGTTCTGAAGATGTTAATTAATTCCATCTGGTCTGTTGAGTCATTTAGGATTGATGTTTCTTTTCTGATTTTTGTTTAGAGGATTTGTCCAGTGGTGACAGTGGGGTATTAAATCTCCTACTATGATTGCATTGTTGTCAATCTCTCCCTTGATATCCTACAGGAGTTTTTTTATGTATTTAGTTGCTCCTATATTGGTTGCATATATGTTTACCAGAGTTATTTCTTCTTGTTGGATTGCTTCTTTTAGTATTATGAAGTGGGCTTCCATATCTCTTGTTATGTACTTCACTTTGATATCTTATTTGTCATATGTAAGTATTGCTACCTCAGATTTTTTTTCATTTCTATTTATCTGATAAACCTTTTTCCATCCCTGTATCTTCTGTCTGTGTGTATCTTTTTTTCTGAGGTGGATTTCTTGTAGACAGCAGATATATGGATCGTGTTTTCTTATCCAATCCATTACGCTATATCTTTTGATTGGGATATTTAATCCATTTACTTTTAAAGTGTTATTGATATGTACTTATTTGTCACAATTTTTATTCTTTACCCTTGTGTTTCTTCTTCAATTCCCTTTTTTTGTTTTTACAGCGGATCCTTTAACATTTCTTGCATTGCTGTGTTTTTTTTTGGTGGTAATAAATTCCCTTAGTCTTTTATTGTTTGTGAAGCTCCTGATTTCACCTTCAATTTTGATTGATAGCCTTGTTGGTTACAGTATTCTTGGATTCAGACCCTTCCTTTGCATGACTTTATATATTTCATTCCATTCCCTTCTGGTCTGATGAGTTTCTGTTGAGAAATCAGCTGCTAGTCTGATGGGGGCTCCTTTATAAGTAACTTTCTGTCTCTCTCTGGCTGCTTTTAAGATTCTTACTTTGTCGTTGGTTTTTGCCAATTTAATTATAATGTGTCTTGGCATTGTTCTTTCTTGGTTCATTTTGCTTGGAACTCTGTGAGCTTTTTGGATTTGTGTGGGTTTTTTCTTCTCCTTATCAGGGAAGCTTTCTGTCATTATTTCTTCAGACAGGTTTTCTATTCCTTGGTCATTTCCCTCTCCTTCTTGAACCCCTAATATGCGGATGCTGTTTTGTTTCATGTTGTCCCAAAGTTCCATTAGGCTCTCCTCTTGTTTTTTAATTTTTTTTTCTAGAAGCTGCTGTGCTTAGGTGTTTTTTCCTACCTTATCTTCTAGTTCACTGATGTGGTCCTCTACTTCTTTTTGTCTACTCTTAATGCTTTCTGTTGAGTTCTTTATAACAATGACATCATTTTTCATTTATTCTTGGTTCTTCTTCATGTCCTCATTGTTCTTACTCATATTGTAGAATTTGTCTTTCATTCTTTTCAGCCACCTTATGACTAGTTCTCTGAATTCTTTCTCTGACAAGTTCTTGCCTCCATTTTGTTTACTTCCTTTTCTGTTGATGCCTGCTTTCTTTCATATGTGGGCTGTTTCTTTGTCTCTCCAGGGTCTCTCTTCTCTGGGTGTCTGTTTATGTAGTTCTCTCTCTTCCTGTGTTGGTTTAAAGGCACAAAATACAACCAAGTACAATGCACAATGCATTGAACAGAAATGTATTCATGGTATTAATAACACCAAATAAAGTTAACCACTAGAGAAAGGCAAATTAAAGGATAGGATAGAAAGAAGAAGAGAAAAAAAAGAAAGGAGTATAAAAATGATGTTGGGAAAAGGGGAACAATCTGTATATATATATATATGTATATATATATATATGGGTAAAACTGCAATAGAACATCCACTAATCCCAACAAATGCCAGTAACAAGTACATGGAGATGAATACAAACTATAAATAACAACTAATACAAGTAAAGTTAGGGAAACAAAAGCAAAAAACACACAAAACAAAACACAAAAAACAAACAAAAAACAAAAAAGTAAGCAAAAACAATATCATAAACAATCATAAAAATTGATTTAATCAACATTCAAGCAAACAATAACAAAAGGACAGAGAGAAAAACAATTTTTTGGATAGTGAAGACAGAGAAGAGAGAGATGTGTATAGAATTGGAGTAGGGGATTAGAAATTATATATAGAAATAGGGTGAAATTTTAACAGGGGTAAAAAGAAAAAATAGGGAAAATCTAAAGTAATGAAAGGGCAAGAGAAACAGGACAATAAATGGGGAAAGGTTAGGAAGAGAGTGATGGTATAAAGGTAGAATTGAGACAGAGTAAAATGATGCTGAAGGAAAGATGAGAATAGAATGTAGAACACTATTTTCAAAGTAAGATAAAGAAAATAAAATGACACTTTTTTAAACAAAAGGGTAAAATAGTAATAGTAATAATACTGATTGAAAATAAAAACCATAATAATTAAAAAGGTAAAATCAAGTGAAGACAAAAAAATTAGTTTTTTAAGTAAAAGAGGAAAAAATTAAAAAAATAAAAATAAAATTTTAAAAAATGTGCAGTAGTGAAGGTCATTAACTTCCTCTATTATTCTGTTTGCCATCCCTGTTTCCCAGTCAGGAGATTATTGCAGTTCCCTGCTTTCCACTGCTCCTCAGTTTTGTAAGCCAGTTCTGATTTTGAAGCAGACAGTGTGTCTTAATTTCTTGTATTCCTTTATTTGTGATTACACAAGAGTCATTTGTGATTCAACGCCTGGGTGGCAGTGTTTCTGGATTGACTTTCAGGTCTTTAGTTTCTCTCTAGCCTGTGCTTAGATCCTGCTTTCCTGGTGGCACTCAATACTGGTTTGTGGGAGTGGGTTGCCCTAGAGCTGGTTCTCTGATGGTTATTCCTCACCCTGATCCCCAGGTTCCAGAAAAACAACTTTCCTTTGCAGTTTCTTAGGATGTTCCCAAATGGGTGATCCTATATATTAGGCTTAGTAATCAGAAGCAAGGATGTAAAGAGGAAAAAGCCTGTGTGATCTCCGAGGCTGCACAAACGTCTGTGCAATCCCTTCTCTACTCCGTCCTCCCTTTGTGTCTAAGCAGCTGGCACAGTTTTAAAATTTTTAGGCTGTGTGTGTGTGTGTGCGTGTGTGTGTCAGATCAAAATCAGTTGCTTTTTAGAGATCCCTTATGTTAGCAGCTCTGAGGACCCCCTTCCACATTCATGGGTCACGCCAGCCCCAATAGCCACAGATTTTTCTAGGCGCAGACTTCCCCCTGTCTCCAGCTCCCTCAGTGCATGCATTTCTCTCTCCTGTCGGGACCAGAGATTTCACCTTATCCCATACAAAATCTGACCTTTCCGTGGTGGAGTGTAGAATCCAAGTGTTTGCACCAATTGGGGACCGGTATTCTGAGGTTCATTGCTGTTCAATAGGTTTCATAGTTGTAGATTTTCAGGCTTCTGATAACATCCACTTTCCCCTTCAAGATAACATGGTCTCAGTTTACAAGCTGGTGGCTCCGGGAGGGAACCCAACAGTAGTGGGGGCTGCTTGGTCAGGGGAGCCCCATTCAGCAGTATCCCTCCTTCTCCTGGAGTATAGCTGTTCCTTAACTCACCAACAAACAATCCCTGTGCGGCCCTCAGCTGTTTTGGGCCAAGGCTTGGGACACATCTGTTTATTCCGCCACCATTTTTTTTTAGTACTAAAGCTTTTCTTATGGTATGTTTTATGTCAGGATGCTATACTAGTTTTCTTTTGTTGCATAATGAATTATTATAAACAATGGTTTAAAACAACACACATTTATTA
The DNA here is from genome assembly GCA_011751065.1 of Lasiurus cinereus. Taxonomy (NCBI): domain Eukaryota; kingdom Metazoa; phylum Chordata; class Mammalia; order Chiroptera; family Vespertilionidae; genus Lasiurus; species Lasiurus cinereus. The sequence continues at coordinate 11,366,876 of JAAGEH010000135.1, read as the reverse complement.
TATTACAATTCTGTAAGGTAGACATCTGACATGAGTTTTACTGGGCTAAAATTAGGCTGTTGGAAAGCTTGCATTCTTTTCCAGAGGCACTAGAGGAGAATCAAGTGCCTTTTCCAGCTCCTATGGTTACCTGCATTTCTTGACTCTTGGCTCACATCTTTCATGTTCAAACCCAGTGATATTACATCTCTCTGTGCCTTCCTCCTATAGTCAGGTGTCCTTCTGACCATAGCTAGGAAAGGCTATCTGTTCTTAAGAATTTTTGTAATGATGAATCATCTGAGTAATCCAGGATAATCTCCATAACCAAAAAAAAATCTATAAATTTAATTACATGTGCAAAGTATCCTTTTATCAGATAAGGTGATATATTCACAAATTTTAAGGATTAAAGCATTGAAATCTTTGTAGGGTTGGAAGGTGGAGAGGATTTAGTATGCCTAAAACAATAGCATTTCTTCAACATTTCTTTCTCCCAATTAGCTTAGCAAGATGTAGCTAAAATATACATCGTCTTGCTCCAAGTATTACAAATTTATATCTGAATTTTATCTCCTTTCACAGTGTACTGATTTCCACAACATACTTCTTTTAAAAAATACATTTTTATTGATTTCAGAGAAGGAGGGAGAGGTAGAGAGAAACAGAAACATCAATGATGAGAGAGAATTTGGAATGATTTCCTCTTGCATACCCCACATTGGGGATTGAGTCCACAACTCTGGCATGTGCCCTGACTGGGAATCCAACCATGACCTTCTAGTTTATAGGTTGATACTCAACCACTGAGCCATGCCAGTTGGGCACTACAACATAATTTCACAATTATTAACCTTTAATTGTTTGAACATTGTTTGCCTTTGCTAAATTATAAATCCTATGACTTACAAATATCTGTATGTCTTATTTATTTTTGCATTGCTTAATACACATTTGGGCAAAGAAGAGCCTGAAAAATATGTTTGTTTGTGAATTCATGAGTAACTATCATTAAATAAAAGTACTGTTCATTACCTAAGCTCAAAATCTGGAGCATCCTTGTGAACAGAGGATTGAAATATACTATGTTAATCACCTCAGGTTAGAGCACATGATCGCACCCTATGCAGCTCCTTTCCTACTGCTCCAATCACACCAACCCTAAAGCAAAAGCTGCAGTATTTGCCAAATTTTGCTGTTTGCTTTGTTAAAGGCCAAAAAACTCACCTCCCCTATTACTTCTCTCCACCCAAATTTATTCTTACATCAGTGTTCACTACCTTATTTCCCATATTCAAACTGACACAAGTGCTATAGAAGTTTCTCTCTCAACCAATTATTGTTTTTTCAGTTTTTTATTTTTTTCTCTCTCAACCATTTATTATTGTTTCTGATTTTTTAAATTCCTTCTGCAAGAATAATCATCTCAAATCATAATCTTATGGAAGAACTTTTTATGGATTCCTAATTTGGCTTCTTGCATCAATCTTACCCTCTACTTATTATACCTTGGGACTTGTTATGATGATTTGTTTTTTGGATGACTATAATGGCTTCCTATTTACACTTCCTTATCAATTCTTCCCTAATTAATTTTCTATATCATAGACAGAGTGAATTCCTTAATATGTAAATATGTTTGTTTTTTACTTTCCTAGGTAACTACTTCAATGATTCCTCATTACCCTGAAAGTATAGTTTCTATTCTTTTTAAGATATACACTACTCATGGTACTCCCATAGTATTCCATTTTATTCTATTTTCTTTGTTTAAATAATCTAAGTTCTTTTGCATGATATACCCATCATTGCAGAAACAGAAGGGATGAGTTAAATGTCAAATATGCTAGGTAGTCATGAAGAGACCAATCTCATGTGAGAACTAGCTCCATATAAATCTCATAGAGAAAGATTTTGCCTTTGGCTCTTTGCCACTCCCTTTCTTGATCCTGCACTATAATGTAGGAACATTACATCTTCATACTTCCCTCTAGATGTTCAAAGCTTTTCTTGATAGCATCTTATTCAGGCTTGCTTTCCTCAGAGATACCTCAAGTCAAAATTACAAATACTGTATTGACATATAATACTCAAAAGATAATTTTTTAAAATATATTTTATTGATTTTTTAAGAAAGGAAGGGAGAGGGATAGAGAGTTAGAAACATTGATCAGCTGCCTCCTGCATGCCCCACACTGGGGATGTGCCCTCAACCAATGTACATGCCCTTGACTGGAATTGAACCTGGGACCTTTCAGTCTGCAGGCTGATGCTCTATCCACTGAGCCAAACTGGTTTCGGCTCAAAAGATAATTTTTTTCCAACTGGGTAATGTGGAAGTATGATTGTAATGCAAATATAAGAGGGCATAAGAAATTGTCTCTTTTTGGTTCATTGACTCCTGATCTTTCTGAGATGGTCAGTGCCTTAACCTGTTTTCAGTTAGCCCTTCACCCCTACTCCATGTTCTCTACTCTTTTCTGACATGTGAGAAAACAACAACAACAAAAAACAACTTCAGATTCTTCCCTGAATGCATTTCCTCTCTCACACCTTTGTTTCAGCTTTGCACATGCTGTTCCTTCAGACTGGACTGTAATTTCCTACTTTGACTTCCCAAGTCTTAAACGTCCTTTAAGGCTCTCATGACAGGGAAATCTTTCTTGACACTCTCTTCCCCTTCCTGAAGGAAGATATCTCTTTTTGTTCTATATCAACTTCTTTTTATTATGAACAATACAATCCTATGTATATACTATAGGCCCAATGCACGGAATTCGTACAAGAGTAGGCCTTCCTTCCCCCATCTGCCAGCACCGGCTTCCCACTGGCACCTGGGATCCAGGCTTCCCTAGCAACCCTGGCTTCATCTGGAAGGTCAGCTAGAAGGACATCTGCCTAATTAGCATATTATATTTTTATTATTATAGATTTGTTTAGTAAATAAATAAAAGCCTCATTCATTTTATGTTCATTAGATATTACAAAGATAGAGAAGTAAGAATACATTTAAGGAAATAGTGCCTCAAAGACTAGACCCAGCTAGTAACAAAATACATGGGTCACACGATCTCGGATCTGTTTGGTCTTCACACTATAGATGATGGGGTTCATCAGAGGAGGGAACAGAAGATACACAAAGCCCATGATCACTTGGACAAGATGAGGTGCCTGTTTCCCAAAGCGGTGAATGATGGACAAGCCAATCATAGGAGTGTAGAAGAGAAGCACAGCACAGATATGGGAAACACAGGTGTTAAGAGCTTTGAGTCTCTCAGCCTTGGACGCAATGGATAGCACAGTATGCAGAATCAGGGCGTAGGAGAAGAGAATGAGCATTGAGTCTATACCCACTGTGGATACAATGACAAACATGCCATAGATGCTGTTGTCTTTGATGTCTCCACAGGCCAATTTCATCACCTCTTGGTGGAGACAGTAGGAATGGGAGAGGATTAGGGAGCCACAAAAAGGGAATCTTTTGAGCATAAAAGGCAATGGGAAAATGAGTGCTACACTGCGGCCCAGGGAAGCCAGGCCAATTCTGCCAATGACTGTGTTGGTGAGAATGGAAGCATAGTGCAAAGGACGGCAGATAGCCACAAAGCGGTCAAAGGCCATAGACAGTAGCACAGAGGACTCCAGGAAGGACAAACAGTGAATGAAAAAGAGTTGAGCAAAACAAGCATCCTGACTGATATCTCGTGCCCCAATCAAAAAGATGCCAAGCACTGTAGGAAGTGTACAAAGAGACAGACCCAGGTCAGTCAGAGCCAGCATGGATAGGAAGAGGTACATCGGCTCATGGAGTGAGGGCTCTGTTTTAATGATAAAAACAATTGTGCAGTTGCCCAGGATGGAAGCCAAGTATATGAAGCATAATGGGATGGAGATCCAAATGTATATGTGCTCCAGCCCAGGAATGCCACTCAGCAGGAAGGTGGAGGAAATGCTGCTGCTGTTTGCCAGGGATCCCAATGTCATTGTGTATGGAGGGCAGTGGTATTGGATTCCCTCTCAATTCCTGAAATGAACTGAGAAAAAGCTAGTGACTGCACCTGGAAGCAAATTTTTTAAAAAAAGAAAAATATTAGAACTGTACAGCTCTTCCACAGAGCCATTTCCTTTTGGACCATGGTTCCCTCTCAACATTTTTATAGAAAAATTATTTTCTTTAAAGTTTTTTCTTCTTGCTCCTTCAGGCCAAGAGGTTTGAACGTCTTTACTATTCCCCTTAGTTATACATAACTTTGCCTACCCCTTATGGAAGACATTTAATTAATTTTTTCTCACATGTATGTTTTCTGCCAAGGCTTTTACAAATATTCCACATTTTCTTTAACTTTTTTTTCTTATCTTACCTTACTTCCTTTGCTATTTACTTTTTCCTACTTTCCTCCCTCCCTCTTTCTTTTTTTATTCCTTTCTTTCTTAGCCACATAAAATTGTTAACCTTAGACAGAGACAAATTCTTTACTCACCCTTTTCTCTGGTCTTTCTGATATAGAAGCTTAGCTTAATCCAGATAGAGCATAAATGCTACTCAGCTCACAAAATTCCAGAGAGAAATGGAGAGTATGTGAATAGCTTAAAGTTGTGCTTGATGGCTGGAATAAGAAATCAAAGCTCTGATCTTCACATCAGTCAGTAAGTGGCATTTCCTAGAAATTTAGGAATCATCTGATATGAAAGTAAATGGGAGAAAAGACTGAAGTACCATCAAGCATGGGCACACTGCCAATCAAAATGCAGAGTCTATGAGAGTTCACAAAACAAAAGGCAATGATGCTGGTAGGGCTCAGTCTTCTACAGGTGAAGAAAAAGGGCTCAGAAGGGAACAGCCACTTGACAGGGGCCATATACTGATTTAAGTCTCCTAATTTCCAGGGTAGTGGTCCCAATTAATAATCCCACTATAAAATGAGCTCAAAGAGAGCAGAGGCTTTGCTTTGTTTACTTCTTTAAGGAGTGCTTAGAATATGCCCTGGTATGCATATGTGCTCAGCAATTTTTAAAAATGCATGAATAAGAGTCAAATTTTATTTAATTAGCTGTTTCCAATTTGATTCGCATTTTATCTACTTAAAATAATTCTGTGAATAAAGTTATATCAATATTATAATGTTATAGATGAGGAAACAGAGACAGAAAAAAATTATATTTACAAGATCAAAGGCATAGTAAATGGCCAAAATGGAATTTGAACTGAGATCTAATTTTTCTTTACATTCTAGTCTCTAAACAAGATTGTACTTTTTTTCTCACACTGACCTCATTTCACTGTCACCTAGCAGAAATCAGCACAAAATTAAGGGCTTCGTAGGGACAGTCAAACTACATAGTGGTTAACAATATAACTCCTAAATTCTGGGGCAGAAGAAAATTTTTGACATGCAAATGAAATAGGGTGGTGAGAAAGAACTATAATATCTGATGAACATTCACTATTTATCAGACACTGTAGTAGGAACATTGCAAAAGAAATAGCATGAGACCTTAGTAAAGCCTTCCAAGTTAATATTATTACCTCAGTTTGCAAATGAGGAGAGAGAACCTTAGAAAATCTGATGATGTGCATAAAGTCATTTAGCAAATCAGTGGCAGAGCTGGAATTCAAACTTAAATCTCTGGAGCTCCAAGGCACATTCTGAAAATTTGGAAACATTTAGGTTAACAAATCCAAACAGTGAAGAGATGTGAGAAAGCTGTTGTCTTCTTTCTCAACTAGTTCTAAGATGAGACCTGGGATCCTATGAAGTCAGCAATCTCTGACTACAGCAGGCTCCACCTGGGGCAGGGACCCATTAAAGCCTTTCTTGTGCCTCAGAGTTTTTTCTCTCCTTTCTCTCTCCAGAGCTCTGGCTGAGCCTTCTGGGACCTCTTCTTGGTTCCACAACTCAACATCAAGTACGTGCCTATTATCTTGACTCTTCACACATCATGGCTGCATCCAGAGACTCCAGGCCTTACATGTGAAGAAGGAAGACTAAAACTAGAGACTCTGGTTCTAGGAATATGGAGAGGCTGGAGGGTGAATACTTAAATCCCTGATTTTTATGCAACTATCTGAGGTCCCCATTGAGAACCTTTTAAGGATCTTCAATCAATTCCCTACTCTGTCTGTCTTCCTCAACTTCATTATCTCAGACCTTGGGGATAGAGGAAAAGAGAATAATCATGTGAAATGTCTAGAAAAGGGGCCCAAAGGATGCTATGTACTTGTAACTACAGCTGAAGCATCTGGTATAAGTTTTAAATATCTCCACTACTTCAAAGAAGCAGAGTAATGCTATTGATATTTTTGTATGTTTGATATATCATAACTGTCTAATTTATGCACATTGGATGTGACAGTGTGCATGTTAGGTATATATAACCATATGCAACATTTAAAAGGGCTTTTTAATTAATGCTTTTTCTATCACCAAAGAGAAAGCAAAAAATCAGCCTAAATTCTTGGAAATCTTAATCCTGTGTTTCTAATTGGAGAAATTAATTTATTCTCATAATTTGTGGGCAACATAAATTCTTGGGAAGGATAGTAAATCCAAAAAGGAGTTTTACATGTTAAAACAGAGGTATGCTGAGTTAATCATCTATTTTTTAGTCTCTGAAACCTGATGGAAAGATATTATGGAGGGAAGATTTAAGGGCCATTTCAGTGTTTTCATTTCCCAGGTTATTAGTACCCAGCTATTGGATCCCTTTTAGGATTATAAAGGTATAAAGAGTAAGGAATGCCCTAGAATTCCCAATCCAACTGTAAGAAATTATTCCAATTCATTGGTTTAACTGGATCCTTTGAACTGGAATGGGTAGCCTCTTCTGGCCACATTCCATTGATCTGGCCACATTCCATTAATCTCTGATTGAGCATGTATATATACACATTTGAATGTTATGAAGTAGTATTATTCATGTCATAGTACCCAAATAAGCAGGATCAGAACCACCTGGGATGCTTGTTAGCATGATGATCTCTGGGCCTCATCCTTACAGCATCAGAAACTGACATTTGTGACAATCACAGAAGTTTAGGAATTTTATATGTCCTTTTATTATTTATTTATTTATTTATTTATTTATTTATTTATTTATTTACTTTTAAGTCTTGGTGTTTATTTTTTAATTTAAACTCTTTATTCTTTAAAGTATTACATGAGCCCCCATTCCTTCTCCACTGACCTCTCCCCAGCCACCACCAACCCTGAGTATAGCCTTCATTCCTCTACTGTCTATGTCCATTGATTATGCTCATATGCATGCATACAGTCCTTTGATTGATCTCTTAACCGCTCATCCTTCGCCTTCCCTCATATACTTTTATTAATGACTAGAAGCCCAAATTTTGTGCACCTGGTTGGGGTGAGGTAGATGTCTCTCAGCTCAGCCTGCAGTCTGTTCAATCCGGGACTGTTTGAGGGATGTCCAACTGCCTGTCTTTAGGATCGGACCTAAACAGGCAGTCGGACATCCCTTTCACAATCCAGGACTGCTGGCTCCCAACTGCTCACCTGCCTGTCTTCCTGATTGCCCCTAACCACTTCTGCCTGCCAGCCTGATCACTCCCTAACCACTCCCCTGCCAGCTGATCAACACCTAACTGCTCCCCTGCCAGCCCAATTGCCCCTAACTGCCCTCCTCTACTGGCCTGATTGCCCACAACTGCCCTCTCTTGCAGGCCTAGTCCCTCGTAACTGCCCTCCCCTGCTGGCCATCTTATGTCCACATTGGGGCATCCATCTTTGACCACATGGGGGCAGCCATCTTGTGTGTGGAATGACAGTCAATTTGCATATTACTAAATTTTATTTGATAGTATTTGTTTTCATAATCTTCTATATCCTTTATAATTAAAAATGTATCTTCAGTTTTAACCTGGAATTCATTCCAAAGTAAAGTTACCTCTTATTTAGATTTTTAAATATTAGATTTATAGCACTACAGTTACAAAATACCACAGAATGGGTGGCTTTAACAACAGAAATTTATTTTCTCAAATTTCTGTAGAATGGAAGTCCAAGATCAAGATGTTGGTAGGTTTGGTTTCTTCTGAGGCTTTTCTACTTTGTTTGCAGGGGCCACCTTCTCACTGTATCCTTACCTAGTCTTTCCTCTATGCATCAGTATCATTGGTATCTCTCTCTCTAATATATATATATATATATATATATATATATATATATATATTCATTCTTTGATTTCTTTGATTTCAGAGAGGGAGAGGGAGACCGAGAGAGAGAAACATTAGTGATTAGAGAGAATCATTGACTGGCTGCCTCCTGCACACCTACCAATGGGGATTGAGGCCACAACCCAGTCATGTGTCCTGACTGGGAATCGAACTGCAATCTTTGGTTCATAGGTCAATACTCAACCACTGAGCAATGCTGGTTGGGCTCTTCTTCTTATAAGGACACCAGACATAATGGATTTGGGCCACCCTAATTACCTCATTTTCACTTGATCACCTTTTTAAAGACCTTACTTTCAAATACATTTTAATGTACTAAGAATTGGAACTTCAACCCTTTTTCATGGAAGGATGTATTTCAACTCATAATATCTATATATGTATACTGGTATATTCTATCAGTTTTCATATATTTAAAAATGTTTTATAAATAATACTTCTCCTACTCACAAGTAATATTTATTTACAGCTTATGAATCCAAGCACTGACAAGAGATAGGTAGTATTAGATGTGCTTTGGCAGAAATTTTTTTTTTAAATTTTAGCTGTTATGAAAGGAAAGAAGTATAGAGACAAAAAGAGAGAGAGGTAAAGATAGGGATAGAGAAAGACTGGATTAATTTTTCAAAAGCATTGATTAGAATGGACATAGAATTTGATACTATTTCAGGAAGGACAATTCTATCTGCTTTAAATCTTAACTATGAAGCTTCAGTAAGGGAAAAACGGGATATGATGTGGGGAAGATAAAGCCCATGTAAGCCAAGAAAACAGCAGAAAAAAGAAACAAGATTGAGAGAGAAAAAAATGTAAGGAAATATTTCATACACAAAGAGGTTCCTTGAAAGAAAACAGAACTAGAAGAAAATGAAAATGAGCCATAGTCCAATCAAATGAAAATACTATTGGATTAGACTGAAAGAATTGAAGATAAAATTATTGTGTGTGTTTTTATTGGTTTTGTTTTGTTTGTTTGTTATTGGAATTTTTCCAATGATCATTAAATGGTAGAATTTTATGAGGAAGACAGATGATTTAGAAAAAAAAAGTTAACATCCTCAAGACCCCCTCTCCCCCCTACATACATCCTAGTTGTATTGTGAGTAAAATTGTTTCCATCTACATTTACCTGGTGCCTGCAGTATATAGTTTTCAAGAATGTTACATGCTATTGTGCTTCTCTTTGCCTCTTTATTTCTATTATTGCAATAAAGTAGTCTCAGTTGTACATGTGGAGAAACTAGAATTTGAAAAGTCTATACAGCAGAAAGTCTAAATATTGGTTGAAATTTGATGTGTGTTAGGCACCATTAAAAATTTGCATGAATTATCTCATTTAATCTTAAAAATGTCACTACATGAAAGGTATTGTAATTATTTCCATTTATGCTTTGAGAAAACCAAAGAACAGAGAAGTAGGTAATTTTTATAATGTTGCACATACGTTGTATTGTTAATCCGCTTTTTTCTTGATAATTGGAGTTTGTTATTTTGCCACAGCATAGCTAAAATCAAAAGTATCCATGAGCTATATGTCACAAACTTTGTCCCTTTACCCTAACTTAACCCTACTGAAAGCACCTAAATGATTTTATGAACTCAAACTTCTTAGCAATACGTTGGCGGATTTGCTTGGTCTTGATGCTGTAGACAATGGGGTTCATGAGAGGTGGTACCAGCAGATACACATAAGACATGAGGAGGTGAACCATGTGGGGCAGATGTTCACCAAAGCGGTGCACAAGAGACAAGCCTATCATGGGGATGTAGAAGAGTAGTACTGCACACATATGGGAGACACAGGTGTTGAGAGCCCGAAGTCGCTCCAGGCGGGAGGCAATGCTTAGTACAGTACGAAGGATAAGGGCATAGGAGAGGAAGATAAGCAGCGAATCTATACCCACAGTGCAGGCCACAACAAAGAGCCCATAGATGTGATTGATAATGATGCTAGAGCAGGCCAGTTTCATAATCTCTAGGTGCAGACAGTAGGCATGGGCCAGCACATGGGAGCGGCAGTATTGGAAACGCTTCAGGAGGAATGGCAGGGGGAGAATGAGTAAGGCACTTCTAAGCACAGAGATCAGCCCCATTTTGACAATTCGAGCAGGTGTCAAGACTGTGGAGTAATGCAAAGGGTTGCAGATAGCCACATAGCGGTCAATGGACATGGACAATAGAACTGAAGACTCCATTAAAGACAAGGTATGGATGAAGAACAGCTGAGTGAAGCAGGCAGGAATACCAATCTCTCTGGCATCAAACCAGAAGATGCCCAGCACAGTGGGCAATGTAGAAAGGCAGAGGCCCAAGTCTGTGAGAGCCAGCATGGCCAAGAAATAGTACATGGGTTCATGAAGAGTGACATCAGTATGGATGACATGGAGGATGGTAAGGTTTCCTATAATAACTGTCAAATAGATGAAGCAGAAGGGAATAGAGATCCAGCCATGGAGATCTTCCAGACCTTGGAAGCCTGTCAGGAAGAAAGTGGCTTTTTGGAGGCTGCTATTATAAAGGATTGTCATGGCTTTGCAATCTTGGATTCATCGATCTGCAATATAGAATGAGATTTCTGGAGAGTGACAGGGTCCAGAGAGTCAGGGTCTGCAAATGAAATGAGAAATAATTAGGGGACCTGATCTATTAGCCTTTGGGGGGGGGCTTAGGAAGGGGACTTTTAGGAAGGCTTTTTAAAAATATATTTACTTAGCATATGCTCTCCAGTGGAATATAAGGAACAACATAAATTGATGAACAGCCGAGATCGGTTTGGCTCAGTGGATAGAGTGTCGGCCTGCGGACTGAAAGGTCCCAGGTTCGATTTCGGTCGGGGGCATGTACCTTGCTTGCAGGTACAACTCCAGTGTGGGGTGTGCAGGAGGTGGCTGATTGATGTCTCTCTCTCATCGGTGTTTCTAGCTCTCTGTCTCTCTCCCTTCCTCTCTGTGAAAAATCAATAAAACATATTTTTTAAAAAAATTGATGAACAAAAATAGATCCAGAGACAGAGAAGCATTAATCAGACTGTCAAACCTCAGAAGGAAGACAGGGGAGGGAGGAAGTAAGGGGGAGAGATGCATGCATATAAGCATAACCAATGGACCAGACACTAGAGGGGTGAAGGCATAAGCGAGGGTAGGGGAGGAATAGGGGGATAAGGACACATATATTTACTTTCCAGAACAATTTTTGATTCACAGAAAAACTGAGAAATAGTACAGTGAATTCCCATATAACCTAAACACAGTCTCTTTAATTATTAACATCTACATTTGTATGGTATATTTGTTAAAATTATTGAGCCAATATTGTTAATAACTAAAGTCCCTTTTTATTCAGATTTCTATAGTTCATGGGAACCACATGGCTTACCCTTAAGATGGTATGTTCACCAGTGTTGGACGCTTAGTGGTTCAATGAGGTAATCTCAGATTGAATTTATTTCACATCTTCCTCTCTGAAAAAAGAATCTCCAATTCAATTAGTAGAGCATTCAAAATCTGTCTCACTTATGTGGGGAACTGGTACTGCACACCGTTTTTCATAGTTGATCAGGTACATATCATGTGCCTTTAAGATGTATTTCTATTTTAGCTGGGAATGGTGTTTCATCCACAATGGCTGGCCTGCAGGGAGTGCAAAGGAACTTCCTGAACTTACATCTTGTGACCAGAGCAATGCCTTTCCTGAAGGTACATGGAAGCCTCTGGTGGCTCAGGAGGGAGGTGCTGATGAGCAAATTTGAAGTCTGGGACTGAGAAATGCCTGAGAAGAAGCAGCATTTTTGGAAAAGAATTCTAGAAAAGGGTATTTGGGGGTTTAGTTCTGGTAAGTATCAGCAGAGATATGTGCCTTCAACATGAGAACATTTAAGCTGGGGCTAGATGTAGACATGGTTATGGTATGCACCGGATCTGAAAGAGAAATATCCAAAAGAAACCTAAAACACACAGGAAAAACCTCTAATCTTTAGTTTATAATGAAGAAATGAAATCTTCAGGGTCTCAGAGTGAGCTAGGCCTTTGGGGCTTGGATCAATATGACACACAAGTATTGATCTGTCCCTCTTACTCACTGGGACATTCCTTTACTCCTGCTTTGAAACTTTTATTCAACTGCATTTATTGCAAGCCATACTGTAATGCATCTATGAAAACAAATATGGTGTGGCTAGTCTATTTTCATCACACATGCCTAAAAAGCTTAGAATAGCTAATACGTATTTAACCTGTGTTTCTGATTCTTTACTAAGTGCCTAATATACATTATGACTTTCTACTCTCATAACCTTCATATGAGAGAAGTTCTATTCTAAGGAGAATATTACATGTGAGAAAATGGTGGGATAAAGAAGTGAAGTGACCTGGGTATGATTATAGAGAAAGTAAGGGTTGAGGATGGAATTCAAACCCTGACTTGAAAGTCTGTATTATTGTCCTACATCATATTTATTCCTCCTTGCAAAAGACAGGCCATTAAAAATAATTTAAAAAACCCAAACTATAATTTTTATACTTAGGCACACGTATGGATAACCATTTCCATTATATTCATAATATTAGATGGACAAAAATGGGTAACAATAGCTCAGCCAGTGGTTGAGCATTGGCTCATGAACCAGAAGTCATAAGTTTAATTCCCTGTCTGGGCATGTGCCTGGATGGGGGCTCAATCCCATGTGGGACATCTAGGAGGCAGCCAATCAAAGATTCTCTCTCATCCTTGATATTTTTATTTCTCTCCCTCTCCCTCTCTGAAATCAATAATAAATAAATAAATATATATTTTAAAAAGGCTTCTATTTTTTTTCTCTCATTAAAATAGAGGGACATTGAAGGGCTAAGGATAAAAAAGGAAGAAAAATCCATACCCATCTTTTGCCATTCATAATTCAAATGAAAACAAGTAACAATAGTAATACAATAATTAATATATGAATAAAGCCCTTCTGTTTTTATGATTCCAAAGGAGAAATGGGAAATGGATATAAAGAGGGACATGTAGGAAAGTGGAGAAATGAAAGAGACAAGTGGAGACTTGAAAAGAAGATGGTCTGTGAAGGAAAAAAATAATATTTTAGGATTTGGAGAGTGAGTGGCAGAGGCAACAATGCAATCTCACTCTAATATTGAGAGAAAAAATTGTTAAAAATAAAGAAGGGAAAATTTTCTATCAATTAAAGGGAAATGCAAAATTTTCTATCAATTAGGGCACATGGGTGGCTTTTCTGCCATCAGACTTACAGTAAAGTTGGTTTCTATGCATCTCACACTGAGTCATTTCAGGGGGTTTGTGAACTAGAAGAAACATGTAGTGGTCATTTATTTCACTCTTACATCTCCAGACAGAAAGAATCATCATGCTTGCTTAGTGAGGAGCTATATCCATAGTGTCCCATCCCAGTTATTATCCTTCTTCCAAATACATTCCCTGCATGTTATATTTTGGGTATGAATAAGAGGCAAGTGTGCTAGTAGGGGGAATGCAGAAAAACATCGAAAGAAGTTGAGCAGCACAAAAGAGATGGAATTGTTGTATTACTAGAGTCCTTAACCTTTGCACAGATTTGGAATCTAATACAGTCTGCTGAATAAATGCATGAATGGATGAATGAGATGAAATGCAGTGAGGATTAAATAGAATAATTTTGAGTGCAATGACTCTGCAGTTTCTTCTCAAAGGCACTCACCTCCAGACTAATGAATCAGAGAAAGTGTCAGATGATTTCTCCATTAGGATATATCATATTCTCTTGATCCTCCCTTCAGCTCCAATTTATTAAGGCAAAGGGATGTCACCCTAGGGTCTATAGCGGAAACAGAGGAGAGACAGGCTTTGCAGTGACTTTGATAACACTCTCTCTGTCACTTATTCATCATATAATTGTAAACAGAACTAATTAAGATGATCATCATGTGTTATGATGGTCTGCAAAATTACTCCCAAGGACAAGCATGACCTTACAGGAATATAACAATTGATTGTTAAAAATACTGCCAAATTCATTTTAATATTTAATTATCTTAATACATTTAAGGCAAGGAAGGCAGAGATTGCAATTTCAATTTTAAAGATAAAGGAACTAATGTTCCAAATGACGAAAAAAGAGATGAGAAGCAGCAGGGATTAAACCAAATGATGAAGATAACTTAAAAAAAAACACAACACACCTCAATTTATTGGAGTGACAATGGTTAATAAAATTATAAAGGTTTCAGGTATACCATTCTATAATACATCATCTGTATACTGTATTGTGCATACACCATTTCAAGTCAAGTCTCCTTACACACAGGAACCAAGTAGGACTTGACCCACAGATCTCCTATCCCCAGTTCATCTGCCACTCAAAACCCTCTCGACTAATTTGCTGTGGGGGATTTACTAGAAACTAGCTAAACTGAGAGCTCAGTGTATGGTCCAGGTTAGATGTGCCCAGTTATCTTGCTGTTCCTGACTAGTCTCTGTGATTCTTATAGTACATACCTGAGCACCAATAGCTGTAGAGAGAGGGGCTTGGAGTTTATACGCCTCTCAGTCAGAACTCAGATACAGCAATATTTCCTGCTTAAAACACAGGGTCCTTTTGAAGAGTCCAGCAGCATCTCTCCAGGGGCCTTGGTGGAAGCTGGGAATCCCCTGAGGCGTTCTCAAGACCCTTAGCTGAGGATAAAAGTTCTGGGAGACTGAGAAATTTCCATCCAGTATGTGAAGGAATAAAGATGTTGGGATGTTTATATTTATAAATTTCAATTTCTGAAACTAGATAAAAAAGACCTCACTAGGCCTGGAGAGCAATATTAAAAGAGAGTATTTTTTTAAATTCAGATTTAAAAATAAAGCCAATTCCAATCTTGTCTCTGGTACTTTCTAACAATGTGACTGTGCACTCTAGGGCATGATAGTTAATCTCTAAGAAAGATAATTTTCCTATTTCCTAAAAAGGGAGCCTCTCCCCTCCTTTTTTACACAGTCCCTGATATATTAGACATTTTCATATGGTTTAGAGTGTAATTTGGTTTGTGTTTAGGGAGAATGATGATCCTTAGTCTTAACTATAGGTTTATTAATTTCTATTGACCATTTCTTGTGTTTTCTCTCTAGCATACATGTGGTCTGAGTTAGAATTCAGAAGGCTGTACTCCAAAATGCTAATTTAAGACCTTCAAAATGTTTGTCAGCCCATTTTAACTACCATTATCTAGAGAGTTCCTTCAGAATCAATTTAAATAATTTTGAAATATCTGAACAGAATAACTGATACTTAATGGATTTTCAGTGTAGACCATTTAAAAATAATCAGGAGAGTGACCATGATTATAGTTTGCCAACAATGAGCCTAATATATACTTACTATGTTAGTTTCCCAAATAGTTTGGAATCTGTCCCACCTTTTTTATTTTACCACAAGTATTATATCTAACTATATTAAAATCAGCCAGGCTGGGTTGCTAGATCTTTCCTTTGTGCTTCAAGTTTCTGCTGCAGTTTCATCTAATGGCCTATGAGATATGCATGCAGTGAACACAGTTCCTACTTTAACATATATCTAAATCTGATAGATGACCAGTATTGTCTCATCTCTCTCTTTGACCATATCCAATGCAAAATTAGTAAAGCTGCAAAGACAGTAGGTGGGGTCATTGCTGTTAAAATAATATTCACTGTTATATAAGCAGGTAGACAAAGTTAACTGTTCCCAGGTTCAGCTGGTGGTGGGAGACATATTTGGCAATGCTACCCTTCCAGGTACTCTTTTTTTTTAAACCAACCACTTGTGATGCTTCTCATGTCCAAGACTATGAAATGAATGAGACCACTGGGCTGCCAGTAGCCTGGGATCAATTGGGAATAACTTGATTACATGAACAACAACAAAAAATGCTTGGGAATGAAGACTAAATGAATGTTTAGTGTTAATCATTTATTATAAACATATAATTCATTTCATTGTTTGATAATCTTGTATTTTAATAAGTCCATTGATAACAAATGAAAGCTCATGCTTTAAAGTTAAATTCTCTGTTTTGTTTCTCAGTTTGATGATGAACTTTTAATGTAAGCAAAATTTTAGTTAATATGTGCCACTGCTATGGTGGCTAAATTGATAAAATTGATCACATGATGACTAGAAGAAAAATATTAGCATCCATTTAAAAATGTGTGAGTTCTCTTAAGAACATGGTATCTGGAGGTAGTAATTTAGCTACTGAAGATATATTTTATGTTATATATTCACAATTTTTCATGTAGATTAAATAAATTCATTAAAATGAATTGTGTTTTCTTTTTATTGCAATTTTCCCAGTTATTTGAAAAGGGAAGGGAGAGTTATTAAGGTGTTGGCTCCATTAGCAGAAGATAAATTATGTTCATTTTAAGACATTGCTCAGATACTTCAGAAAAAAAATCAATTTTTTTCAACTTAAAAATTTTTATTTAGTTTTTAAACTTTATTGAGATTTTATTGAGCCATTAAATTGTGTGAGTTTAAAGTATACAATGTGTTGATTCAATACACTTATATATTCCAAAATGAGTTAGCTACTACCTCCATTCTCACTTAATTACCATTACTTTTAGATAGTGAGGACATTTAAGATCTATTCTCTTAACATTCAGGTCTATGATATGTTATTGTTAACTATAATCACAACACTTTGTGTTAGGTCTCCAGAAATGATTCCTCTTCTAACTGGAAGTTTGTACAGTTTGCCAACATCTTCTCCTTTTCCTGTGGTTTACTACCCCACATTCTACTCTTTGTTTCTATAAGTTCAGGCTTTTTTATTTTTATTTAGATTCCACTAGAAGTGATGTCTTTCTGAATCTAACTTATTTCACTCACAGAATACCCTCAATGTTCATCCAAGTTGGCACAGTGGCAAGATTTCTTTGATTTCCATGGCTGAGTAATATTCTATCATATGTCGATATACCACATTCCTTATTCATTTATCTGTTGATAGTTACTTAGAATTTTTCCTTATCTTGGCTATTGTGATTAATGCTGTAATGTACACTGTACAACAGATGTGTCTTTGATATCCTTTTATATATCTCTTTTAGAAATATACCCAGAAATGAAATCATTGGGTCATACTATAGTTCTATTTTTAATTTTTTTGAGAAACTTCCATACTGTTTTCCACAGTTGCTTCATCAATTTACTAATATATTCTCACTAATATTGCACAAGGATTCCCTTTTTTCCACATCTTTGCCAGCACCTGGTCTTTCTTAACTTTTTATAACAGTCATTCTACCAGGCATAAGATGATATCTTATTGTTTTTATTTGTATTTCCCTAATGATTGGTGATGTTGAACATCTTTTCATGACCTAATGGCCATTTGTTTTTGTTTTGTATTATCTTTTTAAAATGTTGTTGAAAGTATTGCATATGACTCCCTTTTTCTCCCATTGACTCCCTCTAGCTCGCCCTGGCCCCTTCCCCAGGCCTTTACCACTCTATTGTCTGTGTTCACGGGTTATGCATATATTCAGACAACTTCTTTGGTTGATCTCCTCCCACACACCACTTACCCACCCCTTCCTTCCCTCTGAGATTTTGCACATCTTCTTAGAAAACTATTATTCAGCTCTTCTGCCCATTTTAAAAACAGATCATTTGGTTTTTGTTATAGAGTTGCATTGTTATAGAAGACTGGAGAAAAACCAAGCAATGCTTAGAGAAAGGTAGTTACAATTTATTATTAAATTCTGTGCAGGTCCAGAGAAAAATATGTCTTTCAAATTCAGAGCTCCCCAACAGGGAGGAAACTTTTTCTATGTATACTTTTTCTAGCTCTTTGTCCCCAAATTTGGAATGAGACTTTTAGGCCTTCTGAGAAAGAAGGAAAGAAGGCCTGTGTACTGGGAAGGGGCCATGAGACTATATCTCAAGGCCTGGCCTGGTGCCTGCACTGACAATTCTGTCCAGGGTGTAGTTTATGGCATCTCTCAAATGGGAATAGTCTTATTTTCTTTATTATTTAAGCAAGCAAGCATTTACAGAAGCCAAAATAGCAGGGTTATAATTTCAGACAGCAATTTTTATATAAGATGGATGCTTTAGTATGCATTTTAGGTATCAACATTTTATCAGATATATAGTTTGCAAATATTTTATCCCATTAGGTAGCCTGCCTTTTCATTATGCTACTTATTTCTTTTGTTGAGCAGAAGCTTTTAGGCTTGATGTAGTCATACTTCTTAATTTTTGCTTTTGTTATAGTGGGTTCTGCAAGTGATGCTTTCCTATTGGCTCATGGAAGGATTTCCTGATGAAATTCATAACACAGTCCACAATGTCCCTTACTGCTCTCTGAGAATTTAATTTTTCTCTCTACTGATCCCTTCTCTCTGTCCCTTTGGCAGCATCCTGCACAGCTGAAAAAGTGTAGCACTCATCACCTGATCTTTTCACTTGCAGGAGAACACAAGGGCTAAGAATTTCTCGTCATGCCCTAGCTGGTTTGGCTCAGTGGATAGAGTATTGGTCTGCAGACTGAAGGGTCCCATGTTTGATTCCATTCAAGGGAATATAACCTTGGTTGCAGATGCAGGAGGCGACGAATCCATGTAGTCTTTCTCTCATATCCATGATTCTCTATGTTTCTCCCTCTCTGTTCTACTCTTTCTAAAAGCATATAGAAAAATGTCATCAGGTGAGAATTAACAATAAAAACAACAACAAAGAAGTTCTGGCTTAGCCCTAGACTTTGCTGCTTTGGGGAGGGGTGATGCAGACACAGTCAAGCTGTTCCTCTAACTTCCATTCACCTAAACTCATTTTTTGCTCTGGTGGAGTATTGGAATTTCTCTAGAAATATAAACTTCTCTTGTTTAGGGGTGACTGCCCAAGTCAGTGTTTTTCAGAAAATAGCAGACCAAGGCCAAGAGCTGGAACTGGAGCATAGGTTTTTGTGGAGACCATGGTCAGTACCGAGGTCTATCTGCCTGTTACTCAAAGCACAGGTGGGTTTGACCTCTCTTGAGTCTCTTGGCATATGGTGCTGGATCCTACAACTCACACAGAGGCATGTTTGTTCACAGATGAATGCTTAATTTGGGAGAGAAGGACAAAAGAGAGACATTTTCTGTCACCATGATGTTAATGTCACTCTGAAAATCAATTAGTTATATAATTACTTATTATATGACTCAATTTAAAGTTTTTAAACATTTATTTTGTTCAGATTTCATTCTGTAAAACACCTGGCCTTGTTGTGAATGTTATTTTAAGTTCAGTTAAGAAGCTCAACAATAGAAATACATTTTTTAAATGTAGAGATGATATAAATGTATATTTTATTACAGTACAATAATGTGGTAAAAATTACGTTCTTATGAAATCAAGAATTTTTTTCTACGTGGAATTGTCTATAGCTTAAACATAATTAGTGATTATAGTCAGGCAATCTAGTCTCTTTTCTTTGCATACATATTCAGAATAACTGGACTAGTAAAGTTTGAGACAAAGCTGTTATTTAATTTGAAAATATAAAAACTTTAGCAATATGGAACAAACTTTCTCTTCAGAAGCTCATATATCAATAAGATTTTAAAGATATATGAGCTTCTGAAGGAATGCTTGGTAAACCAAAGTAATTTGGTTATTCTTCAAGATCTCACATGAAGAATAATTTTTGGGGGTGACCCAATAATCAATGAGCAAATAGTGGTCTAAGTACTTGGCCCTTTCTGATCAGTAGGGAACTCCTCCAAAAAGCAATGTTTGCTCTTGAGTTCCCATTTGGCCTGGCAGAGACTTCATTAAGCGTGAACATAGTCCAATGTCTCCTCTTATGCAATGCTGTTTTGTCTTTTTTACAAATTCAAATTCTTCACATACTAACTCTGTCTTATCGTCTGCTTCCCAGAGAACACAATCTCAAATTTTTAAATGTGTTTTCTTCAAAGTAGGTTAGATATCTTTAATCAAACTATCTAAACATTGGGATACCAAAATATTTATCTTTGATATTTTTAACAAATGTAAATTATTTGCTAACCCAAAGCTTGAAAGCAGAGCTTATATATGTTCTATAAATTGCTTTAATTTTAGAGGAAATTTTATATTTGAAAATACATTTTTTAAAACTGTTTTACTAACCAATCAATAAACTAAAACATTTTGCCAATTAATATATATTTTATGTATATATGTATTCCATAATGCATGTATAACTATAAAATATGCATATAATGAGTTATGAAATATGTATAATTATGAAATATGAATGTTACATATAATTATATTCATTTTTATAGCCCTATTAATTCTCAGAAGAGTTTAATTGTTACCTTTAAATGTTTTAATTAAAGTTAATATGTTTTAAGAAATTAGAAAATGTAACACAAAATATGTTTATACAAGATTAAAGGTTGTTAGTAGAGTTGAAACTGATTAATGTTATTTTAAAAAAGTGTAACAGAAAGATAAATGCATACATATTTGCCAAAGAGAGAGATTATTGCACATTTGAGTTGTTTGAGAAATGTGTTCAGTAACATAAATTCCATTGACATATCTGGCATTCTATGATTGTATGAGTATGGACAGAATATGAGACAAGGTTTGAAAAGGGTTCCTACCATTGCCAAGAGTCTGGGTGAACTACTGGAATTTTGTTCATGGCTTGTGAAACATCCTACAATAAGCAGAACATTCCAATCTGGTACTTTCCTGACTCAAATTCAAGTTGTGCATCTTTTCAGAAACACTATTAGTTGTTAATATTAGTTGCCTGAAGGATTAGTGTGATTTGGTCATTCTGGGAAGTAAATAGATAAATAAAAAAAATAAGAGCCAAGAAACAAACAAAAAATAAATAAAAATATGTAACATGCATTCATGTTAAATGTAAATATGACATATGTATATATAGCACTATACATAAATACATTAAATACATAAAAGTAATAAATTCATGAGTACTGCAAAAGTTGAGGAAGAAAAGTTATGTGTCTCTTAAAATGTTTTTATTTTAAAACAAACACGCTTTATAGACCGAGAAAGGATAGCTAATAGTAGGAAGATTGAAATAATTAGAAACATACAGAAGGTGCAGCAAGATCTCTGAAAAGGCAGGGAGGCATGAAATTTACCTTTTAGGGGTTATGATTAAATTTTGATAGGAAGGAGTGGCATTCTTCTTAGGAAGAGAAATGGAATACACTGGTAGAATATATATAAAAGACTTAAGGTCAGATGGTAAAAAAAAAAAAAGAGAGAGTAATTAATGTTTAATTCATGTTTCACTGCCTTTAAAGGAAGCATGCAGGTAAGGAACAGAGTAGAGATAATAAAGAACCTGAAAAATAATTGGTGTGACCTTTGTTAGAAATAAATGTAGTATTTGATGATCAGCTAAAATAGTAGATCTTGTGGTACCAATTTGAACAACCCAATGCTTGTCTCCATCTGTGCTCAACAGGGTACTAAAGGTATCAAGTATCAAAACCATTCATTCTAATCTCATCAGGTGAATCAAGATACAACAGCTGAGACAAATGGCTTAAACACCAATAATCAGCCAGGAACTAGATAGTACTTTACAATCAATGAAATATTTTTTTAGAGTGGTAAGCATTGTTTTTGAACCTCTATTATAGGCAAAATATACTTCTGATAATAATTCTCCATCCCCCAAACAGCCTCATTTTTATCTTCAATTGTTAATAATTATTTATTGGAAATATACTCTGCATTAGAAACATCCTAGATTAGGCACAAAGGCATAAAAATATAGATATGTTCTCACCCTTCATTGGTAGCATACTTTATTTAGGAAGTTAAAACAAATAGAATAAACATAAGCAACTGTATCTGTAATTAAAAATTACAAAAATAATAAGTATAAGAAAGAATAATTGATAACCAATGTAAGAGACTTTTTAAAAAAGAAAGGTCATAATTTGAATTGAGGGAATAGATAATTTATAATGAAAATATGTTGAAATTTAAAAGTGACAGAAATGAAATATAAAATTGAAATCAAGAGTATGCTAAAAAAATGGGTCAGATATGAAAACTTACCAGAAATAGAAAAGTGGTAAATATGACAAATTTTAGAAGGCCAATGTAACTGAAATTTGATAATCTGATATTGTTGAAGAGGTAGAGAGGGTCAAGGCCATGAATAGTCTTATAGTATGTACTTTCTTGCTTTAATTTTATTCCCAAAGAAATAAGAGTTCATATTTAAAAAAGACATTACATCATTCAATTTATCTTTTTAAAAAAATATATTTTATTAATTTTTTACTGAGAGGAAAGGAGAGGCATAGAGAGTTAGAAACATCGATGAGAGAGAAACATCAATCAGCTGCCAACCAAGGTACATGTCCTCGACCAGAATTGAACCTGGGACCCTTCAGTCCACAGGTCAATGCTCCATCCACTGAGCCAAATCGGTTTTGGCCAATTTATCTTTTTTAAAGAGATTATTCTTAACTTGTATAGATAGTTAGAAGGCAGCAGGAGTAGTCATTTAGAAACCAAAGAGGCTAATGCAGTATTTCCCTAAAAAAATTCTAGTAACACATTAGGATGATTAAAGCAAAGGAGACAAAATGAAGATGTAATTTGTGTCTAGATTCAAGAGAACTTAGTATAGATGAATTGAATATGGGATAAGGAATCTATTTCTGTCAGAGGGACAGACACTACCATTTGACTGTCTGGATTTGAATTTGTTCCTTTAAAAAGAGATGACATACGGCATCTATTTTATTTTTTGTTAACTAGGATGGAAACCCCAGGAAATGTATTTCCTGTTCTGGTTTTATGCCTATGTTCAGTAACTGGCTTAAAGAAAACAAAGCTTATGATATTAACAACAAAAGCATATTGATGATATTTGTCAAATATTAGATTTTCTCAAACATGCCTTTCATCTCTTACCCAAGATATTCACCCAATTAGGTTTATACTATATATGATTGTTATATCTGCTTTTGACATAATTTTGCTACAATTCTTACTCTAATCTGCTTCGTTTTTATACAGTACACAATTGGGTTCATCAGTGGAGGCACAAGTAAGAGAATATTTGCCATGAGAACATTGAAGAGAGGAGAGGCATGTCGGACAAAGCGATGGACAATGGCAAGGTTGATTATAGGCAGATAGAATATGATTACTGCACAGATATGTGAAGTACAAGTATTGAGAGCCTTGAGCTGCTCTTTCTGGGATGCAATTCCCAGCACAGTCTTAAGAATCAGAATGTAAGATACAACAATCAGCATAAAGTCTACCATACCACAAAGTGCTACAAAAAAGCCATAGATGACATTAATTTGATTGTCAGAGCAGGCCAACTTCATTACATCCTGGTGGAGACAGTAGGAATGCGATAATTGGCTTTTGTTACAGTATTTCAACCTTCTCAAAGTGATGGGGAAGGGAAGAACCAGTAGGAAGCTCTTAAAGGAGAACACTACTCCTATTTGGGCAACTTTGACAGTAGTAAGAATGGAGCTGTATCTCAGAGGGTTATGGATGGCTAGGAATCGATCAAATGACATGATCAGGAGCACTGAGGACTCACATGCTGTGAATCCATGGATGCAGAATTCCTGGGCAAAGCAGGTATTGGCAGAAATTGTAGGAGCATTGAACAATAAGGTCCTCAACATGGTGGGCAGAGAAGATAAGGATAAACCCAAGTCAGACAGGGCCAACATGGATAGGAAATAGTACATGGGCTCATGCAAGGAGGGTTCTGTCTTGATGACAAAAAGGATGGTACAATTTCCTATAATAGCAACAAAATACATACTACAGATGGGGATAGAAATCCAGATGTGTGTATATTCCAGCCCTGGAATTCCAACCAAGAAAAATGTGGTGATTTCAACATGTGATGTGTTGATAATTGTCATGATGCATTGAGAGGGCTCTGCAATGAAAGATTTTTGAGTTAGTAAAATATCAATATCTGAAAATTTGTTAGAAAAAAAGCAGTTGTTGAAGGTTCTGGCTTATTTCCAGCTCTCTTTTGACAGAACAAAACATTTATATAACTTATTATGTAGTGTGAAGTGAATGCTATTTTAGACTAGAATCTATTAGAATCAAACCACCCTTAGTTTTATTCCCTATTTTCCAAATAGGGAAATTGTTGATGACTTAAATATTCTTTTCAAAATTTCTACTATCTTTAAACTATGTATCGATTTGTGAGGGCAGTCAGTGCAGAGATGTCTGATAGGATGTTTCATTTCTCCTGGCCAGGACTTTGTGATCAATTGCATCACACTGATAGGAGAATAATAACCTGAAGTGTCAATATCATAATTTAGACCAATTTGAATTCTGCTAAAGGCCAATTTCTGGAAAAGTGAGTAGTCCATTTATATAATATCTGAAGAAAACAATTTTTCTAAATATATGACTTTTGGAAGCATGATGTTGTATGTGGTTGGCTGTCAAAAAAGAGAAGTACAATGCAAATAGATAAGAATCTCTGAGTACTTACCAGAGAGTGTATATTTTGGAGAGCACTTTTGAGACTGGCTAAAAGATTTCAGCATAAAATTTCAGAAGACACCCAATTCACCTGATACCAAAGACTCCACCTTATATAAGAGGGCTTGTCTCTTTTTTCTTCCTTAATCATCTGCTCGAGGGGGCACTGAGGTCTCTAGGGATTGCAATCCGTTTGTATCTGCTCTGAGGATAAGACTAAACATAAAGAAATGCAGTGAATCCAGAGATTGTTATTAACTTGGCATAAGTACCCCCAGAATTAGGGACTGTTTTGGTTAGAAAGGTTTTTATTAACCAAGTATAGGATAAATACAGTAACTGCTATGCAAAATCTCTGACACTTCTATTGGGTATTTGGCTCAGATATTATTCCTCTGCCTTGAACATAGTTAAAGCACAGATATTAAGAGTAGAACCTGTGCATTAAAGGATGTGATGTAGGACAGATACCTTATGACATGTATTTTTAGCCAAGGCTTTAACTCTGAAGCCTAGATTGATTCTTCAAAATACTCCTGGGCATCACTAACTAATACAGAATAATATTGAAAAATTTTAAAAAGAAATATTATAAATATTATAATACTCTTTCAGAGACTAGAATACTTTCCAACTGGTTTTATGAGTGATATCTAGACCAGAGAACCTATAATAATAAAAGTACAATATGCTAATTAGACCAGACAGCTGAACAACTTTTCGGACATCATTCCAGATGTCCTTGTGGGTGAAGCCGAGTTGGTGGGGGCCAAGGCAGAGGCTATTAGGGGTAATCATGCAGGCAGGTGAGCAGTTAGGGACGATCAGGCAGGCAGGCAGGCAGGCAGAAAGAGTGGTTAGGGATGATCAAGCAGGGAGGTGAGTTGTTAGGGGCCATAGGCAGGCAGGCAGGTAAATGGTTAGGAGCCAGTAATCCCAAATTTCAAGTTGGACATCCCTGGAGGGGTCCCAGGTTGCGAGAGGTTGCAGGTGGGGCTGAGGGACACCCTCCCTTTGTGCATAAATTTTGTGCACTGGGCCTCTAGTATGTTATAAAAGAGTAATTAATGGATAATATCTTATAAACATAGATACAAACATTTAAAAATCAGCAAATTCTGTATAGTGGTATATAACAAGGATACTACATGTTGACAAAGTAAAGTTGATCCTAAGAATACAGTTTCAAAAATCATCACTGTACTTCAAACTGACTGAAAAATAGAGATAAAACCATATAATAATCACTCTATCCAATAAAAGAGAAACATGCAAATTGACTGTCCCTCTGCTATGCCACAAGCCATGCCCACCAGCAAATCAGGAGCAAATATGCAAAATAACCCAAATATGGTGGTGGCCACAAAGCTGGAGAGAGCAGGAGGCTTGGGTTGTCCCTGATGATGGAGGAAGCAAAGCTTTCTGTTCTCCAAGGCCTCCCCTGGCTTCCACTCAAGGCTACAAAGTTTCAATTATAGAATATAAATAAATCCCAACAAAAATGATGGCAGCCACAGAGCTGGAGCCAGCCGGAGACTTGAGTTGGCCTTGGCAATGGAGGAAGCCAAGCTTCCTGCTCTGGCTGGCCAGCTACAAAGTTTCAATTTTAAAAGATAAATAAATCCCAGATACCAGTGCTTCCACTTGAGTTTCTGGAGGCGTGGCCAGCCTGCAAACCACCATAGGCCCATCACCCAGGTTTCCCCACACCCCAAGGGAACCCCCACCCTGATCCAGGACACCTTTCAGGGCAAACCAGCCAGTCCCCATCCATGCACCAGGCCTCTATCCTATCTAATAAAAGAATAATATACAAATTGACCATCACTCCAATACATAAGATGGCTACCCTCATGTGGTCAAAGATGGCTGTCCCCATGTGGACACAAGATGGCCACAACAAGATGGCCAGCAGGGGAGGGCAGTTGGGAAGGACCACACCTGTAGGGGAGGACAGTTAGGGGTAGCAGACCAGCAGAGGAGGGAAGTTGCAGATGACTAGGCCTGCAGGGAAGGGCAATTAGGGGGTATCCAGGCCTGCAGGGGAGAGCAGTTGGGGGAAACCAGGCCTGCAGGGCAGGGCAATTGGGGGGAACCATGCCTGCCGGGGAGGGCAATTAGGGGCAATCAGGCTGGCAGTGGAGAAGTTAGGCATCAATCAGGCTGGCAGGGGAGTGTTTAGGGGGTGATCAGGCTGGCAGGCAGAAGCAGTTAGGGGAGATCAGGAAGGCAGGCAGCCGAGCAGTTGGGAGCCAGCAGTACTAGACTGTGAAATGAATGTCCGATTCTTTGGGATTGAGCCTAAACAGGCAGTTGGACATCTCTCAAGGGGTCTCAGATTGAAGAGGGTGCAGGCTAAGCATAGGGACACCTGCCCCTCACCCCAGTGCACATATTTCGTGCATTGGGCCTCTAGTATTAAAATAAAATTCAAATACTTTTTCATGACAAAATCTTTGAGCAAATTGAAATAGAAGAGTACTACCTTAATTGAAAAAGACATATGTAAGAAATACAACAGCTATCATTATTTTAATGAAAATATATTAAAAATTTTCTATTAATGTCAGGAAAAGTCAAGATTGTCTCTAATAGCCTTTCACTCAAAACAGTATGAGATATCCAAGGTACAATACATAAAAAAGGAAATGGAAATATAACAATTGGAATGAATAAAACAAAAATGTTTCTATTGGTAAGTGATAAAATTTTATACAGTGGTACCTCGAGATATGAGTTTAATTCATTCCGCAACCTTGAGGTGTGGGAAACTATGAGACACTCGAGTCACGGTAAACTGGCGGGTTGTGTGCAGCAGGCCGATCCGCGCGATTACTCCTATCTCAAATGTTGCTCGTATTTCAAAGCAAAAATCGCTCACTCGACAGCTCGTATCTCAAAAATCTCGTATGTTAGGGCACTCGTATCTCGAGGTACCACTGTATATAAAATCAATAAACATTAAACATAAGTGAAATTAAAAAAGCTGGTCAAATATAAAAACATTATACAAAATTGAAATTCTGCATAATTAAGATGACAATCTTCCCAAATTAAAAAATCAGCACAATTCTAGTCAAATTCTAGCAGATTTTATTGTGAAAATTTACAGGTTGATTATCAAATTTATATTCTCCTTCTGCCATTTTTGGGTAGCTCCAGGAGACAACTACTGGGTTTGTTTAGTTTCTTATTTGTTTGTTTATTTATTTATTTATTTATTTATTTATTGAATTCTGTCCAAAGCCACATCTTCAATCTCTCAGGAAATGGAATTATCTATTATAATAAAAGGCTAATATGCAAATCAACCGAATAGCCAGTTTCTATACAGTTGATTTGCATATTCATTTTTCATTATAATAGACCACCAGGGGGCAGATGCTCAATGCAGGAGCTGTTTCCTGGTGGTCAGTGCACTCCCACAAGGGAAGTGCTGCTTAGCCAGAACCCCTGAACGGTGCTGGCCGGGAGCATCTCCTGCCTCCTAGGCAACACTAAGGATGTCTGATTGATGGCTTAGGCATCCCCCTGAGGGCTCCAGACTGTGAGAGGATGCAGGATGAGCTGAGGGACTCTCCCCTCAACCAAGTGCACAAATTTTGTGCCTCTAGTTACTTTATATATTGTGATCACATTGATTGTGATAGTGCCATAGGGATTTCCACATGACAAGTTTTGCCAATCAAATTAAATTCATATCCATGGGTATAGTGCTTCATTCTGCTTTAAGAAAGCTATATTCAATTCTTTCCCTATATCTTTAAGTAGAATTGAACATGTAAAAAGGGTCCTCTCTGCCTATTTATCTAACTTGTGATGATTTACCACACTATGTGGGTTGCCTTCATTCGGAATACTAATAGAAGCAGGGAAGGGAGTGAGAGTAGTGCTAAAGATCTATTTTCAGCACTTAAGTATGCTAGACATACTCAATCTAATTGACTTTATTAAGCAATGCATGAATCAGGCAGCCATTATGACAATAATCTACCTAAACACGTTTGCTTGATTTTTAAGAAAATATTATTAGCTTTGTAGTCATCTTACTAAAGTAGGCTATTTGGTTATCAGAATGAGTTTGAAAAGTCAAGAAGCTTTTTAGTGAGGAGCTGATTATACTCTTTATATGCATGAGATTACTCTATTTTTAAGTGATTTTTCAAGCACTATTTTCACTTTCTTTTATTTTTTTTCTGTCCCAAGTAATTAATTTGTAGAATAACTGAGCTCTATATTAAAGAGGTTTCCCAGAAATAGTTTAATTGCTTCTTTGATTATCTATTAGATATTTTATTCTTATCTTTAAAACCAATAAAGTTTTAATAAACATACAATTAACAACTAGGATGTTACAAATACTTTGATGGATACTGACAAAGTCAGAAGTTAATATCTGCTTATAAAATCACTTGCATATTGAAGGTATACACAATAAAGATAATACTGTTCTTTAAGAGGGTAGCAGCAAATAAAAAGTGATGTACAGATTTGGATAAAAAAGAATTATCCAAATATATTGTAAAGGAAGGGATTCATGCTTAGTCAGTTTGGTTCAGAAGATAAAGTGTTGGCCTGTGGACTGGAGGGTGCTGGGTTTGATTCCAGTCAAGGGTGCAAGACGGGGTTGCAGACTAGACCCCCAGTAGGGAGTGTGTAGAAGGCAGCTGATCAATGATTCTCTCTTATCATTGTTGTTTCTATCTCTGTCTCCCTCTCCCTTCTCTCTCTCCAAAAAATTAATTAAAACATATTTATTTTATTTTATTTATTTTTTATTGTGTTATATGTATATATATCTCCCCATTGCCTCCCCCTCCCTCCCAGGCATACCCCAATCCCCCAGTGTCTGTGTTCATTGGTTATGCTTATATGCATTCATACAAGTCCTTTGGTTGATCTCTTATCTACCCCACCTCTCCTTAACCTTCCTGCTGTAATTTGACAGTCTGTTTGATACTTTACTGCTTCTGTGTCTATCATTTTGTGCATCAGTTTATAATGTTCTTTATTATCCACAAATGAGTGAGATCATGTAGTGTTTCTCCTTCATTGACTGGCTTATTTCACTAAGCATAAGGCTCTCCAGTTCCATCCAGGTTGCTGCAAATGGTAAGAATTCTTTCTTTTTAATGGCAGCATAGAATTCCATTTTGTAGATGTACCATGGTTTCCTGATCCACTCATCTGCTGATGGGCACCTAGGCTGTTTCCAAAATGTAGCTATTGTAAATTGTGCTGCTATAACCATAGGAGTGCATAAATCCTTTCTGATTGGAGTTTTTAATTTCTTAAGGTAAATTTTTAAGAGTGGGCTTGCTGGGTCAAATGGGAGATCCATTTCTGTTTTTTTGAGGAAACTCCATACTGTTCTCCACAGTGGCTGCAACAGTCTGTATTCCACCAACAGTGCACAAGGTTTCCTTTCTCTCCACATCCTTGCCAACACTTGTTGTTTGTTGATTTGTTGATGATAGTCATTCTGAGATGGTATCACATTGTCATTTTGATTTGTTATCTCTCAGATAATTAGTGACTTTGAACATGTTTTCATGTGTCTTTTGTCCTTCCTTCTGTCGTCTTTCAAAAAGGTTCTCTTTAGGTCCGTGGCCCATTTTTTTATTGGAGCTTTTATATTCCTTTTGTTAAGTTGTATAAGTTGGCTGTAGATGTTGGAGATTAAACCTTTATCAGTGATAACATTTGCAAATATATTCTCCCATACAGTGGTCTTTCTTGTTGTTTTGTTGATGGTTTCTTTTTGCTGTGCAAAAGCATTTATTTTGATGTAGTCCAATTTGCTTATTTTCTCTTTAGCTTCCATTGCCTTAGGAGCAGTATCAGTGAAGAAGTTCTCTCAGCATTGTCTGAGATTGTGCTGCCTGTGGATTCCTCTGGTATTTTTATGGTTTCCTATTGAATGTTTAAGATATGTATCCATTTTTTGATTTTTTTTTTTTGTATTTGGTATAAGTTGGTGGTCCAGTTTCATTTTTTTTGCATGTATCTGTCCAGTTTTCCCAATACCATTTGTTGAAGAGGCTATCCTGGCTCCATTATATGTTCATGCCTCCTTTTTCAAATATTAATTGAACATAGTGGTTTGGGTGGATATCTGGATTCTCTATTCTATTCCATTGATCTATATGTCTGTCTTGTGCCAGTACCAGGCTGTTTTGAGAACAATTGCTTTGTAATATAGCTTGAAATCTGGTATTGAGATCCCACCTACTTTACTCTTCTTTCTTAGAATTGCTATGGCTATTCATGGTCTTTTTTGTTCCAGATTAATCTTTGAAGAATTCTTTCTATGTCTGTGAAATATGTCATTAATATCCTCCAGGAGTATTTTTATGTATTTAGGTGCTTCTATATTGGGTGCATATATGTTTACCAGAGTTATTTCTTCTTCTTGAATTTTTCCCTTTAGTATTATGAAGTTGCCTTCTTTATATCTTGTTATGACATTCACTTTGAGATCTAATTTGTCAGATATAAGTATTGCAACCCTAGCTTTTTTTTTTTATTTCCATTTGCCTGAAATACGGTCTTCCATCCCTTCACCGTCAATCTGTGTGCATCTCTTTTCCTGAGGTTGGTTTCTTGTAGACAGGAGATATTTGGATCATTTTTTTCTTATCCAATCGGTTACCCTATGTCTTTTGATTGGAGCATTTAATCCGTTTACATTTAAAGTTATTATTGATAGGTACTTCTCAGTTGCCATTTTTAATCTTTGCCCCTGAGTTCCTTCTTTGCTTCCTATTCCTTTTTATTACAGCATTCCCTTTAACATTTCTTGTATTGCTGGTTTGGTTGTAATAATTTCCTTAATCCTTTTTTGTCTGTGAAGCTTCTGATTCACCTTCAATTTTGATTGAAAGCCTTGTAGGGTACAGTATTCCTGGATTCAGACCCTTCCTTTGCATGACTTTGTATATTTCCTTTCATTCCCTTCTGGCCTGATGAGTTTCTGTTGAGAAATCAGTTGCTAGTCTTCTGGGGCTCCTTTGTAGGTAACTTGTTTTTCTCTCTGGCAGCTTTCAAGAATCTTACTTTGTCATTGGTGTTTGCCAATTTAATTATATTGTGCCTTGGTGTCTTTTTTGGGGGGGTTCATTTTGCTTGGGACTCTGTGAGCTTTTGGATTTGTGTATTTTTTTCTTTTCTCTATTAGGGAAGTTTTCTGTCATTAATTCTTCAAACAGGTTTTAATACCTTGCTCAGTCTGCTCTTTCTGGAACCCCAATTATGAGGATGTTGTTTTGTTTTGTGTTATCCCAAAGTTCCCTTAGGCTCTCCTCTTTCTTTTTAATTTTCTTTTCTAGAAGAGGCTGATCATGGGTATTTTTTCCTAACTTGTCTTCTAACTCACTGATGCGGTTCTCTGGTTTTTCTATTCTACTTTTGATGCTTTGTATTGAGTTCTTTATAGCAGTGATGTCATTTTTTATTTCTTCTTGATTATTCTGCATTTCTTCTTGCTTCTTCTTTATTTCCTCTTGGGTCTTCTTCATTTCCTCTTGGCTCTTACTCATATTGTTGATTTTGTCTTCCATTTTTTTTATCCACGTTATGATCATTTCTCTGAACTTTTTCTCTGGCAGGCTTATTTTTGCTTATATTTCATTTACTTCCTTTTTTGGTGATACCTGCCATTCTGTTGTATGTGGGCTGTTTCTTTGTCTGCCCATAGTCTTTCTTCTCCAGGTGTCTGGTAATGTAGTTCTTTCTCCTACGTTGATTTAAAGGCACAAACTACAACACGACCAGGTACAACACACAAGGCACTGAACAGAAATATATTCATGATGTTAATAACTACAAATAAGGTGACCACCAATGAAAGACAAATTAGGGTTAAGTAGAGAAAGAAGTAGAGGAAAATGAGGAAAAATGAAAAGAGATAAGTGCCAAAATCAAATTGGTAGAATGGAGAAAAAAAAATAAATGAATAAATAAAATAAAAAAAATAAAAAGGAGAAGAAGAAGAAGAAAAGAGAAAGAGAAAAAAAAGTCAGAGAGAAAAGAAAGAGGATAAGAGGGAAAAGGGGAACAACATATACATTTGAGGAGATAACTCCAATAGAACAGCCACTAATCCCAACAAATGCTGGCAACAACTACCTGGAGATTAATACAAACTACAAATAACAACTAATATCAAGGGAGGCGAGGGAAAAGAGAGGTAAAAAACAAACCAAAACAAAGCAAACAAAAAGCATAATGAAACACGTAGAATAAGCTAAAACAATCTCACAAAAAAGTACAAAAATCGATATAATCACCATTCAGGCAAACAGCAACAAAAGGACATAGAGAAAAACAACTTTTTGGATAGTGAAGACAAGAAGAGAGAGGTTTGTATGGAGTTGGAGTAGGGGATTTGAAATTAGATATATAAGTGGGGTTAAATTTTAACCAGGTAAAGAGAAAGAATAGGGAGAATCTAAAGTTGGAAAAGGGAAAGAGAAACAAGACAACGAAATGGGCAAAGTTAGGAGGAGAATATTGGCGTAAAGGTAGAGTTGAGATAGAGTACAATTATGCTAAAGGAAAGATGAAAATAGAATGTGGAACCCTTATCCCAAAGTAAAATAAAGAGAAAACAAAATGACACTTTTTTTTTCTAAAAAGGTAAAGTAGTAGAAGTAATAATTCTAGTTGAAAACAAAAATGTAATAATTAAAAAGGTAAAATCAATTGAGGAGAAAAGAAAAAAATAGTTTTTTTATTAAAATATGCAAAAATAAATATAAAAAATAAATTAAATTTTTAAAAAAATTTAAAAAAAGAAAAAAGAAAAAAAAATAGAATGGGCAGTAGTGGAGGTCATTCCACTATTGTTCTGCTTGGCACTCCTGTTTCCGTCAGGGGGTATTTCAGTTCACTGTGTACCATTGCTGAGGTGTGTTTTAATCTCTTTATTCTTTTGTGGTTGTGCAAGAGTCAATTTGTGTGTCATCCACTGGGTGGCAGTGTTTTGGAATTGACCTCTGAGACTAAGCACAGGACCTCTCTAGGCTGTGCTCAGATCCTGCTACTCTGTGGTTCTTAATACTGGTTTGTGGGGATTTGAGCACCAGGGACACTGTAATAACTCCCAGGCTGTCCTTCTGCCTCAGAACAAAATGAGTTGTTTTCTAGAGCTCCGCTCTGTCAACAGCTCCGAGAGTGCCCTTCCACACTTAGGGAACATGCTCTGCCCCACATCCTCGGACCTCTCCAGAAGCAGCTTTCCCGTAGCCCGGTTCCCACAGTGTGTGCGCCTCTGTTCTGCAGGACAGGAGACCTCACCTTATCCCAGGCAAAATCTGACCTTTCTGTGTACTGTGTGGAGCTCCTCTGAGTCCGTGTGTCTGCACCGATTAGAGAGTGGTGTTCTGGGTCCCCAGCTGTTCGGTGGGTGCTGCTACTGCAGCTTTCAGACTGCTGCAGACATCTACCTTCCTCTGCAAGATCAATTAAAAAATAATAAATAAATAAATAAATAAATAAATAAATAAATAACAATAAAAGAAATATGATTCATGTAACCTATTGCAAATAATTGAAAATAATAAAGTATTTTCTAATCTATTATTTTTAAATTTTAATCATTTTATGTATGTGATCCTTATATCTCTAAACATATTTCACAATACTTTAGGACAGGGGAATTTTTAATAGTTTATATAAATTGTTGATGAATGACACCTATACACATACACAAAGTAAGTATTTAGGGGCTTTTGAGTCTGTGTATGGTTGAATGTGTGTTTTATCTTTCAGTATTCTTCAGAACTGCTGATCATGGTGAGTTAATCAGAGCAGTGTTTGTTTGTTTTTCCTAAGCAAACATATCATTTTACTTTAAAAAATTTTTGTTTACAAATACTTTAAAAATAATATTTAAAATATCTTCGATTCTAATTAAGACTTGATTGCTATTGCTAAGGTTTCCATGTAGCTAATTGTGTAGAGAGAAAAATCAGTAAAGAGGTGGGAAACATATGTAAAAATCAAAATTCAGCTGAGTAAATTTGAAAAACTAATTGCCTTTATTAAGCAATTAATGAATTTGAATCTAGCAGCCTCTCATCCAGCTACTAGCAGGGCACTGGGTGTTGTGCTAAATGGAAGCTTTTTATAGGAAGAAGGACTTGCCAAGGGACACATTAAAGAAAATAAAAGATTATGTTTAGACCAGGATATTTGCTTTTGGGGGCAAGGGGAGAACAAGGGTTTTTATCACAAAGATTGTCTCTTCTTTCTATGGAGAGTCGGGGTGGAAGGGGTGAAGAGGGCCCATGTGACAGATTACCTTCCTGGTGCTCAACCAGAAAATTCCAGAGTGGTTGATTAACTTACATTTCTAGGAAAGTTGAAACTGTAATTAAATTGGTTATTAAGCCCTGGGGCGTGGGGGTCTAGCAGGCGGTG
The DNA here is from genome assembly GCA_011751065.1 of Lasiurus cinereus. Lineage (NCBI taxonomy): Eukaryota > Metazoa > Chordata > Mammalia > Chiroptera > Vespertilionidae > Lasiurus > Lasiurus cinereus. The sequence goes on along the minus strand of JAAGEH010000135.1, from coordinate 11,331,798 downwards.
AGGGTCCTGAGACAAACACGACCAGGATGAGGAACAAAGCAGCTAGAAGGTGTGTGCCCCAGACGCAGTTGGCAGGTTGGGCAGCCCCCTTCCCTGAAGCTTCCGGAGGAAAAGTCCAGAGTGTCCCCCGGCATGTCTCATCTCTCCATGGGTGCGCGGCCACCGGCCCTCAGGACAAATGGGGCGGCCCCAGGAGGCCCTGGTGACGAGGGGCCGCATTTGTGCAGAGGTTGTAAGCAAGATGCAGTAGCACGTGACCCTGTAACACAAACCCTGATGCAGGTTCTCCGCCACCCGTGTGCTCTTTTCTCTGGTACTTGGCTCCGAGCAGATGCATCACAGGATGAATGAAATGAACCTGAGCGCAGTGGGAATGGAGCAATGGACTTCATCCTCTGTGAGCAATGCCTTGCCAGTCTCAGGGAGTCACCTAGGGTTGAGTACCTCACCCACCCACAATGCCATCCCTGTGCCAGGTCTGCCAGTGGCAATTCCAAACCTGGGTCCCTCCCTGAGCTTTCTGCCGTCTACTTTATCTCTAATGCTGCCAATGGGTATTGGCGATCTAGAGGTGATGTGTGGGTTACCCTAAATAAACTACACCCTACCTCCAGCATCTTACCCCCACCTGGAGAGCAGTTACTTCAGGACCATTTTACCTGGAATTTTATCTTATTTATCTTATTTCATCAGTATATCCACCCCAACTCCATAAATGTTGTTAATACAGCTTTATCTATTGCCAACATTCCTTCAGCACTAGATCCCTACCAGTCCAATAGATTAGAATAAGGGGTTGTTTCAATAGACACTGCTCTGTGAACACACATGGTGCCCAAAGTCTTCATCCCAATGATGGCCATGAGGTGGCTTTGGACACAACAATCACTATGGAGAATGTCTGTCTCTAGGGTAACTAGCCCTATCTCTACAGATAGAATGGCAGAAGACCTTACAATAGATGGTGTTAAAACGAGCATTCTCAAATTCCAAATGGCTCTAGAAGTCATGTCTGTGGATTCTTTGAGCAACAACCTTGCGGCAGACACTGTAGGGCATGGTGCTGTGATACCCATTCATGGGAATGGCCTGGAGCTCCCTGTGGTCATGGAAACTGACCACATTGCAAATCGGGTCAACAGGATGTCTGACAGAGCCCTCAGTGACTCTATTCACACCGTGGCCATGAGCACCAACTCTGTAAGCGTGGCACTCTCTACCTCACACAACCTCGCCTCCCTAGAATCTGTTTCCCTCCATGAAGTTGACCTAACCCTAGAACCTTTGGCTGTTTCCTTCATCACCCAGGAGGTTGCTATGGGGACAGGCCATGTAGATGTATGTTCAGACAGTCTTTCTTTTGTACCACCTTCACTGCAAATGGAAGATTCCAATTCAAACAAAGAAAATACGGCAACCTTGTTTACAATTTGGTGCACACTCTGTGACTGAGCCTATTCCTCAAACTGCCCTGATCACGGAGCAGTGATTTTTGTCCTTGACACTCCCATAGAGAACAGAGCCAGGCTTTCTCTCCCAAAGCAGCTTGTTCTCCACCAGTCAATTGTGGGAGAAGTTGATATATGGATGGGAGAAACCATTCCTGTGCGGACTTGCTTTGGGCCTCTCATTGGCCAGCAAAGTCACTCCATGGAAGTAACAGAATGGACAGACAAGGCTACCAATCATATCTGGAAGATATATCACAACGGTGTCCTAGAATTCTGCATTGTTACAACTGATGAAAATGAATGTAATTGGATGATATTTGTGCTCAAAGCCAGGACCAGGAAGAGCGGAATGTGGTGGCTTATCCCCATGATGGAAAAACTTATTTCTACACTTCCCAAGAAATTCCTCCTGAAAACGAGCTGCTTTTTTTTTTTATTACAGACAGGATTATCCTCAGCAGACTGGTCAGAGCTACAGGTGTACTTTGTGTGACAAGTCTTTCCCCCGAAGGCTCACCTGGAGTCGCACATGGTGATTCATACGGGCGAGAAGAATCTCAAGTGTGATTACTGTGACAAGTTGTTTATGCGGAGGCAGGACTTCAAGCAGCATGTGCTCATCCACAAACAAGAATGCCAGATCAAGTGTCCCAAGTGTCACAAGCCATTCTTGAGAACACATCCTTTAAAGAAACATCTCAATTCACACAAAGAAAGCGGGATTATGTCTGTGAAAAATGTACAATAGCTTATTTAACTAAATAAGCTTATTTAACTAAATATCATCTCACCCGTCACCTGAAAACCTGCAAAGGGCCCATTTTCAGTTCTTCAGCACAAGAGGAGGAGGAAGATGATGGCTTATAGGAAGAAGAACTGGCAGACACTGTGGGGACAGAAGACTGTGAGATAAACAGTGCTGTGTATTCAGCAGATGAGTCTCTCTTAGCACATAAATAAAGGAGAGGCCAAATGTTTTGGATGGAAAACACAAAGTGAAAAACACCAACAGTTATTCACTGCAATGGTTGTTATATAAAAAGGTTTCTGATTTCCTTCCAGTGAACAGTCAAAACAGACTGAATGGGAATAGATAAAGCACATACAGGGAATAGCTTAATGCACACCCTAAAACAGGTTGGGAAAGAGAGCATGTGTCCTATTTTGAAGTGATGTGTGGGAAGGAAAGTCAACTTTTGAGGTCTGTATTTACATGATAACCTGGTCATATTTATGGCCTTGTCAAAAGTGCCTTCTGCCCAAATGAGATGTATTTTAAATTATTTCACTGTTCACTTTTTTCCCCAGTCCTAGGATTTCATTGTACCCTAAACTTGGTCCCTGCCTCATAGTCATCCCAGTTTCTGCCTGTGGTTCTAGTTTTGTATTTCATATGGATTATTGTGACATATTTGTCCAAGAACAGACAAATATAGCAGCAAGTGAAAACTTGTAAGCTCTTTTGCAGCCAACAAGTTTAAAGCCCCACCCACCTTAATCTCTACTGGGGAATTTAAAGTAGACCTTGCATCCCAAAATTTCAGCAGGTGCCTAGAGGGCAGATAAGAAAGGAGCAGCCATACAATAGGCCATTACAGAGAGAAGAAAAGGAGAGAGAGATACTAGGGCCACTGTCCAAGAAACTAGCTTTTATGCGTCAGGCACCTGGTTATTGCTCCATAGATATCTATGTAGGTTTAGACTTATCTATGTCTCCAGTAAAACTTCCAGCCCCTAGCCAAAGGGGATCTGGAGTGTAGAGCTAAATTATGCCTGTTGGATTAACTCCCAAGCATAAACACACATAGGCTCAGCAGGCAAAGTGGCACCTCGGCCAGGGAAGGAAGGAGGAAGATGCTTTATATATGGCTTACCCGCTGAAGAGGATCAAGACATCATTAAACTGTTGCCAACTCAAAGAAAAATGACTCCAAATACATTGGGTCATTTGCAAGACTAGGCCTGCTTAGTTTTCTTGTGAAGAACTTCACTGGTTAATAAGTGGATACCAAAGGATTTGGAAGGCAGAAACACCCAAGTGGGTGTGTTTTCAGGGTCCCAGCTTAGTTCTTCCATCTGTCTGGTCTTTCACCTGGTTTCACATGTGTATCCTGCTTTCAGTAAAAAGCAGACAGCCTAAGTTGACAATTGATAGAATACGCTCTTCTGCGCTGAGGCACAACTTCTGGGTCGGAATAGCAAGGACTCTGGTGGGAAGGTTTTGCTGCTAATGTATTTGTAGAATGAATGTATTGCATTCAAATCTGTATTTCTCTAAGAAGTATTAAAATAAAACTTAAAAAAAATAGGTATTAAGTCTATAATGGGTATCATGAGCTTTTAGCATGAGTGATGCCATTTTGACTCTGTGGTTTTCTTTTTAACAATTAGTTATAAGATTATAGCCCTAAGCTTTACTCCAAAAATCACATTCTCTAGATTGTTATTGCTGCTGTATTAAAACAATAGCTTTGCATTTTATGGGCCTACTAAGTATATGCAGTCTATTATTTTTTCCATTACCATTTTCAGATTCCCACATTGTTCAGAAATTTCTAACTGAGCTGGGTTTTTATATAGCCAAAACTTCCCATCAACCTTTTTTGTCATAAAATTTCACCATGATCCGATTTCTAATCTGCTGACTCTTTACAGAGTACACAATGGGATTCATTAGTGGGGGAACTAGAAGGAAGATATCAGCTATGATGACCCTAATAACGGGAGAAACATTTTTGGCAAAGCGAGGAAGAGCAGCCAAGATGACAAGAGGCACGTAGAAGATGAGCACAGCACAAACATGGGAAATGCAAGTGTTGAGGACTTTGAGGCGGCCTTTGTGTGAGGCAATGCCCAATACTATTTTCAAGATCAGCATATAAGACACAGAAATGCACATCAAGGCTAACATAGCTATTTGAGACACAAACAGTCCATAGATTATATTGACTTTGTTGTCAGAACAGGCCAGCGTCATGACATCCTGGTGAAGGCAATAGGAGTGAGATAGAAGGTTTTTCTTACAGAAACTCAGCCTCTTTAGAATAAAGGGAAAAGGGAGGACAAGTAAAATACTTAATGCTGTAAATATCAGGTTGATTTTAATGATTCTGACACTGGTCAAAATGGTGGTGTATTTCAGAGGGTTGTAGATAGCTATGAAGCGATCCACAGACATGATAAGAAGAGATGATGACTCCATAGCTGAGAATCCATGAATGAAAAACTCTTGAGCAAAGCAGGCATCAGGGGAAATTCCAGTGGCATTGAACAAGAAGATTCTCAGCATGGTTGGAAGCGAGGAAATGGACAGTCCGCGGTCAGAGAAGGCCAGCATGGAGAGGAAATAGTACATAGGCTCATGCAGAGAGGTCTCTGTTTTTATGAGAAAGAGGATGGTACAGTTCTCCAGCATGGCAATGAGGTACATGAGGCAAATGGGGATAGCAACCCAAATGTGAACATATTCCATCCCTGGGATCCCAACGAGGAAGAAGGTAGAGATTTCCACTTTAGAGGTATTAAAGACTGACATTACAGAGCTGTGACAGAATCAGGACACTGGTCTCAGAAGAGCCTTCCTGCAATGGCATAAGTAGATTAGCTCAAATGTGTATCCTTTAATCATCTGGTTGATATGAATCTTGAGATTACAGCTAGTTTCTTACAATTATTCTTTCAACTAAAACGTGGCTGTATAATATGTAAAAAAAGAGCAATATCAGAAACAATATAAGTAGGATATTAAGAGAAATATAAAAAATATATTAATCTGCACAATTAATCACCAACACAATATTTCAAATGCTTTTCTTGAACTTAACATACAGAAATAAAATAATAAATTTCACTGCTTCTATTTCCTGTAGCAATTTTTTTTGGATAGTGGTGGCATTAAATTTGACAATTGTATGGATAAATATAAGGTCAAATAAGGGTACCACTTAATATAGTTGCATTTGTAGTTATTGAATAATATTAATTTTTAAGAAACACGATTCTTTCAAAAATGGGGCTAAAACAGTTGAATAACCACATTCCAGAAAATAGATCCCTATCTCACTCATTGCACAAAAATTATCCTAAGATGTATTATAGACATAAGTTCAGAAGCTAAAACAACAAAGGGAAATTTCAGTTGTAAATTTTTGTTACCAGGAGGTAGATTATGACAGCAAAAGCACAAACAGAAAAAAAACATTGATGATATTGAAAAAAACATTGTTTGATATTGAAACTGGCACTCAAAACTATTGGACATTGAAATTGGGACTCAAACATTTTTTTGCTCTTATAAGTTTATTTCTAGCCTACAAAGGCAAGATATTTTTAAAGACAAGAATCAGGGGATAGGGGAAAACAGATACAGAGGCAAAGAAGCAATGAACAGACTGTGATGCTACAATGGGAAGGCAGGAGAGGTTGGTGGGGGCTGCCTGTTAGAGATCAACCGAAGGACTTGTATGCATGTATGTAAGCATAGCCAATGGATACAGGGCATTGGGGAAGTGGGGGGGGCAGGTGAGGGCATGTACTGGAGGGTAGAGAAGGCCAGGGGAGAACAATAGGGAAAATAAATAAATAAATAAATAAATAAATAAATAAATAAATAAAAAATATATTAATGTTACATTTTGCACAATATAACCCCAAGATGACACATCTAGTTGTGTAATGCTTCCCTGATGTAATAAACAGCGAGCCCAGGACAAAAACAAAAACAAAAACAAAAACATGTAAATTGGACTTCAACAAAATTAAAGACTTTTGTAATTCAAATGACATCATCACAAAAGTGGTGACAACCGATGAACAAAACTCTTTGTAAAGCATATGTCTGGGCTTGTATGAAGAGTATGTGAAGGACTAGTACAACTCTAAAATAAGATGAGAAGATTCTTAACATCCTTAGTCATTAGGAAATTGCAAGTCAAAATTAAAATGTGATACAGCTTCATACACATAGAATAGCTAACGTTAAAAAGAACAACAATTTATAATTATTGGTAAGGATGTGGAGAAATTGGAACTCTCCTACATTATTAATGGGGTTTTAAAATAGTTCACCACCTTTGGAACCCGTTTTGGTAGGTTTTCAAAATTTTAAACATAGAGTTACAATATGACCCAGGAATTCCATTTCTAGGTATTTTTCCAATAATAATGAAAGCATATGTTTATAAAAATATTTGTACACAGGCCCAATATTCAGTCAAGTGATGAATGGATAAACTTGTATATTACTACTGTGGACTATAATTTGCTATTAAAAAAGAACACTGATATACATTACAATACAGTTGAACCTTGAAAACATTAGGCTAAGTGAAAGAAACCAGTTACAAAAGATAACATATTGCATTATTTCATTTGTATGAAATTTCCAAAATAGGCAAATCTATAGAGACAGAGAGCATATTAATGGTTTTCAGGGACTGGGGAAAGGAATAAATGAGGAGGGACTTCTAAAAATACCTTCTTGCATTAAAAAATATTATAAGATAGTGGTAACAATTGTGTAACACCATAAATACAGTACAAACCATTGAATTGTATACTTAAAAATGTGAATTTTATGGCATAGCATTAATATCTCAACAAAGGGGATATGTAATAAAATGAAACAGCATTCTAAAATACCATTATATTTTTCTTACATAAGAAACTTACAGTGTGGGAATGGCATTTTTGTTATTGTTAAAGAAAACCCATCTGGAGCACTTGATATGTTCTCACTATAACTGAGGAGAAGAATAAATTTGACGGTAACTGAGATGGCTGGGCAGCCAGGTAGGGTCAAAGGGGCATGAATTAGATACCAAATGTGGAATATAATATAGGAATGCTAACCTGGGGTCATTTAAAAAGAGATCCGGTTAAAGCAGTGAGGACATAGAGGAATAAAAGTCAGTTGACTAACGAAGAGACATAGCTCATCAACAGAGTAGCAGTAGAGATCCCGCAGGGGAGTCTATGAAGATTGCAAAGTGCCCTGAAGAGAAAAAGGGAGTCTTAAATATCTATGAAACTTGGAAAGCCTGAAGCCATCTTATGATAAGACTAGTCAAATAAAGTGTTTCTCTGCCTGCACTGTCTCTTTGCTTTGCTCTAGTTCTCCAAATTCAAAAAGCCTTTGTCAAATGGATAAAAAGGGAAGGCAGCAAAGAAGGGTTAGGAAGACAAACATATCCCTTCCATATTGAGGAAGGTGCTATCTGAAACTGATCTTAGTTTGGGAAGGGGAGAAGTATTACTTATGACTGAAGATTGAAGCCATTAACTAGAAATGGTTGTCTTTTTTTGTAATAATTGTTTACTATAATTGCTTTTTTGATTTCACTTTTATTGTTGACACTATTACAGATTAACCCATTTTTCCCTGCCTTGCCCACTTCCACCCAGCCTTCAGTCTCACTTCCCCCTGGCTATCACCACACTATTGTCTGTGTCTATGGGTTATACATAGATGTTCTTTTGGTTAATACCTTCACCTTCTCTCATCCACTCACCTCCTCTTCCTCCTCTCTGACAGCTGTCAGTCTGTTCCATGTAGTCATACCTCTGTTTTCATTTTGTTCATTAAATTCTACATATAAGTGAGATCATATGTTATTTGCCTTTCTCTGATGGCTTATTCCACTTAAATAGTAATCTCCAGATTCTCCATGCAGTCACAAAAGATAAGGTTTCCTTGTTTCACAACCGCATAATATTCCACTGTGTAAATGTACCACATCTGTTTTTATCTATTCCTCTACTGATGGACAATTGGGCTGAATCCAACTCTTGGTTATTGTAAATAAAACTTTTTTTTTTCAGTTAAAGTGACCTTATGAATTTCTATTACTTAAGAATTATTTAAAATCTCACCTTACCTGCCCCAGTTTCCATCAAAGAGCCAGGAAAGAACAACATACATTTAAAAAAGTTAAGAAGTGACAGGAGAAAATAAAATAAATTTGTCTTTTTCCTTTCTTCTTACATTTTTTTTCTCTTTTATTTTTAAATTAAATTTATTGGCATGACATTGGTTAATAAATTACATAGGTTTCAAGTATACCATTCTATAATACACCATCTCTATATTGTATTGGGTATTCACCACCCAAAGGCAAATCTCCTTTTTTTTTTTAATTAAACCCCTGTCTGTTGTATTGGTATATTATAGCAGAAAATATGTACTAGCATGTCAAAGAGACATGTATTTTTAGCTGTCTAAATAAATCTAAGATTTTATGAATCAACTATATAAAAAGGATTTGAAAGTTATAGGAGAATCACAGTTAAAATTTTATGAGTTGATTGCATTACTGTTTGGGGTGCAGAACATAATACTATCAAAAATTATTCTCAATGAGGCCTTAAAATTCACACTCCGGTTGTAGAATACCCCTTGGTATATGGTGAAGGCATAACTCTTGATATATTTGCTTTCCCACAAAGAATTGTTGAATTTCACTAGGAAAATTTAAAATGTGAAAAATTTTTTTCCATGTAGTAGACAGAAAATAAAGTCTGGTCTCAGATTTCAGACTGCTATATATTTAAAAATGAGTGTGCAGAAATGTAGTAAAGGAAAAAAATAAATGGTTTCTAAGAACCTTAATTAGCAAACAATGGAGTCAGATTAATTTTTATTTAAAATGCAAAACTCAGTATGAATCCATGTCTCTATAAACTTTTTCAAAGAATTGTTATCATGAAAAATTTATATAATAAAAAGTTAGAATAATTTACTCTCTAATGTTGTAATAGTCATCAAATGACCATGTGGTAAATAGGGGTGGCTGTTTCCTCTGAGTGTGTCTTTTCCAGTAATAACTACTGTAAATCTACTTTTGCTCACTCCTGAAGGTTGCAGAGTAGGTAGGATTTATGATGGGAGGTAGGATGCAATGTGAATGTGGTGAATAAAATGCAGGAAATGGAAGCAAGGACAACTGTCTGGAAAGGACCCTTGGAAGCAGCAGGGTTGTATGTAAATATACATATATTGAGAGAGAGAAGAAGAGTGAGAGAGAGAGAGAGAGATTATTTGTATCCTTTTTCCCCATGTCTTTTCTCTTTTCTCTAATTCACAATCTGTTAAGTGCAGCATATGCCTGCCGATGTATTTCTGAGCTACTTTTGTGGCCTCTTGTATTGAGTTTTGAATGCTTTCCCATGAGTTACTATATTTCTGTAGGTTGAATTTTCTTGCTTTGCTTTTGTGGTATGTTTAGCACTAGATTCCTTATAAGGATATGATAAACATGTTATAAACATATTCACAGCAAAATAAAGTTTGAAGTAGATGGACAAAAATGATATAAAATAGTAGAGACTATAAAGAAATTTCTGAATACAATTAGAGGAGAATAAAAAGCTACAGGCAATTGGTTGAATAGCTTTATATTCAAGTTTGCAAATTACTGATTCAAAGGAGGCCCTATGAGAACAATTGTTATAAAATGGCTTTGTGCCAAGTGCAAGATTTGTCTTCTTCTAATGTTAGTCTATTCATTGTCTTCTTTTAAAAGATTTTAGAAAGATCCCCACTGTCAAATACTTTGATCCAAATGCAATACTTGCCTTCTCCTCTGTTAAGGGCTATGCACAGTTCCAGCATCTAGAACATTTTTACTCACTCACACTCTGTTTCTAAAGGATGGCTCCATTATTTCTTGCACACACACATACACACACACACACACCATAAAGCTTCTTGTTTTCTTATTCTGACTCCAGAAGACAATCTAAAATGAAGTGTTCAGTGATCAATGCAAAGCAGTGATTTGTTTGGAGAACATACATTTTTTAAAAAAATAAAAAGTATGAGTTATTTCCCTTTAATAAAAAAAAAACCTAGGACAGATTTGACATTTTCAATACAACAAAACTTGTGCAACATCTGTTGTTTCTGATTTTTTGTAATACTATAGGTTTTTCTGTTTGTTTTGGTAACTGTCTATATAATAAACACAAATTAATCTCAAATACTTAGTCAAAATTTAATTCAGTAATGATTTTAAGAGTAGTTCAATGTACAGTGTGTTCTCCTTGACATTTTTGCTACTTTTTATTTTGTTTCTACTGGCATAGCATTTCACTTAAATATATATCATTTTAGTATATACTGATATACATTGAATGAATGATATCTTATACTCTCAATTTGGAGGCCTCTATATTTAAATTAAATAATTAAGTAGAATTTATAAAAACAACAACAAACACCCACCTCCACACCAGTACTTATCATGAACAGACAGTTTTTTGTTAGAAAGTTTGTTTTCTTATCTATGAAAAGAGGAAAACTATAAACAAAAATATAAACTTAATAAAAAACCTGCAACTTAGGACAGACTATGGAGAAAGAAACTCCTAGTAGACACTATTGCCTTCTCACTGCAAACTCAGTGGTCTTGAATATTTGCACCCTGAAACAATTTATATTAACAAGTAGGCAATACATTCAACATTCAGAAAGTATGTCTCTCAAGAGACAAGTCCAAGTTTCTGGCTTTGAATTTCTCTCTGTCCTCAGCCAGTGATTCTGGCTTAGAATTTGGATGACTGGCATTATTTGGTAGGACTCTAGGCTTCTACCATTCAATAACAGAATCATTGGACTTTTTAGAGGCTTAGGGTGATGATATTCATTTTCATCACTTGGCAATCACAGTCAAAAAGATACTATGTAGAATTTTTTGCTTGAGCTGCTTCAAAGGTAAATGGTAGCTCTGAATATCAGGAAACTTACCAGTAAGTTGGTAAATTGTTGGAATCATATGTCAGAGTGAAGAGAAAAATGTAGGTGGCATGTAGTCACCAGAACTTTAATGCTGTGTAGGGACAACTTTTATTCTGACTTTAGAAATTGAGTCCTGCTACCCTGATGCTCTCCTATTGGTCCAGAAAACTTAAGAAATCTCCAGTTCAGCAGACTCTATGTAGAAAAAAACGAAACTCCCTGTGGTGAACCCTCAAAAGCACTGGAGACAAGGGGAGTCTGGAAATGGAAATAATTAATCCTTTGAGGAAAACACCTCTTTTGTCTTCTTTGCTACTACTGGGGCTGACCAGCAGACCCTGAATGACAGATGAATGATTACTCTCACACATGATTGCTGTGAAAGAGAGGGCTAAGGGACTGCCTGACTAAAGGAATCAGACAGCCTCAATCACCTGCCTCTTCAGGCTTTTATTGTAACAACAGTTTGAGAGAAAGTTTATCTGGTAGATACAATCAGTGGGATAAGTAATCTTGGGAGGACACATGTGCCTGAAGTATCCTTTAAGCAAGGACACCTAAAGATTAAGCATAAAGATTCTGGTAAACATCTGAGGGTCCACATTCTTATTAGGAAAATTCAAGGAACAATGTGAAATTCAAGGAAGCAATGCACAATTATATGAGTTATGCCTGTATTCCAGCAGGCTGAGTCATGATATCCAAGATCATTTTTAGTCAAGAGACAGGTAGTTTCATGGGCCTGATAACCCAAGATCCAGTGTAATAAGAATTACATGAGGTACTTGCTGGTTTGGCTCAGTGGATAGAGTGTTGGCCGGTGGACTGATAGGTCCTAAGTTCTACTCTGGTCAAGGGCACATGCCCAGGTTGCATTGCAAGATCCATCCCCAGTACGGGGTGTGCAGGAGGCAGAAGATCAATGATTCTCTCTCACCATTGATGTTTTTATCTCTCTCCCTTCCTCCCTGAAATCAATAAAACTATATTCATGAGAAATATTATATTATGTTTATAATATTTTCAATGTTGTTTTATGCTCTATTTTCTGAGTAGATATTGAGGTTTTCCTTTCTTAAGATATTTTCAACCAATAGTTTAATAGACTCTGCTTTTGTAAACTGAAATGAAACATTTTTAAGTCAGACCTGATTCTCATTGACTCCTTAGAGTCCAGAAACTCTTCTAGAGTGTCCTTCCTTTTTATGACAATGTGTTATTTGCATAGGTACAATAAGAACCTGTCCTTTAATTTTGTATCCTGCTACATTGCCAAATTCATTTATTAAGTCAGTTAGTTTTTGGATGGAGTCCTTCGGGTTTTTTATGTACAGTATCATGTCATCTGCAAATAAGGACAGCTTTACTTCTATTTTTCCAATTTGGACACTAATAGTGAAATTACAGAAAGAGAGACTAAAAAAGCAATCCCATTTACCATCGCACCAAAAAAATTAAGATATCTGGGAATAAACCTAACTAAGGAGGTGAAAGACCTATATGCAGAAAACTACAGGACACTGAAAAAAGAGATAGAGGAAGATATAAACAGATGGAAGAGCATACCATGCTCATGGAATGGGAGATTCAAGATCATTAAAATGTCCATACTACCCAAAGCAATCTATAGATTTAATGCACTACCCATTAAAATACCAACAACGTATTTCACAGACCTAGAATGAACTCTGCAAAGATTCATCTGGAACAAAAAAAGACCCCAAATAGCCACAGCAATCCTGAGAAAAAAAAAGAAAGTAGGTGGAATGCCAATACCAGATTTCAAGCTATATTACAAAGCAACTGTTCTCAAAACAGCCTGGTATTGGCACAAGAACAGACATATAGACCAATGGAATAGAATAGAGAATCCAGATATCCACCCAAATCACTACGCTCAACTAATATTTGACAAAGGAGGCATGAACATTCAATGGAGCCAAGATAGCCTCTTCAATAAATGGTGTTGGGAAAATTGGACAGATACATGCAAAAAAATGAAACTAGACCTCCAACTTATACCAAATACAAAAATAAACTCAAAATGGATATAGGACTTAAACATTAGATGATAAACCATAAAAATACTAAGGAATCCACAAGCAGCACAATCTCAGACATATGCCAAAAGAACTTCTTCACTGATACTGCTCCAAGGGCAATGGAAGCTAAAGAAAAAAATAAACAAATGGGACTACATCAAAATAAAAAGCTTTTGCACAGCAAAAGAAAACATCAACAAAATGACAAGAAAGCCCACTGTATGGGAGAACATATTTGCAAATGTTATCACTGATAAAAGTTTTATTTCCAACATCTACAGACAACTTATACAACTTAATAAAAGGAAGATAAATGACCAAAAATAAAAAAAAAGTGGGCAATGGATCTAAATAGAATTTTTTTTAAAAGAAGACAGAAGGCCAAGAGACACATAAAAACATGCTCAAAGTCACTAATTATCTGAGAGATGCTAATCAAAACGGCAATGCGATACCATCTCACACCTGTCAACATGGCAATCATCAACAAATCAACAAACAAGTGTTGGCAAGGATCCATAGAAAAAGGAACCTTCATGCACTGCTGGTGGGAATGCAGACTGGTGCAGCCACTGTGGAGAACAGTATAGCGTTTCCTCAAAAAACTAAAAATGGAACTCCCATTTGACCCAGCAATCCCACTCTTAGGAATATATCCTAAGAAAGTAGAAACACCAATCAGAAAGGATATATGCACTCATATGTTCATAGAAGCACAATTTATAATAGCTACAATTTGGAAACAGCCTAGGTGTCCATCAGCAGATGAGTAGATCAGAAAACTATGGTATATCTACACAATGGAATTCTATGCTGCAATAAAAAAGAAGGAATTCTTACTATTTGCAGCAACGTGGATGGAACTGGAGAGCCTTATTCTAAGTGAACTAAAGCCAGTCAACGAAGGAGAAACACCACATGATATCACTCATTTGTGGATAATAAAGAACATTATAACTAATGAACAAAAGGATAGATACAGAGGCATTAAAGCATCAAACAGACTGTCAAATTACAGCAGGAAGGTTAAGGAGAGGTGGGGTAGATAAAAGATCAACCAAAGGATTTGTATGCATGCATATAAGCATAAGCATTGAACACAAGACACTGGAGGGTTGGGGTATGCCTGGGAGGAGGAGGGGGGCAATGGGAAGATATGTGTACATGTAACACAATAAAAAAATAAAAATAAATAAGATGAAACAACACAAGACAAAAATAAAATAAAATAAAATAAAATAAAATAAAGAACCTGTCTTTCACCCAGCTGGTTGGAATGTCATTTTGTACACCAAAAAGGTTGTAGGTTCAATTCCTGATCAAGGCACATACCTGGGTTTTAGGTTCGATGTGCATTTGGGGCAAATACAGGTGATGATCAATTGATGCTTCTCTCTAATATTGATGTTTCTCTCTTACATTGATGTTTTTCTCTCCTTTCCTCTCTCAAATCATTAAACATATCCTTGGATGAGGATTACAAAAAGAATATGTCCTTTTCCTCTCTCAAATCATTAAACATATCCTTGGATGAGGATTACAAAAAGAATATGTCCTTTTTTTTTAATCAGCATATAATTTGAAAAATTAGTTATACAAGCAGAACCTTTCCTAGAATGTCATACTTGTGAATGTTGCTCATTAAATCACATATAACTGGTCACTTCTAGAGAACTAAGGTTGACTTTGCATAGTGTTGACAAAGCCCTTTCAGATAAATTAGCCTCTGCAGGGATTCAGAACAAATCTTCCCAGAATATGTCACTTTGGTGTCCTGTGGACTATTTTGAGCTATAAAATAAAGGCCCAAATAGACTCAAGAATAGCTTATAAATTCCCCTTTAGCTGCCTTGAATAATATAAAGGGCATGGCCAAGAAGAAAACTATTTCAGAGATAATTACAAAAGATATGGGCTAGATGGAGGAAGTTAGGCTGGGCCTGGAGCTCAAAGCCTCTTTGTGTCTATTATCTCTGTAAGGCCCAGCAAACATTTGTTTACCAACCATTTGCTCTTTCCATTCTCATGTGAATTGTCTTCCTTCCCTTTGAAGCCCTAAACATCTACTCTCCTTTCTCCTTTAGCTCAAGATAGTTTAGAAGCCTTTTAATCTTAACTGCTTATGGGCCTCATATTCTTATGCATCCATCCACCTATGTATGTAATTAAATTTGTTTTTTCTGTTAAACTTTTATGTTTTTATGTTAATTTGATTAGTAGACCAGCCAAAGAACCTAGAAGGATATAATAAAAAATTTTCCTCCCAAGCACCTGTTATTTGGTTGGTTTTCAGAGGTGATCATGAGATAAGGTATATGGTGAAAGGGTTTAACCTATAAGGACAACAGGGACTATTAAGGAGATTCCAAGAGCAATTTCTAAAGGTTATGGCATAGATCCATAGGACGACCACTCAATCCAACATGGTGACAAATGTCACCTTATGGTGACTCCTGGTTTCATTATATACTCATTATATATATCAGCATGCTAAATCCGGCTCCCCTCTTGCCCCCTGGCCAAAATGATTGGAAACAGAAAGTCCTAAAAGGTTACAAAATATCTGACAGAGCTCTTCTAAAAAGTCTCTATCCCTTTTCTGGAATTGTTGAATGAGGTTATTCACTATATATATTAAAAGTAGAGTGACATTTAGTGAAGTCAGAATGGTGTTATCAGGACTGTTTCCAGTCTTAAGTATATTCTGAGATTGAAGTATTAAACAGAAAATCATAAAAGCGTATCAGCGGTAAGTTTTTGATTAATGAGATCTACAAGTAGAAATGAAAGCCACTGCATCTCTAGTTGGGGTCAAAAAAGAGATAAACCCAGGATAAAACTATTCCATTCCCAGCTGTTAATCAAGACAGTCTGATTCTGGCCCTTTTACTCTGATACCTTTTAGTATAACAAAGGCCTCTGGGGATGACAACTCAGGAAGCTATACCCAGAGAGACTAAAACCTCCCAGGTATCCCCTTAAGTGAGTTTTGCTGAATTCCCATTATGCATATGAATTAGCCATTTATGGTTAATACCATATGAGGGCTCACCTGTTTCAGAAAGCAGAATTGATCTCTCTGAAATTTCAAGTGCCCATATGTGGCTTTTCTGGAGGGTTGTCACATTTTACTTTTCTAGGTTAAAATATTTGTGTCACTATAATTGGGTTTTCTGATTCATTTTAGAAATTTATAAAATGAATGTTAGTCTTCTTTTCATGTTCAAGAGCATTTGAATTTCTTTTTAGAGGTCAGTCTATTATGTCTTTTAAAAATATTCAGTAATGCCCTGGCTGTTTTTCTCAGTGGTTAGAACATTGGCCCAGACACAAAAGGGTCTCGGGATTGATTCCCAGTAAAGGCTACACACCTGGGTTGCAGGTTCAATCTCTGGCCCCATCATGGGCATGTGAGAGGCAACCAATCCATGTGTCACTCTCATATTGATATTTCTCTCTCCTTCTTTCCCCTTCCTTTCCACCCACTCTCCTTCCCTCCTCCCTCCCACTCTCTCTAAAATATCAATGGAAAAAATATCCTTGGATGAGGATTAACAACCACATAGTTATTAGCTTGTTGTAGTGCTTTCTATATGAAAGAATATAGCCTTTTAGTGTGATGTGCTTTAAAAATAATTTTTTCTTTTGTGTCACTTGTATTTTTATCATTTTTAATTTTGG
The DNA here is from genome assembly GCA_011751065.1 of Lasiurus cinereus. Lineage (NCBI taxonomy): Eukaryota > Metazoa > Chordata > Mammalia > Chiroptera > Vespertilionidae > Lasiurus > Lasiurus cinereus. The sequence continues at coordinate 11,314,891 of JAAGEH010000135.1, read as the reverse complement.
TGCCACAGGTTGAGTTCTCTTTGAATGAAACACTGAAGCAAACATTTATGTGCAGAATTTTATTCAAGAGAACTTGCAGGTTAAAACCTGTTGGGAGAGAAGGAAATCAAACTAGTGAGGGGAGAAATTGAACTCCACATGATTTTAACAAAGACTAATTCAATCCTGCAGAGATCTCTGGAGCTAAAATGACCCTTTAGAATTGTCCTGGATTGAAGAAAAGGCCTATGTCTTTCTAACTACACACTGATTGGTCATTGGATATGGTGGAGGAAGAAACATGACTTTGGGTGAGTAGGTTCCATTCAGAATACAGAAATTCTCAAGAAGGAATCAAATGAAATTTGTTAGCAGTGACACTCCTACAGAGAAATGGGTTCTTAGGGCCCAGCAGGACAAGGACACCCAAGCGATGTACCAGAGCATCAACTACAGTCAGTATTTGCATTCTTGCATCTACATACTTCAGCAATACCTTTAGGATGTAGTTTCTTCAGGATCCTTATAGGTTTTTCAAAATTGGGAATTGACAAGGGGATGGTTAGTGGGATGATCTACAGCCACTTACAACTGCACCTATTCTGAGACCCCAACTGCTAGATATTATTTGTCCTCATTTATCCATTTTTGATTCCTACCACATCCAGTTAGCACTCAATCCTTGATTACCATCAATTTATCAAAATGTATATTTATCACCTTTCTTAGTCCATTTTGTCTACTGAAACAAAAAGATCATACTCTGGGTTCTTCACCAACAACCATTGATTTCTCACAGTTCTGGAAGACAAGAATGCTGTTGATGAGCTACTGGACACAGCTGGGGAAAGAATATTTGACCTGAGGATATCTCAATAAAACCTTCAAAGCTAAATAGCAAAGAGGAAAAAGACTGAACAAAACAGAACATATTATCTAAAAGTTGTAGGACAACTATAAAAGGTGTGATATGGGCAACTGGAAAACTAGAAGGAGAAGAAAGGGAGAAAGGGACAGAAGAAATATCTGAAACAAGGACTGGGAATTTCCCTCAAATTAATTTGAGTTACCAAGTTGCAAACCAGGAAGCTCTGAGCAGCACAAATGCCAAAAATATTACAACCAGGCATATCATTTTAAAACTATCTAAAATCAAAGAAAATGAGAAAATCCCAAAATAAGTCAAAGGAACAAAACACTTTACCTATAGAGGAACAAGATAAGAATTACATGACTTATCCCTGGAAACCATAGAAGTAAGAAAAGAATGGGGTAAAATATTGTTTCCTTACATACTTAAAAGCTCAGATAAAACCTGTTCCCTCTAAAACTAGAAGTCTACACTCTGAAAAATATTCTTCAAAAGTGAAGGTGAAATAGATATTCTTAGACAGGTAAATATTGAGAAATTTATTACCCATAAACCTGTCTTGCAACAAATTTTAAAAGAAGTTCTTCAGAGAGAAAGAAAATTAGAAGGTCAAAAATTTGTATCTATATAAAGAAAGAGCACCAGATTTAATGTATAGATAGTCATATCCTCTGCTTTCTGCTTTTATGTGTTGGACTATTTTACAGTCTGTATATAAATAATATCATGCAGTATTTATCTTTCTGTGTCTGGCTTATTTTACTTAGCAAATTGTCCTCCAGGTCTATCCATGCTGTCATTAATGGCAGAATTTCTTTTTTAAGGCTGAATAATATTCTATTGTATATACCATGTTTTTAAGTCATTCATCCATCAATAGACATTTAGATTCTTTTTCCATATCTTTTTTTAAAAATTAAATCTTTATTATTCAGATTATTACATTTGTTTCTCTTTTTTTTACCCTTCATAGCTCCCCTCCACCTGGCTCCCACTCCTCCCTCTACCCTTACCTCCCCCTCCCATTGACCTCATCCATAGGTGTATGATTTTTGTCTAGTCTCTCCCTGCACCTCCTTCACCCCTTCCCCACTGAGAATTATCAGTCCACTTCCTTTCTGTGCTCCTGATTCTATTTTATTCACCAGTTTATTCTGTTCATCAAACTTTTAATTCACTTAATTTTTAGTTTCACTTGTAGATGGATATGTATTTGTTGTTCATAATTTTTTATCTTTTACCCTTTTCTTCTTCCTCTTCTTAAAGGGTACCTTTCAGCATTTCATATAATACTGGTTTGGAGTTGATGAACTCCTTGAGCTTTTTCTTATCTGTGAAGCTCTTTATCTGCCCCTCAATTCTGAATGATAGCTTTGCTGGATAGAGTATTCTTGGTTGTAGGTTCTTGCTATTCATCACGCAGAATATTTCTTGCCACTCCTGTCTGGCCTGCATATTGTCTGTTGAGAAATCAGCTGACAGTCGTATGGGTGCTCCCTTGTAGGTAATGAACTGTTTTTCTCTTGCTGCTTTTAATATTCTCTCTTTGTCTTTTGCTCTTGGCATTTTAATTATGATGTGTCTTGGTGTGGTCCTCTTTGGATTCCTTTTCTTTGGGGTTCTGTGTGCTTCCTGGACTTGTAAGTCTATTTCTTTCACCAGATGTGGGAAGTTTTCAGTCATTATTTGTTCAAGTAGATTTTCAGTATCTTGTTCTCTCTTTCCTTCTGGCACCCCCACAATTCTGATGTTGGTATGCTTGAAGCTGTCCCAGAGGCTCCTTACATTATCTTCACATTTTTGGATTCTTTTTTTCTTCTTGCTTTTACAGTTGAGTGTTTCCTGATTCTTAATATATTCTTTTAAAATATATTTTATTGATTTTTTACTGAGCGGAATGGAGAGGGATAGAGAGTTAGAAACATCGATGAGAGAGAGAGATCGATAAGCCACCTTCAGCACACCCCTACTGGGGATGTGCCCAAAACCAAGGTACATGCCCTTGACTGCAATCGAACCTGGGACCTTTCAGTCCGCAGGCCAACGCTCTATCCACTGAGCCAAACCGGTATTGGCCTGATTCTTTATATTTCAAATTTTTGACTTGATTCTTGCCTTTCTCTAGTCTACTATTAGGTTTCTGTATAATATTTTTTATTTCAGGCAGTGTGTGTTTAATTTCTAGTTGGTCCTTTTTCATCTCTAGTTGGTCCTTTTTCATCTCCTCTTGGGTCTAGCTAAATTTATCCATCTTTTTTTTGAAATTCTTTTTTTTTATTAATTTTTTATACATATCTCCCCATTGCCCCCCCTCCCTCCCGGGCATACCCCAACCCCCAGTGTCTATGTTCATTGGTTATGATTATATGCATAGATACAAGTCCTTTGATTGATCTCTTATCTACCTCATCTAACTTTAATCTTCCTGCTGTAATTTCACAGTCTGTTTGAAGCTTTACTGTCTCTGTATCTATCCTTTTGTTCATCAGTTTATAATGTTCTTTATTATTCCCCAATGAGTGCGATCATGTGATGCTTCTCCTTCATTGACTGGCTTATTTCACTAAGCATAAGGCTCTCCAGTTCCAACCAGGTTGCTGCAAATGGTAAGAATTCCTTCTTTTTAATGGCTGCATAGAATTCCATTGTGTAGATGTACCACAGTTTTCTGATCCACTCATCTGCTGACGGGCACCTAGGCTGTTTCCAAATTGTGGCTATTGTAAATTGTGCTGCTATGAACATAGGGGTGCATAAATCCTTGAAAAACCTTATAACCATGGTTTTGAACTGCATATCCAGTCATTTGTTTTCCTCCATTTCTTTTGTTTGTGATCTCTTCCTTTGTCTCTGCATTTTCACTATGCTGGGAGAACTTCTGTGTTGGATTCAGCCTTATGATACATGACTTACAAAACTGCAAAAGCCTCTCTGTTGAGCTTGGGATGGGTTGAGTCTCAGGTGTTAATGGAACGTCTTGCCTTCCAGTTGGCCCAGCCCTCCATGGCCCCTGGGTCTTATGTGACTCTGGGTAATCGCTGGAGCAGTCCCTATGTGCGCATGCAGTGCCTCTAGACTGCTGCTTTTCTGGCTCCCCAGATGAGTCTCAGTCCCTAAGGTTTTTCCCTATACTGGGGTGTAGTGGAGTTTGAAGTGGTGCAGTTGGGAGGCTCTGTCTCCAGCCCACTCAGGAAAGCCAGCAGCACAATCAGCATTTGGTCTTCTGCGAGCAGTGCTGTGGACACCACCAGACTTCTGCTCTTTCTCCACTCTCCTAAATTTCTGTGTCCTTCTTCCTTTTCACAGTCCAAACTCTCCTCGTATGAGTCTTGCTTGGACCTGGGGTTCAGTGCCATAGGATAAGGGGTTCAATGCAGTTGGGAGTCTCTGTCTCCCTCCTGCCAGAAAAAAGCCAGCCCTACACTCCTGCACCTGTTCTCTCCATGTGTGTCTCTGTACCTCAGATTTTTGAAGCTCCTCTGGGTCTCCATGAGCCCCTCTCTTTCCTTCTAGTTGTAGAATTTCCACTCAGCCAGTTTTCCTGTAGTTCTGGATGCTGTCCATTCTGTCTTTTAGTTGTAGTTTTGAAATTACTGTGCAAGGCAGCAGTGTAGGTGTTTACCTATGCAGCCATCTTGGATTTTCTCCAAGACAGAGACTTTCTAAAACCATTCCTGCTTTTGACACTCCACTCTCATTGTGATAATAGATTCTGTCATTGTCCACAGACCAAAGAGAAGGTTGGCCTTTTGATGGGCTAGGTCATATCTTAGTCCATGCTTTTGTACTAAATGCTGAAACTCCAGAAATTATCCACTTTGATAAGGGATAATATTGGTCAACTTCATACAAAGGTAAAGATCTTACTTGATAGAAATGCTAAAATTGGTAGCTTGGGGATTTATACTGATGGTCGCCATTTGGGCCTAGAATATATTAACTAGGAGAGAGGGAAAGTTTCAAGTTGCCAGGGTGAGGCAGGAAGATGTAGTTGAAGAACCACAAAACATATGCATATATGCCAAACTCATGGATATGACAAAAGTGTAGTGAAAGCCTGGGGCGAGGGAGGGCAGGTTAGAAGGGGTCAATGGGGAAAAAAAGACTACATCTGTAATACTTTTAACAATAAAGATAAATTAATTTTTTTAAATAAGAAAGGAAACAACAACAAACAAACAAAAGAATTGGGTCTCTTATTTGTTTTTTTAATTTTAATTTTTTAAATTTTTAATTATTTATTAATGTGTTACATATGTACATATCTTCCCATTGGCCTCCCCCCACTCACATGCATGCATGTCCTAACCCCCCCGGTGTCTTGTGTCCATTGGTGTAGTTATATGCATGCATACAAGTCCTTCAGCTGATCTCTGATCTACCCCACCTCTCCCTACCCTTCCCGCTATAGTTTGACAATCTGTTTGATGCTTTACTGCCTCTGTATCTATCTTTTTGTTCATCAGTTTATAATGTTCTTTATTATCCATAAATGAGTGATATCATGTGGTATTTTTATTTCATTGACAGGCTTATTTCACTTAGCATAAGGCTCTCCAGTTCCATCCAGGTTGCTGCAAATGGAAAGAATTTCCTTTTTATGGCAGCATAGTATTCCATTGCATAGATATATCATGGTTTTCTGATCCAGTCATTGGCTGTTTCCAAATCATAGATATTGTAAATTATGCTGCTATGAACATAGGGGTGCATATATCCTTTCTGATTGGTGTTTCTAGTTTCTTAGGATATAGTCCTAGGAGTGGATTACTGGATCAAATGGGAGTTCCATTTTTAGTTTTTTGAGGAAACTCCATACTGTACTCCACAGTGGCTGCACCAGTCTGCATTCCCACCTGCAGTGCAAGAGGTTTCCCTTTTCTCTGCATCCTAGCCAACACTTGTCATTTGTTGATTTGTTGATGATTGCCATTATGAAAGGTGTGAGATGGTACCTCATTGTCCTTTTGATTTGCATCTCTCAGACGATTAGTGACTTTGGGCATGTTTTCATGTGTTTCTTAGCCTTCCTTCTGTCTTCTTTTTAAAAAAATTCTATTTAGGTCCATTGCCCACTTTTTTTTTTATTGGATCATTTATCTTCCTCTTATTAAGTTATATTAATTGGCTGTAGATGTTGGAGATTAAACTTTTATCAGTGATAACATTTGCAAATATGTTCTCCCCTACAGTGGGCTTCCTTGTTGTTTGTTGATGGTTTCTTATGCTGTGCAAAAGCTTTTTATTTTGATGTAGTCCCATTTGTTCATTTTCTCTTTACTTTCTTTTTCCCTAGGAGCAGTATCAGTGAAGAAGATTTCTTGGCATATGTCTGAGATTGTGCTGCCTGTGAATTCCTCAAGTATTTTTATGGTTTCGCATCTTATGTTTAAGTCCTTGATCCATTTTGAGTTTATTTTTTTGTGTGTGTATGGTGTAAATTGGTGCTCCAGTTTCATTTTTTTGCATGTATCTGTCCAATTTTCCCAAGACCATTTATTGAAGAGGCTGCCTTGACTCCATTGTATGTTCATGCCCCCTTTGTCAAATATTAATTGACAAAGCATAGTGGTTTGGGTGGATATCTGGATTCTCTATTCTATTCCATTGGTCTATATGTCTGTTTTATGCCAGTACCAGGCTGTTTTGAGAACAGTTGCTTTATTGTTTTTGTTTTAAATTTTTTATAGTGTTATATGTATATATATCTTCCCATTGCCCCCTCCTCACCTGGCATATTCCAACCCCCCAATGTCTTGTGTTCATTGGTCATGCTTATATGCATGCATACAAGTTTTTTGGTTGATCTCTTATCCACCTCACCTCTCCTTAATCTTCCTGCTGTAATTTGACAGTCTGTTTGATGCTTCACTGACTCTGTATCTATCTTTTTGTTCATTAGTGTATAATATTCTTTATTATTCACAAATGAGTGATATCATGTGGTGTTTCTCCATCATTGACTGGCTTATTTCACTTAGCATAATGCTCTTCACTTCCATCCACGTTGCTGCAAATAGAAAGAATTCCCTTTTTTATGGCAGCATAGTATTCCATTGTGTAGATATACCATGGTTTTCTGATCCAGTCATTGGCTGTTTCCAAACCATAGCTATTGTAAATTATGCTGCTATGAACATAGGGGTGCATATATCCTTTCTGATTGGTGTTTCTATTTTCTTAGGATATATTCCAAGAGTTGGATTGCTGGGTCAAATGGGAGTTCCATTTTTAGTTTTTTGAGGAAACTCCATACTGTTCTCCACAGTGGCTGCACCAGTCTGCATTCCCACCAGCAGTGCATAAGGGTGCCTTTTTCTCCACATCCTCGCCAGCACTTGTTGTTTGTTGAATTGTTGATGATTGCCATTCTGACAGGTGTGAGATGATGTCGTTTTGATTTGCATCTCTCGGATAATTAATGACTTTGAACATGTTTTCATGGGTCTCTTGGCCTTCCTTCTCGTCTTTTGAAAAGGTTCTATTTAGGTGGTTTGCTAATTTTTTTATTGGATCATTTATCTTCCTTTTATTAAGTTGTATAAAATTGGCTGTAGATGTTGGAGATTAAAGCTTTATCAATGATAACATTTGCAAATATTTTCTCCCATACAGTGGGCTTTCTTGTTTGTTGATGGTTTCTTTTGCTGTGCAAAAGCTTTTTATTTTGATGTAGTCCCATTTGTTTATTTTTTGTTTAGCTTTCATTGCCCTTGGAGCAGTATCAGTGAAGAAGTTCTTTTGGAATATGTCTGAGATTGTGCTGCCTGTGAATATTTCTATTATTTTTATGTTTCCTGTCTTATGTTTAAGTCCTGTATCCATTTGAAGTTTATTTTTGAGTATGGTGTAAGTTGGTGGTCTAGTTTCATTTTTTTGTATGTATGTGTCTAATTTTCCCAACACCATTTATTGAAGAGACTGTTTTGACTCCATTATATGTTCATGCATCTTTTGTCATATAGTAATTGAGCATAGTGGTGTGAGTGGATATCTGGATTCTCTATTCTATTCCATTGGTCTATGTGTTTGTTCCTGTGCCAGTACCAGGTTGTTTTCAGAACAGTTGCTTGTAATATAGCTTGAAATCTGGCACTGAAATCCCACTACTTTATTCTTCTTTCTCAGGATTGCTGTGCCTATTAGGGGTCTTATTTTTTTTTCAAGATGAATGTTTAGAGAGTTCTTTCTAGGTCTGTGAAATATGTTGTTGGTATTTTAATGTGAAGTGCATTGAATCTATAGATTGCTTTGGGTAGTATGGACATTTTAATGATCTTGATTCTCCCAATCCATGAGCATGGTATGCTCTTCCATCTGTTTACATTATCCTCTATCCTCTTTTCAGTTTCCTGTAGTTTTCTGCATATATGTCTCTTACTTCCTTAGTTAAGTTTATTCCTGGGTATCTTAATTTTTTTTGGTGTGAAGGTAAATGGAAGTGCTTTTTTAGTCTGACTTTCTGTAAGTTCACTATTAGTTTATAGAAATACCATAGATTTCTGTTAATTTTGTATCGTGCTACATTGCTGAATTCATTTATTAAGTCTATTTCTTTTTGGATGGAGTACTTCAGGTTTTTTATGTATAGTATCATGTCTTCTGCAAATAAGGACAGCTTTACTTCTTTTTTTCCAATTTGGTTGTCTTTTATTTCTTCTTCTTGTCTAATTACAATGGTTAATACCTCCAATACTATCTCAAACAGGAGAGGTGAGAGTGGGCATCCCTGTCTTGTTCTTGTTCTTAAGGGAAATGGTTTTAGTTTTTACCCATTGAGTATGATGTTAGCTGTGGGTTTATCATCTATGGCTTTTATGATGTTGACGTATGATCCTTCTATTCCCACTTTGTTGAGAGTTTTTATCAAGAAAGGATGTTGGATTTTGTCAAATGTTTTTTCTGCATCAATTGATATGACTATGTGATTTTTATCTCTCAATTTGTTTATGTGATTTATCATGGTTATTGATTTGCAGATATTGTACTATCTTTTCAATCCTGGGATAAATACTACTTGGTTATGGTGTATGATCTTTCTGTTGTACTGCTGGATCCGATTTGCTAGAATTTTGTTGAGGATTTTGGCATCTATGTTCATGAGAGATATTGGTCTTTAATTGTCTTTTATTGTGTTGTCTTTATCTGGTTTTGGTATTAGGGTGATGATGACTTCATAGAATGTGTTTGGAAGTGTTCCTTCTTCTTGAATATTTTGGAATAGTCTGAGGAGTGTAGGTTTTAATTCTTCCTTGAATGTTTGGTAAAACTCTCCTGTGCAGCCATCTGGTCCCGAAATTTTGGAAGCTTGCTGGAAGCCATTTGATGACTGCTTCAATTTCATCCATAGTTATTGGCCTATTGAGATGTTTAGATTCTTCCTGATTGAGTTTTGGAAGGTTATATTTTTCTAGGAACATGTCCATTTCCTGAAGATTGTTCAGTTCATTGAAATAGAGTTGTTCATAGTATTTTTAAACAACACTTTGTATTTCAGAGAGTTCTGTTGTTATTTCTCCTCTTTCATTTCTAATTTTGTTTATTTGGGTATTCTCTCTTTGCTTCTTGGTGAGCCTGGCTAGAGGTCTATAAATCTTGTTTATCATTTCAAAGAACCAGCGCTTGGTTTTGATGATCTTTTGAATTGTTTCTTTGGTCTCCATGTTGTTTATCTGGGCTCTGATCTTTATTATTTCCTTCCTTCTGCTTAAACTGGCCTTTTTTTTGTTGCTCTCATTCTAACTCTTCGAGTTCTCAGGTTAGGTAATTTATTACTATTGTTTTTTTTTTCTCAGTAGTCTTGTAGAATTATGAACTTCCCTCTCAAGACTGCTTTCACTGTGTCCCATAAATTTTGTATTGTTGTGTCATCATTGTCATTTGTTGCCATGATGTTTTTTATTTCTTCTTTTATCTCTCGGGTTACCCAGTCATTGTTTAGTAGCATGTTGTTTAGTTTCTATGTGTTTTATTTCTTTGTATTGTTTTTATTATAGTTGATTTCCAGTTTTATGCCACTGTGATTTGAGAAAATGCTTAATATGATTTCTATCTTCTTGAATTTGAAGAGACTTTTCCTCTGACCCAACATATGTTCTATTTTTGAAAATGACCCATGTGCACTGGAGAAAAATGTATATTCTGAGGCTTTGTGGTGAAATGTTCTGAAGTTGTCAATTAATTTCATCTAGACTAGTGAGTCATTTAGGATTGATGTTTCTTCGCTGATTTTTTGTTTAGAGGATTTGTCCATTATGACAGTGGTGTATTAAAGTCTCCTACTATGATTATATTGCTGTCAATCTCTCCCTAGATATCCTTCAGCAGTATTTTTATGTATGTAGTTGCTCCTGTATTGGGTGCGTATATGTTTACCTGAGTTATTTCTTGTTGGATTGCTCCCTTTAGTATTATGAAGTGTCCTTCCTTATCTCTTGTTATGTCCTTCACTTTGAGATCTAATTTGTCAAATATAAGCATTGCAACCCTAGCTTTTTTTTTTTCATTTCCATTTGCCTGACAAATTGTTTTCCATCTCTTCACCCTCAGTCTGTGTGCATCTTTTTTTTCTAAGGTGGGTTTCTTGTAGACAGCATATATATGGGTCATGTTTTCTTATCCAATCTGTTACCCTATGTCTTTTGATTGGGGCATTTAATCCATTTACATATAAAGTTATTATTGATGGGTACTTATTTGTTGCCATTTTTATTCTTTACCCCTGTGTTCCTTCTTTGCTTCCTAATTCTTTTTTTTTACAGCCAGCCCTTTAGCATTTCTTCCATTCCTGGTTTGGTGGTAATAAATTCCGGTAGTCCTTTTTTTGTCTGTGAAGGTCTTGATTTCAACTTCAATTTTGATTGATAGCCTTGTTAGGTACAGTATTCTTGGTTTCATGCCCTTCCTTTGCATGACATTATAGATTTCATTTCATTGCCTTCTGGCCTGATGAGTTTCTGTTGAGAAATCACTCGCCAGTCTGATGGGGTTCCTTTGTAGGTAACTTTCTGTCTCTCTTCGTCCGCTTTTAAGATTCTTTGCTGTTGATATTTGCTAATATAATTTTAATGTGCCTTGGTGTTGGTCTTTTGGGGTTCATTTTTCTTGGAACTCTGTGAGCTTCTTGTATTTGTGGCGCTTTTTGTTCTTCCCTATATCAGGGAAGTTTTCTGTCATTATTTTTTCAAACAAGTTTTCTATTCCTTGCTCAGTATACACTCTTTGTGGAACCCCTATTGTGGATGTTGTGTTGTTTTGTGTTATCCCAAAATATCCTTAGGCTCTCCTCTTGCTTTTCAAAATTTTTTTTCTAGGAGCTGCTGTACTTGTGTATTTTTTCCTACCTTGTCTTCTAGCTCACTGATGCAATCCTCTACTTCTTTTAGTGTTCTTTTGATGCTTTCTATTAAGTTATTTATAGCAGTAATGTCATTTTTCATTTCTTCTTGGTTCTTCTTCATTTCCTCTTGGTTCTTATTCTTATTGTTGAATTTGTCTTCTATTGTTTTCAGTCACCTTATGAGCATTTCTCTGAATTCTTTCTCTGGAAGTTGCTTGCCTTCATTTTGTTTATTTTCTTTTTCTGGTGATGCCTGCTTTTCTTTCATATGTGGGCTGTTCCTTTGGGTGTCTGTTTATGTAGTTCTCTCTCTCCTGCATTGATTTAAAGTCACAAAAACAACACAACCAGGTACAACCCACAAGACACTTAACAGAAATGTATTCACAATATTAGTAGCCACAAATATAGGTGACCACCAGAGAGATACATATTAGGGGATAGGAGAGAAAGAAGAAGAGAGCAAAGAAAAAGGAAAAGAAAAGAAAAAATGAAAAGAAAAGAAAGGTGTGGCAAATGAAATTTGGAAAAGTGAGAAAAAAAGAAAAAAGAAAAAGAAAAAAAATAAATGGGAAAATAAAGAGAGTAAGAAAGGAAGGAGAACAAATTATATACAGTGGTACCTCAAGATATGAGTGCCCTAACATACGAGATTTTTGAGATACGAGCTGTCGAGCGAGCGATTTTTGCTTTGAAATACGAGCAACATTTGGGATAGGTGTAATCGCGCGGATCGTCCGGCTGCACTCGACCCACCAGTTTAGCACTACTCGAGCATCTCATAGTTTCCCATGCCTCAAGGTTACGGAATGAATTAAACTCGTATCTCGAGGTACCACTGTACATAGGGAGAAAACTACAATGGAACATCACTAACCACAACAAATGCCAGCAACAAAGTACCTGGAGATTATTGCAAACTACAAACAACAACTAATATCAAGGAGGTGTGGGAAAACAGAAGTAAAAAACCAACAAAAACAAAGCAAACAAAAAAGAAAACAAAATAAGAATAAGCAAATACAATCTCATAAAATGTATAAAAATCTATACAGTTTTACCTCGAGACACGAGTTTAATTCGTTCCGTAACCTTGAGGTGTGGGAAATTATGAGACGCTTGAGTAGCGGTAAACTGGTGGGTCGTGTGCAGCCAGCCGATCCATGCGATTACTCCTATCTCAAATGTTGCTCGTATTTCAAAGCAAAAATCGCTCGCTTGACGGCTCATATCTCAAAAATCTCGTATGTTAGGGCACTCGTATCTTGAGGTACCACTGTATAATCAACAGTTAAGCAAGCAACCACAAGAAGACAGAGAGAAAGACAGTTTTTGGAGAGTGAAGAAAAAAGAAACGTGTTTATGATCTTGGAACAGGGGATTGTAAATTACATATATAAGTGGGGTGAAATTTTGACAGGCAGTAAAAAGAAAGAATAGGAAAATTCTAAAGTAGGAAAAAGGTAAGAGAAACAGGAAAACAAAAGGGGAAAAGTTAGGAAGAGAGTGATGGCATAAGGTAGAGTTAAGATAGAGTAAAATGATGCTAAAGGAAAGTTGAAGTTAGAACGTAAAAGTCTAATCCCAAAATAAAATAAAGAAAAAATAAAATGACACTTTTCCCCCCCAAAAGGTAAAATAGTAGTAGTAACAAAACTGATTTAAAATAAAATGTAATAGTTAAAAAAGTAAAATCAAGTCAGGATAAAAGAAAAAAAATAGTTTCTTAAGTAAAAGATAAAAAAAAAAAGAAAAAAAAAAAAAAATAAATAGAATATGTAGTAATGAAGGTTATTCACTTCCTCTACTGATCTGTTTGGCATGCCTGTTTCCCAGTCAGTATTCTGGGTCTCTTATTTGAATGGGGTGAGTTTAGGAGCATCTGAACAAAGATACACCTAAAATAAATGCTTTCATATTGTGTTTTTCTCTATTTATTTGCATCTAGTTGTTAAATTTCTTCATGCTTCTTGTTCACTTCCAATTAATGTATGCATATATTTTGTCGTTTTGTTTCTTACTTAGATTCTTTCCCTCTCTACCTACCCTTTTCACCCAGTCTAACATTTGTTCCTCCCTCCTTTTCTGTTCTCTTCTTTTTCCTCCTTTTTTCTTTTTACACATCAGTTTCTGGCTTCTTTATGCTTAATTTTAATTCATTTGTCTGTGACTTTTCAAAGTTTAATTTGCTCCTGGTTGCCAGTCATGAGCTCGGTCATTCTCTGGGCCTGTGGCACTCTAAAAGTAGGAACTCCATAATGTATCCCATATATAAGTATCAGAACCCTAGGACCTTCTACCTTCATGTTGAACATATCCAAAGAATGCAGCAACTATATGGTCTATTCCACCTGGAAGGGAAGGGATCTGGGCAGAAAAATTCACTTGAAAACTTTACTAATTTTTCTGCCCCCATTAGGACAAAGATGTTCATCTGAAATGCCTGGACACTGGCACAGAATTATTTAACCTGGCATTTCAATGGCTTTCTTGGAGGATCAAAGAACTCAAAGCAATAAACCGCCTTTAAGACTACTTAAACAAACTCCTGAAGAATGAAACCTAGTCAGGACAACTGAGTCAAAACTCAGAACACTTCTGGGTCAAAATAAAGATGGCTTATAAGAGTAAAATTTTGGTCTCAGCATTTGGTATGTTAAATCTCTCTTAGGGAATGGCAGAGAAGAGTGTATCAGAGTAGAGCACTCTAGCAGAGATAGTCATGGAATGCTTTAATTAGCTGAAAAAATAAGAAAAAATAAGGGTAGGAATAGATTTTTGGAATACTACGTGGATAGAGTTTGAGGAATGGTATATATGCTGCATTGAAGAGTGTAGCTATAGAAACCAACTGTCAGGATGGCGGCTTATCCACTCATTAATTCTGAGACCTTGGGCAAGTTATTTAACCTCTTTGTGACTTAGTTTAATGTTTGTTAAATCATTTTAATAACTTTACTGTCATGGTGTGAAGTGATATAATGAATGTAAACCTCTTTAATGGGTGCTTGGAATTTTTTAGGTATTATTAAAGTGTATTGTAGTTGAGATATTAAATAAAAACATACTATTCTAGGCCTATACCCTACTGCCTGTATTTAGAGAAAGAAATCCTGGGTGGAGAGTATGAGGTGGGTAGGATGGCAGTATGTGAACAGACATAGAAGAAGCCCCAAGGAGGTGTACAAGGTATTAGTCTGAAAGGCTATCCTACTCACTTGGCCAAATATAAAGACTTATTTTTTCTATCTTAGACTCAAAGCAACAGGGAAGTTTTTTATTTTTATTTTTTGACACTAGGGGTTTTTATACCAATATTCCTTTGGTAATAAAAAGCCTGAAATAAATAAATTGAGTTTTGAGTGGTAAACTGAAGTGAAGACATCTGCCTCAGGAAGTGAAGCTAGTACATTAAATAAAATTATTTTGAAAATGGGTCAGGAGGGATTGTACTAACAGAGGTATCAAAAGGGGAAAAGAACAAATTATATAAAAAGAGAAAATTTCATAAAGGAACTATTATATTATTAGTGTTTTCATTACAGTAGAGAATATAGCTAAAATGTTCAGATAAACCCTCACAGTTGTTTTTGAAAATTCAAAGAGTATTTGAAAGTAGTTTATGAAAAACTCAAGTAACTGTATAAAAATGATGATTTTGAGTTTCTAAGAGCCCCTGAGGAAAGTAGATGAGAGAGAAGACAATCAAATTGGTGAGAATCCTTTGTGTTATGGGACATGACATGACCAGGGTCTCTGCAATTTGCTTCAATTTCAGAAAGCCATTTTCCTTCCATCACAAGCTGAGAAGCAAATACCTGACAATTTTTACCTGACACAGGGAAATTCTTTCAAGTAATGCAGCAGAGAGCCAATTGACTTTCGGACAGGACAATGAAATTATTTATCAATGTCTAACCAGTAAGTATAAAAGAGAGAATGAATTTAAAACCAACATTAATATGGAAAAGGCAATGAAATGAGTTGGCCAAGATTTTGTCAGGCCTGTGCTGAAGCTCAGCTTTTCTCCTTGCCCAATGCTTCTCTCTCCTTGTTTTCCTCATAGGGTGACAATTCCTAGTGAATATTGAGGCCTTATAAGAACTTTAATGTCATAACTTGTTACCCAACATTTGGATTCTTGTAGCTTGAGCTCTGAAGTTTTTGCAAGGCATGACTTTGCCCTTTTAGGCTCTGTCTGAAACTGCTTAGAGATCCAGCAACCCCTTTGTGCTGATAAATTGTATTCCTTTCATCACTGATAAATAATACTCTCTGGACTATAACTGTGTAACCAAAAGTCAGCCTCCCCCACTCCTTTTATTTTAACCAGTCTGGGCTGAAACTATGACATTGATAAATGCTTAATTATATTTTACCCATTGATCTCTCACAACCTCACTTGCTTGACCACTGATTCAGCCAACCATTGAATATTCAGTTGTCTCCATCAATGAGAAAATGAGTGAGGTAAGTTTGTGGTCTTGTTTTTCCTAGCAACCCATCTCTTTGATCATTAGCTCCTTACAACTTTTGCCTATATATATTTCATTGATTTTTTTTACAGAGAGGAAGGGAGGGAGATAGAGAGTTAGAAACATCAATGAGAGAGAAACATTGATCACCTGCTTCCTGCACACCTTCTACTGGGAATGTGCCCACAACCAAGATATATGCCCTTGACCAGAATTAAACCTGGGGCCTTCAGTCGGCAGGCTGATGCTCTATCCACTGAGCTAAACCAGTTAGGGCCAACTTTTGCCTTCTAAAAACTCGCCTTATCCCCTCCATCTTGGAACATATTCTTGTTTCATGCAGAGTACTATATTTCTGGCTCACATATCAATTATCTGAATAAAGTCTCTTTTAATTTCTTAAAAGAATCTGCTGGACTTTTGTTTACAATAATTTGCATACAAAATTCTGCCTTAATATATATTTCTAGGGAACCTAATCTCTGACAATTCACTTTTTGAAAGGTCAAATGAATTCTTTGTTAACTAGAGGCCCAGTGCATGAAATTCTTGCACTGGTGGTACTGGTTGGTGGTTCCTCAGCTCAGCCTGCATCCTCTTGCAGACCAGGACCCCTTGAAGGATGTCCAGAACCTCTCGTTCCTTATTGCATGCCTGCTCGCTGCTCCTTACTTAGCACTGCCACGGTGGCAGGAGAGGCTCCTGCCACTGCTGCTGTGCTCACCAGTTGTGAGCCTGGCTCCTGGCTGAGCAGTGCTCCCACTGTGGGAGTGCAGTGACCACGAGGGGCAGCTCCTGAATTGAGCGTCTGTCCCTTGGTCGTCAGTGCACATCATAGCGATTGGTCATTCTACTGTAACATTCACATAGGCTGTTATTATATAGATATATAACTGATAAGTATAAAAGAGAGAATGTATAACAAAACAACATTAATATGGAAAAGATAGTATCTTGACAGTCCTGAAAACATTGAAAAATCATGACAATATATAATGAGTAAATTTTAGCCAAAATGGCAAAATACACATTCTAAAAATAGACAAAGATAAAAATAGAAAATGAAAGCAATTCTATAAATGTTTCAAATCATAATCTATAATTATAACTCTCTGATAGTAGTTTCAAAACTGATAAAGGAGAAAATCTGACTTGCCTTTTAACTGTTATCAAAACTGTAATTCAAACTACTCTTGATAGCAATTTAATAAAAGAATCATGCCAATTATATTCAAAGTCTTCCAGTTGAAAAAAAAGAGAACTATTTCCTAAATTATTTTGAGTTCTGCATAAACTTATAGCAAAACTTGATAAACATGCCCTAGCCAGTTTAGCTCAGTGGATAGAGCGTCAACCTTCTGACTGAGGGTCCTGGTTCGATTCAGGTCAAGGGCATCTACCTCAGTTTCAGGCTCCTCTCTGGCCTGGACCCTGGTCAGAGTGTGTGACAAGGCAATCAATCCACGTGTTTCTCTTACAGCAATATTTCTCTCTGTCTTACTTTCTCTTCCATTCTCTAAAAATCAATGGGAAAATATTCTTGGATGAGGATTAAAAAATTTATAAATCTGGCAAAAAGTAAAGAATAATAAAGTGACACATCTAACTTAGGCTTATTCTAGAAATGTACAGTTGAGAGTAAAAATCTATCAATATAATTTATTAAAATTAATACAATGGAAGAAAATCATATGGGTCATAAAAATCATTAATCTCAATGAACACCTCTGCTATTTCCCTCTCTCACTCTATCTTCTGGATTTGGGCTACATGCACCTCATTCATTTTCATCAGCTGCTGCTGTAAGATGGACATTTGTTCATGGTGTTCTTTCTTATGCATTTTTTTTAAAGCTCTTTAAATTTTTTTAAAAATATATTTTTAATGATTTAAGAAAGGAAGGGAGAGAGATAGAAACATTAGTGATGAGAGAAAACCATTGTTCAGCTGCCTCCTGCATGCCCCTTAGTGGGGATGGAGCTCACAATACAAGCATGTGCTCTTGACAGGAAGGATCCCAGGACCCTTCAGTATGCAGGCTACTGCTCTATCCACTGAGCAAAACCAGCTAGGGCCCTCATGCATTTATTTTCTTCCTTCCTTTCTTTCTCTCTCTCTCTCTCTCTCTCTCTCTCTCTCTCTCTCTCTCTCTCTCTCTCACATTCTCTCTCTCTCTCTCTCTCTCTCTCATTCATTCTTTCTTTCTTTTTCTTTCTTTTAAGCAGCTTCCTGAGAGGTTTGGCTGCTGTAGTTTTTTATTGGCTGTTATTTTGACAGTTGAACATGAAGGTTCGGTTTGAGAGGTCCCCTCAGTACAGGAAAATGTATGAACTCTTTCTCATCATCACACAATTCTCTCAGCAAAGGATTCTTGGACTGTTAGCTTCAGGAAGGGATATACAGAAAGCAGAGCTGCTCTAGCAACATGCTGGAGATTGCTTTCGCTTTCTTCAGGAGGTGGGTACCCAGAAGTGGCTGACACTCTTACTTTCTTCTCTCATGGGCCATTTTTTTTTTTTTGGTGGGAATCTTGATGTTCTCCTAGCACTTCTTCAGCTGTCTGATATCTTGGCTGACAGTTGTATTTTTGGACAAGCACCTACCAGATATGTTACTAGAGGGCAATAGTTTGGACATCACTTTTCTTACATGCCAGCACATAATTGTAACTTTCTACTAAAGCAAGAAGGATGCTCTTTTCCAATTCTGAGATGTATTTGTCAGGTTTTATAATTTTCTTATTTTCCACCCTATTTCTTCTGGCCCTTGGCTCTCCTGTAGTGCGTACGCCTCTTGGTTTTTCTCTTTTGTAATGCAGTTATATGACAAGCTTTGATTGCTAAGTCATCCATTTCACAGAGGCATCCATTTACAAGACAGGCTATCTCAAACACATTGTAAGCCACACAACTAAAGAGCCAGGCCTGCATCCCAACCCCTCTTCCTCCACCAGGCTTCTTAGATAACTGACCATTTGGGCCTTTTGTTTTTTTTTTCTGTTTCCACACTTTAAATTTCTACTCATATGTTTTAAATTCACCAATTAATAGAGACACCACAAAACCCTCTAAAAAATAGTCAAAGAGAAAATGAAAGCAATTCTATAAATGTTTGAGATCCCAACCTGATCTCAATAAAAGCAGAACCTGAGGCTTGTAACACATTTCTACAATTTTCAAGATCATCATCGTATGTTTTTGGCACAGTTGTTGAGAGATATTTATATTAATTACATCTCTGGGGATCCAGCAGACTGTGACCCTAATCATTAAGATCTAATCTACCTTGGGAGAAACCAAGAGTATTTATAGAGACAGTAATTGTAGCCTCTGTATTCAATATAAGTTTGACTTTATACTAATATATAAGATAGAGATGGAACTCTTCTTAGGTGAGAAATAAACCAGAGAGAGCAAGAACTGAAAGCACAAAAATACAAAGAAAAATTGGAAGAAATATGGAGGCAATTAAAGGACTGGAAACAAATAGAGAATTACATAGTGATAAGACAGAAGTTTAGATAAAACAAAGTAGAAATAAATGGTAGCCAGGAAAAAAATGAATATAAATTATGAGTGTTTAGAAAATAAATAAATGAAGGGGTGGAGGAGAGGGAGAGAAGGAGCAACAGAGAGAGAGAGAGAGAGAGAGAGAGAGAGAGAGAGAGAGAGAGAGA